>OZ007571.1:8021443-8383943 GCA_963931925.1 Onchidella celtica | reverse complement strand
GAAAACCTAAGCTACGTGTTTACGTTGAAGCGGTTTCTGTATCATTCTCATCCGTTTACTTAAATCTCGAGAGCCAAACATTTGTGGTCGGTGGCAGGTCAACCATATAAGGATGAAATCGTACAGAACAGGAGGATCTAGCATCAATGGTTTGTAAACACCGTCTGTGTCATGTGATCTTCTATCCAGGTGTCCTGTGCAAATTTGGTGTCAAGTGTTGTTATAAAGAGAAACAGAACTGAGCTATTGTAACAAAAGAGGACGAGAGGTTGGGTACGGGGAAAAAATGGCCATTACTGCAGACGGTAAACTATAGATACTTTACTTATTAGCTATGTACAAGATATGCTGAAGTCAGACAACAAACGTTAGGAATGAACGTAAAAGGAGATACAACATTCAGTACTGTAGTATCTTTCGAAACAATCGAGATGAAAGAACATTCATTTTTGTTCATAGAGTAGAAACGGTAGTTTTGACCCTGCAGGAAGACTGCACGCTGCTAAGGAAATAGGAGAAAATCCAACAGGACAGATGTGAAATATTAATATTAAGTTATCCCGCCATTTGTACAACTAGAAGCTTGGCAATTAGTTTTGTCTTTTAAAGCCATTGCGAACACAGAGATACATGCGTGCATAGCGGCCATCTTCTAATTCAACACACGAACGATGAAATGAACTGGAAATGTGTCCATGTTAATGAGCGCTCATGCCACGTAAACACATCAACAAAGGGAGTTCAAGATTGCTGATTTACTTGGAGCGCAAGTATTCATATTTATATTACATAATAATAATAATCATCATGCATGGGCCTCGACAGATCTCATAGTTGTGAGTCTCTCTCCAGTCGCCCCCCCCCTTCCTCCTCCCATTCTCTCTCTCTCTCTCTCTCGCTCGCTCTTTTTATGTCTGTCTCTCTCTCTCTCCTTTTCTCTCTCTCCTAGATACTTGTAATGTTCCATTCTCTCTCGAATTCCCATCCCTCTGTCCTTATTCATTATCTCAAATCAACAATAAAGACAACGCCTAGAACACTTGGCTTGGCACTGGGTTCTCACGTGCATACCTCTTGTTACTTTCTCTCACAACAATATCCATACACAAACCGTCACCAACATTAAAGTTTAAGAACTAAGATTAAAGATAAGCCAAGAGCGTATAGCTCCAATATTAAAATAAATTTAAAAAATCAACACCTTCAGACAGTTTACCATAAACTATAAATTTAAAAGCATACGTGATAAATAATAATGCAGTATTGTTGACATATCTTACAAATAAATCTTAACTAACCAAGATGTTCTCCACGTTGAACTTGACGACACTCAAGATAAAACAATGCCGAAACAATAAAAATTTGCCAGCCTACGTGTCAGAAAACTTGACTACTTCAACAGGAAAAGTTATGGTGGTGATAACATAAACAACAAGAACAAGAAAACGACGTGAGTTTTACAGCAACGACCCCACGTGCGTTTAAACCTTCTTTTAGATCAAACAACATAACAGATAGAAGAGGTAACGCCGCGCCCTTCTGATCAACCTCCACGGAGGACTCCAGTTAAAAACTAGACTATCCATACCATTTTCACACCTTTTCACCGGCTGCCTGGCTTGCCAAGGGTTAATGACGGAAACCTAAACACGAGAACAGCCATTACATTTTCTTTTTGCTGTTCTATCCCGGATATAATCGCAGTAAATGCTGCCATTGTCACAGAGATCCAGCTGAAATCAACCAGTCTATGAACCAAACCTCGGAAAAAAAAATTAAATACAGCCTTTTAAAACATTTTTCTTTCAAAATTTTTCTTTCAATCCTACGATTTCTTTCTGCGTTTTTTTTTTTTGCATGTGTGTGATTTATATCTTTTCTGTAAGGCCTTCCATGTAATCACGGGGATTATAATCCCAGACATTGAGAAGAGCAGATTGGATTAAAATATTAATGCCAGTCAGAATTCTATTGGGGTTTCAGCCGATCAGTATTATATCATCATACCATGTGCAGTCAACTTCTTTCTTCCCTTCCTCACCCCTGCCCCTGGTGTGAAACACAGCTTCTTTTCGGCAAAATAATCAAATTATTTTTATTTACAAAGGAAAAAAAAATAGATGCCTAGTTTGAATGCCTGGCCTTGAGTGCAGGATGCACTGTGGTTTATGAAAGGTTGGATCTCCACCCACCCACCCACCCTCCTCCCCCTCTCATCCTCGCCCCTGACTTTTTTTCTCTCTTACTTTCCTGTTGTCGAGAAAAGGCGCAACATTTGAGAAGTTTAATAACCCCCTAATCTCTGATATCTAGAGGGTAAAGGAGAAGAGAGAAGAGTGGTGTGGTGTCAACGACTGCAGCTGCAGATGTTGTTTCCAGGAAGACAATTCGGTCCCCGACTCAACCAACATACATGTCATTAAATATCGTGCCATTGGTGTTTAAATTGTTAAAACCCGCATAACCCCCCCCCCCCTACCCCACCCCTCCACTCCCTACGAGAATACTGTTCTGGCTGAACTGAGCAGCTTTTCTTCATGAAATAGTTACCTCACGTTGAGATCACAGTACAGTGCACACACATCACAGAAAATAAATCTTGGCAAGGAATAGACAGACAGATGAAGAGATGGACAGATGGCGGTAAGGTATAAAGAGCTTCCGGCATAAAACATTTTCAGTTAGAATTCCTACCTGTCCTGCCTCTTTTTACCAGAGAATCCATACACCTTCAAAATATGCTCCGAAATCGCCGTTTCGCTGCCTATCAGGCTAAGAACTCCTTAGTATTCCGCCACAGAACAGTTACGAGAGTAAAAGTCCATAATACTGGACAAAATTAAGAACTGGTTTTACCGAGTGGTCGAACGAAGAAAAGTTAGAAGAGGAGGACAGAAGAGGAGGATAGAAGAGGAGGATAGAAGAGGAGGATAGAAGAGGAGGATAGAAGAGGAGGATAGAAGAGGAGGATAGAAGAGGAGGATAGAAGAGGAGGATAGAAGACAGAGTGAAGAATGAAAGAAGACACAACAATGATAAAGACAAGATGGACAGAGGCTGTGGAGGAGATGAAAGGCCAAATATGCCGAAGAATGAGTAAGCAAAAACATGCATAGACAGAGGGGCAGACACACAGACAGACAAAATCCCGCATAAAAAAAAACAAAACACTAAATGAAATACAGCAGTTAGAGTGATTATTGATACTTCTTCCAGAATTATACTATATTGTGGTTGAAAGTTTGGGATTTGTCACACGTACAAAGACTAGGCCTTAACGTTTACAAAAGCCACTGAACTTTGATTGTACAGGAGAATGTGAGATGGCTCGCTGTTCGGAGAACTTAAAAGTGAACACTTCACACCGATTGATTTATTGATGCAGATCAAGAAGCTTTAATAGAGAAGGTAAAGTACATCGCCTTTGACTCTGCTCTCAGCAGCCTTGTTAATCATTTTATAATGTTCGTTCGATCATCATCGTTAAAGCTTTTGTCGTCTTCACTGCCACTACAAGTACAGGGGCATAAAATGCAAGAACAGAATCTGAAGCAGCAGCACCAGCAGTCTGTCCAGCTCACAAAAGCATAAACTGGTTCACGAACAAACAAAATAATCGAGGATTTTGAATTACACGGGTAGCACCAAAATTAAGTGGAGAAAATGCCCGTATGTATGAAAATTAAATGGAAATTTATGCTATCGCAGCCTCTGTTTTATCATTGGAATTGCATCCCCAGAATGAATGTTATCAGCAAAGAAAACCCATTCATTCTTGCAGCCTTCAATCCTGCATGCTTATTTGTATGTTGAAAAACAAGGCCAGTACTTTATGAGGGCAGAAGGTGGGCAGGAGGAATAGGAAGCCTTATACTACTGTGAAATTTTGGTTTACTTTGTTAAACTGTTTAATTGTTGACTTATTTCACAAAGAGACAAGGCGCAGTCAAATTGAGCCATACGTAACGCAGCCATCAGGTTGATGCGCTCTTTCACGAAACCACAATTTCTCCTTTTTTTTCATCGGATCCCTGGTTCCATAACAACAAGAATTGTCGGATAGGCATGTATGGACCCAGTCATGAAAATGCAAATGCAAGACAATTAGAATAAAACAAAAGAACAGGACGCATCATTAAAAGCATTAACTGGATCATTAATGTCAGGATTCTGTCTGGTTCTCTTCAATTATTCCTATTTTCCTACGGCCACAGGGCGACATAATGTCCAGAGCGGGCACTCTTTTTTAAATGCCTTCGTGTCAATTCCTGAATCTCTAACTGCTTACGCAGCTTCTTTCCCACCAACATCAACAGCCGCGTCTTTACCATCAACACCATCTTAAACTCCTGGCAATAAGACATGTTTCCATACCTATTCTGACGCGAGACAACACCAATCTCGCACAAGTTGCTTAGTCTTGTCAAAATTCCAAAATTCTGATGAGGTATCTACCTGAGAGATGTGAAAACACCGCAAGACCCGAGACAGAGAAATGTCGACAACTCATTTACTCACAAGTGGAATGAGAAGCCTAATCTCTCACACATAGAAAAACCGCGATAAGCTAAACTATCACTAACTGCTGACACTTGTCAATTGTGCAATTACTAACCCGAATATTTTGCGCCACGACTGACATAATAATTGAGATCTACAGAACATTTAGATTAACACATCCCATGTTACCAAGTGATATATCTAGCAAAGCAGGCGGGATTTCCCATCAACACCAAACTAACAATATGTTCCTCTGTTTTATGAATGTCGTAATGCCTACTGGAGAATTTGTGAATGATATTTTGCCAACCATGTTTGTCTGGAGGTGGGAGAGAGCAATGATCATATTTTTACAACATCGCAATGGATCTCTTTTCATCATCCCACTCAGATATGAAAACAAAAGAAAAACAAATCATCATTAGGAAAAGCATTATCGATCATCATCATCATCATCATCATCATCAACAACAAAAACTATGACAGCAAAAAAACAAAAAACAACGGAGAGTGCAAAACGCGGCAGACAGACAGAGGCATCCAATCTGGAGGGGTTGTCAGCTGACTCATGACTCAGACATAACATGACTGTGGTCTTCATTAAATCCCAGTCTGTAAGCGACATTGATTTGATTAATTTTGTCCCCTCACCCCCCCCCCTCCCCACCCCCGTCCTAGGACAGGAACCACCCACCACAGCACTGAGTGACAGCACAAAAGGCGATCAGCTTCGATTCAACCATGGCATAAAAAAGACAGTACCAAAAATCTGTAGTTCCTACTTTCCTTTTCTAACGTGTACACTTCGCCATTTCTTTGCCGTTAATGGTAAATAGTTTAACGCCAACTTCTTAAACCTACTCATACATATGTACAATCTGTGCTTGGATGATTGCATGTTTATCCGGTACATGAACAACATCCAATACTTAAATGGCTCACTCACTGTGCAAGCAAACAAAGGCTCCCATGTGTATTGTTAATTAATGAGAACATGCACTGAATTTCACGCATTCCTGAATGTTGTAAACACAATCATGGAAGATCATCATTTTCAATGAGCCAGCTGAAAGATACGCAGAAGCTCGTGATACTGTGTTCATTGACAAAGACATACAGTCTACAATGAGGACCCCTTTACAGAAAGCAGTCAGCAAAGGTGAGTACCACGCGTGCGCACTGCAAGGTGATAAATATGAGTTCAGGGATTAGAAAGTTGATTCAAGCAATATCTTCATTAATTTGATTGGTTTCACTGTAGCAAAGGTAATGAGTATTTTTTTCAGGAACCCCCAGCGCGCTAAATGACTGGATTATTAAATTAAGCTATCATGACTTCTATGTTTCATGGTGCCTGCCAAACTTCAGTTGCCATGTAACAGTGAAAATCAAGATGGAACCTTTTCGTACAAAGCATTTAATTGTGTGCATTATATGGCAGAGTCAGCTATATCTGTGAAATCTGGCAGTTTACAATTTTTCTGTGCTACGAGATCCATGCCAGCCAAAAAATTCTAATCAAATCAGTAAAACAAAGGACAAAACGTACATGTGCAATAATTTCATTTTTGTGCTTGATATTTACACATGCACATCATCTGGAACGTCGAGCAAAAGCGTGTGATGTTATTGAGAGCAACCGTGTGTCGGTACGGTTCGTCCTTACACTGCAGAGGACGTTACATTTCTAGCGTGAGTGAGATGAATGCTAAGTAAGGCTCATGCACAACCGTTGAGCATTACGACTGATGGTTTCAAGCCCGCTTGCACCTGAACCTACGCCCAGTCCACCAATGCGCACCGGCTCTCTCTTTTGAAGCGTATGCACGGAACCTGTTGGCACAAATTCGCTCTATCGTTATTTGATTAAACATAACCATTAACATCATGCTCTCTGAATTCCTATGAGGTTACTATGTTACAGTATCAAACCCACAACGCCTCACCTAATATCAATGGATCAAGATAATTACTGTGATCAGTAATTCCTGCGAGCTTGCAGTTTATTAGAGACTCCAGCTGTCTTGAAGACCAATTTGCTTGGATCTCATTTTGAGAGAATCAATTAATCATTAATGACAAATTACACGCTGCTTGTGCCAAATTTAGTGATGACATAAAACGCCATGAATTAATTAATGCACAAATAAAACAACTCACGATATAAACATACGCCACCAAGGCTTGCTTATAATATTGTATGCCTCGACTTGCTCATACTAGATCTATTATCACAAAATTATGTTCGTACATGTATTGTGAATCTGGTGTCTCGATAGACAAAAAAGGCAAGTCTAACTGCCGTGTTATTACTTAATCAAGATACAACATATCATAAGCCTGCATCACATAATAAATATTACACATTAACCAAATTTTAAAAAACTAGATGAAGTTCCCGGCGTTATCCGGGATAAACCTGTGAAGTCATCGTTCCACCCGTCTCTCTTTTTGGTCCAGAAAGCTTTACATTATTGTACTTTCTTACTACAGATTTCATGCACATCAGAGCACTACGCGCTCATTTCTGATAGGGAAATTGAGCTCACCGAACTGAACGCCTATTAATACATCGTTTCCGGTGCTGTGGGCTTACTGCAGGGAGGCAAAACATAGATCATTGTATTTACATTTTTACAACTTTTTATATAAAAATACCTGAAAGTTGAATGAACACAGTCGGTCGATACAACAGCGATTGGGCCGGATTAGTTGACACTTTGGAAAATTAATTTTATGATTTTTGAAACTGTCACTTAGGCTGTAGCGACGGGCAAAAAAAGGGTCAAAATTGCACCACAATGAATTACTCCCGCCACTATTTTTTTAAATAATAAGATTTGCAGAAAACGATATAGGCCAAGTATAAGATTTTGAACGATTTACACTTAGCTTATGCATGTAGTTTTTGTTTTAATGACAGAGTAACCTTTGCAAATACCAACTTCTTAGCCAAAGTTTGGCACGATCGAAGAAGATAAAGAAGCAATGACTACAAATTGCAATAATTCTGGCTCTCAAAATACATTAACTTTGTGGGTCACAATACCATGGCTGCACGGACACAGAGCCAAACCTAAGACTAAAATTAGAGCCCACGATGTGTCGATCCTCTATCAGGTGAGTACCTCAATGCCTGAGCCCCAAGCACCTGCTTGACGTGAGCTAATCTCGGCCCCCCTTTACAATGTCGAGTTGTTGCCCTTTATTATTTGGCCCTCCGCAAGTGCTCTCCCCTATTTGTTTATACGGCAGCTTTATCTTTGCTGGTGTTTATTACATCCACAGGACTCCACAGCCAGTCCCCATCTAGTCCCATCTATTCAGCACATCGACTTCCACGATCTACTGTTCCTCTCTACGTACGTGGCCATTTCTCTCTTCATTCATACACAGTTGTACATTGTTTTCCTGCCTGAAACCTACATCGCTGCCATTCTGTCTTCATAAATTTCCATTTACACATCCATCTATCAATTCGTCAGTCCGACTGTCTATCTGTATGTCTGTCCGCCTGCCTATCTATTTATCTATATATCTGTCTGTCTGTCTGTCAGTCTGCCTATCTGTCTGTCTGTCTGTCTGTCTGCCTGCATGCATGCCTATCTGTCTGTCTGTCTATCTATCTATCTATCTATCTATCTATCTATCTATCTATCTATCTATCTATCTATCTATCTATCTATCTATCTATCTATCTATCTATCTATCTATCTATTTATCTATCTATCTATCTGCCTATCTATCTATCTATCTACCTATCTATCTGTCTGTCTGTCTGTCTGTCTGTCTGTCTGTCTGTCTATCTATCTATCTATCTATCTATCTATCTTATCTATCTATCTATCTATCCATCTATCTATCTATCTATGTAGCGGGTGCTGCTTGGCTGCTGCTATAATTCATATTAAATTGTTATGGAAGAAACCACAGGCCTGGGGTGGGGATAAGGTGGAGGAGAACTATAAATTTTAATAATAAGATACGGCCAATAATTCAAAAGCCAGACCATGCCTGAGCCATACATTGTATTTACGTTACGTGTATGTAACTCAAATAACATAATAATGTGTCTGTGACTAACAAGTGCACACGAGTGCACTTGTGTGCAAGTCCCAAATTTAAATGTTTTGTTACTTGATAATAAGTGCAACGTACGGGTCACCATCTACGTAAATTCACTCACCCGCTTATTCATAATGTAAGTCATGTTTTTATAGTGTATGCATGCCATTCACTACCAGTCTCCATGAGTGAGCATGCTCCACACGTGCACCCGGGAGCCGCTGCCCCAGGAATGGCAGAATCTCCCCAGCAGGCAGTAAAATTCCCAATCAGAGGCAAAGATATCTATCTCTGTCAGTTCAAAGTGTTAATCTCAGGATCTGTAATGAGTGAGTTGCGATAGCCTTGCGGAGATGAACGCCCAGTTTGGGCGAACACGGCCGGAGTGTGATTTGTAATTGCGGAAAGCTTTTATCATTATAACCATTATGCACTATTTGTGTCCAGGTTGGTTATTACTGTCATTATGCAAATATCGTTTAGAAGTGTCTGTGTGTGTGTGGGTGGGGGGTGGGGGTGGGGTGGGGGCTTATGTCAATCGAATGGGCATGTAGTTCGTGCGAGTGTATGTGTGAGGGCATCTGTATGGGAGCAGGTCTGTGGTATAATGCCATTTTGTATAATTTTTCCTTTTTATGAATGTAATGGTGTGTGTTTGTGTGTGTGTGTTTGTGTGTGTGTGTGTGTCTGTGCGTACGTGTGTGTGTGAGAGAGAGGAGTGTGTGTGTGTGTGCGTACGTGTGTGTGAGAGAGGAGTGTGTGTATGTGTGTGTGTACTATAATAGGTGAGTGAATGGGTGATTAATTGGAAGCCAGACTTATTAATTATTGTAATTGCAAACACAGTGGAAACATTAGATGCTATCAACTAATGGCCCAATCTCTGGTGAAATCATTCAATTATAACCAAAACGAATCCAAACTTTATCGATTCCCATAAAAGTATTGTTTAGCACCACTCTGCACATCAAAGGTTGGTGTTAGTAGTCGAAGTCAGATCAAAAGCAATGCAGAAATAAAATAACGTACTGGCCCATTGAATGAATTGTTGAGTTTGCAGATTCACACGCTCTTTGGATACCAAATAGTAACGAATGGACATCGATTTGCACAAAAGCTGGAGCCTGGCCCAAATGATCATGTTTTATATTATTTCAAAGACAACAACAACGACAACTGAGCCACAATTTAGTCTGCATTAGTCTAGGCTGATTTAATACAGACAAACAGACAGACAGACAGAAATACAGACTGACTGAGACAGCCAGAGGGACAGACATAGATAGATAGATAGATAGATAGATAGATAGATAGATAGATAGATAGATAGATAGATAGATAGATAGATAGATAGATAGATAGACAGTTGGACAGACAGACAGATAGATACATAAAGTCAGACAAATAGATCGATAAACAGATAAATATATAAACAGGGAAGAGTAACAGAGGAGAGGACACTCCAAAATCTGAGTAAAGACCGTATGCTGTTACAGTTTTAAAATGTTAAAACACAGACAGATAAAAATCCAATTTGAAACACCATTTTTCTTTCTTGTACGAGGCCACTTCAAGTCCTTGCATTCCATTGTGGAGACTCAGCATAGCTGCAGTGTTAATCAGGGATTTGAACCCCTTGCAACTGACAGTTGTAAGAGCCCCCCACCCGTGTTGCTGTCTCACTGGGGTGCAGCCCGAGGGCAAGGAACAGGGTAAAGGGTGGAGACCCCACACTGTTTTCTCAAGATTCTCTCCTGGATTCGAGTGCCGACATGGTAAACAGTCCACAGTCGATTACGTAATCTTCCGTTTGAGTATTTTGAGTCGGTTTTTGGTGGACAATGACTGTGTGTGTGTGCATTCGGGAACAAAAGAGCCCAATGAAGTTAGGCATGAGATGGATTAAGAGGGAGACAATACTGGATTTTTTTTTTAGGGAAAAATTCAAGATGACGGACAAAAGGGAGGAACAACGGCATGACGTAACATGCCAATGTTAATTGTGTGATGAGATTACTCTGAAATGTGCAGTGCATGAAAACAAAATAATAACAACAATAATAATCACAATAATTACCATGATAAAAACAGAGAAGAATGGAACAGTGTTATGTCTTTTAGATACTCGTATAGTTTCTTATCGTAATACAGTAAAAAAACTAACTGTGTTCATTGACAAAGACATACACTCTAAAATGAGGACCCCTTTACAGAAAGCAGTCAGCAAAGGTGAATACCATGCGTGCACACTGCAGGTGATAATTATGAGTTCAGGGATTAGAAAGTTGATTCAAGCAATATCTTCATTAATTTGATTGGTTTCACAGTAGCAAAGGTAATGAGTATTTTTTCAGGAACCCCCAACGCGCTAAATGACTGGATTATTAAATTAAGCTATCATGACTTCTATGCTTGATGGTGCCTGCCAAACTTCAGTTGCCATGTAACAGTGAAAATCAAGATGGAACTTTACTGTCATTGAATCAAATTACTACTTTAACTCAAAACAGCTGCAACGAAAGTTGATATAAACATCCTTCATCCTGTTTATCTTCAAATCTCTCATTCAATTCCAATGACTAATCACCTCCAGGACGAAACTGAAATTCGATTTACCAGAGATACAAGTAAATTCTCCTCTTCAGTTTCCTTCTTAAAAGCAAACCCCAAAGATTGATGGACAACACACGGGCTTATTCTCCAGAGTAAGCAATCTTGAAAATGATGTCTTCTTGGTTAAAATAGACATCAAATCCACATTCCGTCTTAGTGTCCAGCTTGACGAATTCTCTGGCCCGTGGGGCTACAGTAAATTACCTCTCGTTCTAGAAGCTTCGGCGATGAATTATTCAGGACATGATACAAAATTACAAAGCCCAACGGCGACAACGCTTCCGACGGCTGAGCGGTAATCAAAGAGAGAAATCTTACTTTTTCTTCCTCGGCCCTCCATCGCATTCAATCAGAATCCTTATCTTTGCCACTCTTTCAAGGATATCAAAATCTCTTTCTTTTTTTTTTCTTCCAGTAATTTTCTCTTTCGTCCTTTCATATTCTCGTTTTGTCTCTTAATGTCCATCTTTCCCTCATTCCTTGCTTTTTTTTTTCTCACATCCTATGTTCTCTCTCTCTCTCTCCTTCCCTCCCCCATGTCTCTCCCTCTCTCTCATATAATTTTCCATTTAGAACACATCTCACAGTATACTAAGTGTCATCTGTTCCGAAGGCCAGCATACTTTTTGTTGCGACCCCCAAGAAACAAAGCTCTCAATGAACTGCCATCTCGTCTTTTCAAATATGGATTGTTTAGGATAATTTTGGTTTTAATATGCCTCCCCTCGTCCCTGAACAGTTTGACCAAACGAGGTTAGCCACTGTAAAATCACTCTATCTGCATTATTTTCTTGTACTTCATACATTATTAACCACGTCTCTACTTTGTTTGATCCCTCACAAAACCACAAAAACTGGGACGCCGAAAAACGAAAAAGAAAACTAATCTACTTTGACACACTTTAGAAAATGAGAATGTCCTGCTATCCATTCCTGGTTCCCAGAGCTGTCCAGCCGTTCAGACATGATCTATTTACGTCTGGTCAAAATGATGGCAAGAAATTACCTTTATTTCTCCACGGACAATGTCCACTTCCGCCACACTCAAGCTAGAGATAGCATTAACTATTCTTCAAAACACTTACATTTCGCCACTGCCCCAGGCTAATGGAAGTACATGCGACACTGATGTTAATTATTGGTTGTGTTAACTTTTCTTGATGCTTTTCCATTATTAAGGGGGAAATTGGGAGGGGGGGGGCGGATAGATCGGATTTTCCCTACATAGTTGCATCACCAGGCGTTTATTGACAATGGTAATCATCGGTTGAAGTCTCGTGTTTAATTTTAATTACGTAAGGGAGAGAAAGACAGAAAGAACAAGATAAGAAGAGAGAGAAGGAGAGAGATGACATGACATGCAAAGAGACGGAAATGAAGCGAGACCAAAAATTAATAAAAACAAAAATCTTCAGTTTTACGCCCCCATTTACTCACACTGATAATCAGCCCGTATTTTAAGAGAGAGAGAGAGGGGGGGGGGTGAGAGAGGGAGCAGAGAAAGAGAGATACAATTAGGAAAAAAAAGAGGGAAAGTAAGAAATCTGATTCTAGAGATGGGCAGTAGTAAATGCGGGCGAAAGTGACGATGTAATAATGGCAGGGACTATCCAGTTTTCGCTGAACCACCAGCAGCAGTTGTAGGCAGGCCCGTGCAAAGCTGGTAATAGGCCAATGCCAGATGGAAAATGTAGGCTCAAACTGCTTATCAAATAGTTTTATGAAGAATTCTAAAATATGCATTTACTTATCCATATTTTAACCTACAATGGTCCTATTTTAATCATCTTTAAAATTCGAATACTTTGTGTTGAGAGGTCCCATTTGGCTCTCTTCACATTCTCAGTATTCTTTACAAAGGATCCCTACATCACTGTACCGAAGGGAGTTGGCTACGTCAACTAGTCCAACTAGCCCAACTACTCCCGCCCTTTCCCCAAAGCCTTGCTGTGGGGACTTGACATGTACATAGAGATTTAGATGTAGCCAGCCAGATTCGTCTAGAGCAGGAAGTTGTGGAAAAGCTGTGTGGAAAAGCTGTGAATATTCGGCCAGAATGTGATCATAATAGACAAACAATATAGAACAAGAGCACCGAGTTGTGCCGTGGCAATAAATTCAGTAGCTGTCCCATTAACAGTGGCACATCCAATTCCTCTCCTGGCCCCCATTCACTCAGAGTGCTAGTTTGATATTTTTACACGCTCATACGTTTTTGTTCTGCCACAGAAAATGACATGATCAGACAGAAAAAAAGTAAATAATTATATTTGCTGATATCAGATGGACAGATAATGGAATCGATTGCGATACCAGGCACACAAATGAATGGGGAAACTCCCCGAATATGCAATGTCAAGTATGCAAAAACAGGGGTATGAACACCTTAAAAAACACATGCATTGCGTGCTCGTGGGAAAACACATTGAAACACCAAGAAAAACAAATTAAACAAAAACGCCCATAATGCACATCCGGCCGGTACTTCACTAACGATATTACATCATAAAGTGTTGTCCCAGGACAATCCAGGAGAGGATCTCTCCAAGATAACGTAACACAACTCATGCATGAACCAAGAAAAAAACCAAAAACCATTTCTATGATCAAGTGTCTCTCCAGATGGTCCTCTGACATGTCTGACAATAGCCACATGGAAACATTAGCACATTCACCCTTGTCCAAGCTCCATCAGCAAATAAAACTCTATTAAAAAAAAAATAAAATATTATAACAGGCAAAATATTTTCGTACTTCTCCTCCCATGAGCTTGATGAACAGTTTGTGTGAATTTTCTATGAATAATAGTTTGGACGATGGCGGACGCATGTTTATTGCCAACTTTTGAAAATATACAGTAAATAAATAAATACACTAATAGATAAACAGATTTTCAAAATTCCATACATAATAAGTTAATTGTCAGAACCGCAGGACTTGTGAGAAGTTTCTCGTGTGTCTCATAATTATATGTGTCTCTACCTGCCTGGTTTTATTATTATTTTTTTTTTTCGCTTAAACTTCTTGATTTAACGACACCAGCCGGACAAGGTCATATCTCTTCACTTTGATACGCTGGAGAGAATTTTACTCCTTTGAAGTGGTGTTACATGTCAACTTGCTACATGAAATCGCAAAGATCAAAGTGAGATGTATAATGTGTATCATCCAGGCATGACCACAATAGGGAAACGATGACACCAGAACTTGTCCCCTCTGTGACTGCAGCAAGAATTTGTTGTACATATATTTATAACGGGAGCGACCTCGATTATAATATCGATAATGTCATATAGTCTTCTCGGCCGCAATATCTCATGAATTTTGATGTACGTATCACTGTAAACAAACGGACCGGTTGCTGCCCCTCTCAGCACGCCAAAGGGTGCCAGCAGGTGACCTAGATTCCTGAGCTGATTGGCGGAGAGGAATAAGATCAAAATCTAGCCATGCTTCGTTTTGAAAATATTTGAGAAAAATAAACCAGTCCCAAGAAAATGCCAGTTTTTGTTTGGTTAGGATTATTAAAACAATTATACCGGCATGTTGAGCCTAAACTTACCAACAGAGACGGGAAACTGGCTATGCAATTCCATGCTGAAGCTCTTCCAACGGGAGGAGCAGGATGACATGAACAGATAAAGGCAAAGAGCCAAGATCCACTTAGATTTTTCTGTCTGGTGAGCATTTATAGCCACACTGTATTCGTTGCCCTCTGTTATTCAGAAAACACACAGATACGTGAACAGAAATGCTTTGTCTCAAGCTGAAACACGAATTTGACACTAATTTCTTCTATTACAGAGGGGAAAACAGTAATATGCCGAACTCCATGGCGAAGTTCTAGCAACAATAAAACGCGTTTGCAACGTATGAAACAAAATGATAAGACAGACCGATTCAAAATAAGGAATGCGATTTTGTAATAATTTGTGATTCCGCTGTCGCTTCACCCCTGTTCTATTATTCGATGGTAAGTTAACTTAAGATTATATGCATTATGATTTAATTAATGAGATTGCATTGTTCAGTAAAGTCTGCACAGAGTCCATTCACCGTTACTAAGCTTTGCAGGTTCCAAAAAGTTCAGTCACATTGATTCAACGTTTAACACAACAAAGACTGACACTGGTTCAGGTTGATGGACGCCCCAGAGACGGCAACGCTTGAATGCTAGGGGACATAAACTATTTTGTAGGCATGGGAAACTGCACCTTTTCTGTTATGCAAGTAATCCAACGTCATCTCCCTAACACACAGAGGAGCTAGACCTGGTATGCTGCTGTGTTGTGGATCTGAATGGCTTGTTATGTCACCGCTGCTTTCTGATATTCATTCATGAGATGCTATCACTCGCCACGCAAAAGAAGAATAGTAATGACATAGACAAGAACTAAGCATGCAGCTAATGTTCCACGACGGAGGTCTTCGTGTTTTTGCCTAGGAGTCCTAAGCTCGCTGTGAGTTCCCAGTGTTATGAAGATGATTGTGGCGGAGTTGGGATGCGTTCCTGTGTAAATAAACCCTCGATGTTTTGTCTCATAACCAGCATTTTGCCGCTGTTTTACCGGGGATGCGCTGCATGCCATGAATATAAGGCGTGTTGGCTTACTTCAACAGCTTGCGCGCTCGGCTTAATCTCCAGGGATTTACCAAGCGGATGCTTGGGAGGAAACAGTAGGGAAGATTCTGGGTGTCAGTTCTTCCAATGTGTTTTGTGAGTAAAGGAGACTAAATGACGGATCTTCTATTGTTAAATCCAGAAACGCCGCTTAGAATATATATATCAGTAAAACATTCAGATGTGTTGGCGATCAACGTGTGGCTAAATTTGGGTGGCAATGTTGATATAATAAACTACCAGATAAAAATGTATTGGTTTCAGTCAGGGAGTAGAAATTGCAGTGAATCTTACGATATTGGTTCTACTGTGGGAAAATGAAGGGTTCCAAATGCAGAGTGTGATCGGGGTGGACGGAAAGGTGGGGGGGGGGGCAAATGGAATGGTGTGATTATAATGTAGGTGGTAGAATTGACAGAGAAGAAGGGAAGGAATTACTCTACAGTAGCAACAATCCAGTCTTAGAGGAGAAGGTGTGTTAAGGCAACAGTATCTCGCCCCTTCCCATGGAGATTCCCCGAGGTATCCCATTCCTTCTCATGGATATTCTTGGAAGTATCCTACTTTCTACTACAACGATGGCATGAAACTCAAAAACAGAGATGGGTGTTCGTTATGAACATCCCATTGTACAATCTCACGTCTAGATGCCGCATGCAAAGCAGACCGGAATATTCCTCGGAAATCCATGTGAGCACACAGCTCCCTCATAATACTTATTTCCGCTATCTAACATTGCATTATTATCCCCGATGCTACATGGCGGGAAGGAAAAACAAAAACCACACACAAAAACACTCAATGGCCAGAGTTCAGCCCACACCAAAGACGCAACGCGCACACATTCACATGCATTCGAATACATGTAAAATTTTAAGCAGGTGTGGCTAATCAACGTGGAAGATTTGCTCCAAAAACCATGAAGGAAATGTTTCGAAGCTAAAGATTTTAGCTCCCCATCTGGATTTTGTCCGCAGAGAACTAATTGGTCACATCTGGTTTTCCTTACTGAAGGTGAAGTTTTATTTAAGAATAAGTGTTTGTTATGCACATTTAATTTCTCCATGATATATTACGTATCTATGATTGATGCCATTTCAGATTCTCCTGATTAAGAGTATGGTTTGAAGATGCAATTTGTTTCACGGAGATAAATTGATTTCCTTGCCATCAAAACCAATTACATAATCCATACAGAGGCGCTTCTCCAGATGGTTCTAGCACCAGCTACTCATTCAGCAGAGAAAAGCAAAGTCGCAAGATAAATATTTAAGCAGTAATTATCTTGATTCTTATTCGCAACGGAAGTAACTTGGTTGAAAGTTGTAGCTGGCTGTGAAATAGATAGGCTTCCTGATCATCTGGCTACCGCTTAACTCGAGGTAACGCCTACTTCATTAGGCTAAGAGGTTCTGCCTGTGAGAGTGTTTACGTAAATCGCAGTTCATCCCCGCGACACTGGGTTATTAACTTGAGAGGCTTGGGGTACACTCTACCTTACTTAAGACACAGTGAGGTAAAGAAAGTTGTACGAGTACTCACTTATTATACTCCCCAAATAAACTTAAAAATACAGAGAACTTATTAAGAAGGATCAACTTTAATGTTCGGTACAATGTTCTACCATCATGTTCTAATGTTATATTGCCTAGAAATTGTGTATTAGAGTTACGGTTGTTCGAAATGAAAACCTACCGTTTCCGTGTCTGCATGTTGTTCCAATTATAATAGAATCTCAATCTGACATTGCCTGGCCAAAGGTAAACGTCCAAAATACTGTTATCCTGTTCGGTCATGTGTACATTCCTTACTGTCCAGAGATCAGTCAGCTATTCGTGTTTTGAATGTTATCGAGACAATTTCTTGTCTGTTTCACGTTGCTGCCAATGGAAGATTCGAGCATACGTGTCTGTTGATTTGTCATCTCATTCTACCGTCTTATAAACAGGAAATGGCCATATTTTTATATCCTTCTGTTCTGCGACGTGGCGTTTTTATTAACATTTGCTGCTGCACGATTAGAATTCAAAAGTAATGTTATCCGGGGTACATAACCCATAGAAGTAGCTGAAGTATCTTCAAGGTTTGGTAACCGCTGCTGTAATAGGAATGAATCTGCTTTTCAAAGAGAAGTGCACTTAACAAACGAAGGCGAGATGATTCAGGTGTTGCCTTTCCCTTACGACATGAGTAACAGCGTGCCTGGAATAAAAAACGATCTTCAAGTATGCCTAGAACACAAGCATTGAACTAAAACAAAAACAAGTCAAAAACCCGGGCAGCAATCAGGGGACAGATTACTGAAGTAATGATTTTATGTGTCTCCCGGTATCAATCAGTGGATGTCACGCAGAGCTAAAAATTACAAGTAAGTACTTGTACCTTCTTTTTGCTTGTGAAATGGAGTAGTAAATGCGTGAGAAATGTGTGGAGGATTTACGTGCAGGTGCAGGTCTATCGGGTCTGAGAGCGTGATGTATTGGTTGAGCAGGAAGAAGGTATCATGAGTCTGGCATTGAGTAACACAGTACCGTGAGGTGTCCACTTCAGAAACGTCGTCTCAGACAGGATATACAGTGGTTTGGTGGTGTCAAAGTGTGCAACTAGGCAATTGTGCGTGTACAATTTAATTTGCTCATTGTCAATGACAAATATTAATGTTTTTTTCTAAATGATTTTACGCTCTCAGAAATTGGCCGGAGGAACTATTCATGGGCTTTTTTTTTTTTTTTCGTTTTTCCCCTCCTTATGTCTCTGGTTCCTTCTGGTTGGCATAATATCCCTCAGTCCTGTCCATTTTTCAAAACCATTTTTACAAAATGCCAATTTCTAAGCATAACGTTAAACGTTTTTCGATCATTTCAGTCTGTCTTTAGCTTATTGGGTTGAGATTTCGACCTACTCATTTCTTTTTACCGACGTCTCAATCACATCTTTGGGTGATGAACTCGCAAACAAATGCAGGTTTGGGATGAGTATCGGAATACGTCATTGGCTTTCTGTCGTGTAGATTTATATTACTCTAACACCAACCATAATGAATCGATAAAAAGCTGGTAGTTTCCTTAAACTGCTCCAATTGTTCATGCCTTGACGTGGAGGAGTGGCTTGCGTGTCCCAGTGATCCCAGGAGCTAAGCCAGCGGAGGCCTCGTGCCCCTGATAGCTTTAAGCAAGCTGGACAGGTCATGGGGGAAGGACCAGACAAGATTGAACAGACCGGCCCTCCAGGTTCGGGGGTTGGGCGTAGGGCTAACAACCCTACCCTGAAATCCTTGTTGGGGTGACCTTACTTGGAGAAACAAAAATCGTTACGGAAACAGCAACATGGAAAAACCAACGTTCTGGATGTGATGGACCTTCTGAGTACCTCGCGACTCGTATGAATGCAAGTAGTGAAAGCCGAAAGGAAACTGCTAGCAGGATGAAGGAGGAACTGAACACCGCCAAAACCAAGACCAGGATTGGATACTGGAATGTTAGAACAATGTATGAATCGGGTAAGTTAGCACAAGTAACATCAGAGATGAGGCGCTACAACCTACACATCCTGGGCGTAAGTGAGAGCAGATGGACTGGATCTGGAAGGATCAAAACATCCACTGGAGAAACCGTTCTCTACTCTGGAAGAGAGGATGACCAACATCATGAAGGAGTAGCCATCATCCTAAAGAAAGGACTGGACAAATGCTTGTTGGAGTGGAAACCAGTCAATAGCAGACTGATGAGGATGAGGATGAAAGGACGACACACAAACATCACTGTCATCCAATGTTATGCACCAACCAACGAAAACGACAACACAGACAAAGACGACTTTTATGAACAACTCCAGGGGGAAATGGACATGACGACACGGCATGATCTCATCATTGTCATGGGAGACCTCAATGCTAAGGTAGGTAAAGATGATATAAATTATGAAAGAGTAATGGGAAAACATGGAACTGGAACAAGGAATGACAATGGAGAAAGGCTTGTGGATTTTTGTGCCTTGAACAACTTAGTCATCGGAGGGACCCTTTTCACACACAGAGAAATTCACAAACTCACATGGAATTCTCCAAATGGAAGAGACAAGAACCAAATAGACCATTTGATGATCAACGGTATGTGGAGACGATCCCTTCTAGATGTGAAAGTGAAAAGAGGAGCTGACGTAGCCAGCGACCACCATCTAGTGGCAGCACTTATCAAAATTAAACTGAACAAGACCGGAATCAAGACATCAAAGCAAAGACACTTTAATATTCAGAAACTGAGAGATGCAAGTGTTAGAAATGCCTTCAACATACAAGTCAAGAACCGATTCCAGGCTCTACGAGAGTCTGATAAGAACAACCCTAAAGAAAGAGGAATCGATTCAGAGTGGAAAAGAGTAACTACAGTGTACACAGAGAGCAGTGTAGCCTGCCTTGGATTTAATGAGAAAGGGAAAAGCAAGGAGTGGATCCAACAAAGAACATGGGATGTGATCGAGGAGAGGAAAGTCATGAAAAAGAAACTCCTACAAGTGAAATCGGAAAGGCTGAAAGAGAGGTACCAACATAGCTACACAGAGTTAAATAAGAAAGTGAAGAGACTAGTAAAGAAAGATAAACGAGAAGCCATGGAACAGCTAGCGGCAGATGCGGAGGAGGCAGCAGCAAGAGGAGAACAGGGTAAGCTCCACAAGATCACTAAGCGCATTTGTGGCAAGTACGGTGGAAGACCAAGTGTTCCAATCAAAGACAAGAATGGGAAACTACTGACTACAGAACGAGAACAGGATACACGCTGGACAGAGCACTTTCAGGAATTACTAAACCGGCCACCACCTGAAGATAGAATAATAATACAAGATGCTGCTGAAGACCTTGACATCAACATAGATCCACCAAAGAAAGAAGAGATAGTGGCAGCAATAAAGAGCCTAAAAAACAGCAAAGCCCCAGGAAAAGACAACTTGACTGCAGAACTGTTCAAAGCAGATCCGGATCAGTCAGCCACCATCCTTCAGCCACTGTTCACAGCTATTTGGGAAGCAGAAGCAGTACCAAAGAGCTGGAATGAAGGCAGAATAGTGAAAATACCCAAGAAAGGAGCACTCAGCGATTGCAACAACTGGCGTGGTATCACTCTCCTTTCTATACCCAGCAAAATCCTTGCCAAGATCATTGTGCAACGTATGTCAGATGCTGTGGACAAGACAGGAACAGGCCGGATTCCGAAAGGGGAAAGGATGCATTGACCAGATCTTCACACTCCGAAACATCATAGAACAGTGTTCAGAATGGCAAAGGCAGCTCTATGTGAACTTCGTTGACTTCGAAAAGGCCTTCGACAGCATCCACAGAGAGAGTATATGGCGCATTCTTCGGCACTATGGGATTCCCAGCAAGCTTGTTGAACTCATCAAAAGCTTTTACAAGAACTTCAGTTGCAGTGTCGGAAACAGTGATGCATCCTTTGAAGTGAAAACTGGTGTACGGCAAGGATGTGTGATGTCAACAATTTTGTTTAACCTCGTAATCGACTGGATTATGCGGAAAACTACAGAGGATGCACCAAGAGGCATCAGATGGACACTCTTCGACAACCTAGAGGATTTGGACTTTGCGGATGACCTTGCGCTATTGTCACATAGTCACCAACACATGCAAGATAAGACGCAGAGACTACATAATTTTGGATGCAAAGTAGGCCTTCGGATTAGCCAGAAGAAGACAGAGATTATGACCCTAAATGTAGACACTCCAGCACCAGTGCAAGTAGATGACAAGAACCTCACCACGACGGACAAATTTAAATACCTTGGTAGCATTATCAGACCAGAGGGTGGCACAAAGGAGGACATCCAAAGTAGGCTGGGAAATGCAAGGGCTGTCTTTCAAAGTATGAGCAACATCTGGAAATCGACACAATACGGCATCAACACCAAGATCAGACTGTACCAAAGCTGTGTCCTATCCACACTCCTGTATGGATCAGAGTGTTGGCGAATGACAGAAGGTGACCTCGCCAAGTTGTCTTCCTTCCACACCACATGTCTTCGTAGGATTCTCCGCATCTTTTGGCCAAACAAGATTTCTAATCAGGAACTACTAAGGCGATGCAAACAAGAAGAAATAGCCAACATCATCACGAAGAGACGATGGAGATGGCTTGGACACGTGCTGCGAAAGGAAGCAAATTCTATAACCAAAACAGCACTTCAGTGGACACCGGAGGGACGGCGCAAGCGAGGCAGACCCAAGGCAACCTGGCGGAGAACAATCGAGGCAGAGATGAAATCCTTCAATCACTCATGGGGAACTCTCGCAAAGATGGCCCAGGACAGACAGGGCTGGAGATCCTTTGTTGCTGCCCTAAGCACCAGTGGGTGCAACAGGAAATAGTAGTAGTTTCCTTAAACTATCGGATAACATTCAAAACGTTTTTAGTATCAGATAATCGAACTCATCGACAGAGTGTACGCAGCTCATTCATTCTGCTCCACACAACAAAATGCAATCCCTCTGTGGAGACACACGAACCCGCCACTGCTGGACGATTAAGCGTATTAAAAAAATAATATTAATATAAAATGTAATTCATTCTATTTATCATACTGATTTCAAACATCAGCCAGTCACAGTAAAATAAAATTCAATGGCTCCTTTAATTAAAAAAAAAAGTTGTTGTTTTTGCCACTTATTTCGCTCGCTTATCTGAAAAGATTAAAAAAACTCAGAGCCTTAGAGACGTTTAACAAATGAGTAACTCAAAATTTAATGAACTAAAAAAAAACATCCATAAAATATGCCAGCCATAAAATGTTTTTATGTCCTGAGCTGTTCAAAAGGTCCATTTTTCACAGTAATCAGGAACATCCACGTAAAAAGGCATAAAAATTCGAGCAGACTTTAGCGCCCTTTTATAAAATACAGCGTCGCGGTAATATGTTGTAAAGAGCGGCAAGCAGCCGTAACGCTCGTGGGTGAACACTTGTACAAGCAGCAGGGGGGTGCGTTCACCTTGCGCCAGCGTTCCATCCATCGTAGCACCCATCTCGGGTAGCACTTCGTTCATTTCCGCCATCTCTCACAACGCCCCACCTCCTAATGAAAATAAAGCGCATGATCTTCTTTTTCCTCTCCTTGCATTATAGAGATAATGACTCACTGTGAGCAGACTGTAGAATTTTATACTTTTTATATATTGTTTGTACTTCGACGACAATGCCTATTAGAATGGACGAGCATACTGAGGAACTGTTTTGCCATGTCAAGGAAAAAGACCAGCCCAAACTAGGTGAAATTCACCGTTTCACATCATTTTATAAATGAAATTTTCAAAAATGTACTCTAAATTTCAACCTGGGTTGTGATTTTGTACAAGGAATGGTTCCCTTTAGTCACCACAAAATGGACAACGAACAAAAGAATCAAAATCAAAGTTAACGCGATTTTTGTGCGTCTCCTATAGTTTTTTTTTCATAATATAAAACCTTTTTTCCATACCACATCAGAATTAACAGGCAACACTTTTGCCCAGAATATTGAACACATCGCTTTGTGAGCGGTTATCCAGAACTACCCAAGGGAGAGGATGAATAAGTAAATAGCCCAAACTCTGCTACGAAATGTATGTTCATCGTTCCGCTATTTGAAACTAAAAAAAATGTCAGGCTACAGGGTCAAGAGACTCCAGTAGAGTTAAATCAAGTGCGTGGCCTTAGAGACAGTTTGACATGCCATTTCAGCCATTGAAAACCTCCAGGGGTCATGAGGTTGGCGGCAATGTCCTGTCCTTTCAAGAGCTTATCATGGTATGCCAGGCCAAGAGAGAGTCAATGGATTCGGCCAAAGATTCTCATTGTTTATAGCTGAATAGACCTAGGTAATACTAAATTGTGAGCTTCTCCATGGAAATGGTCCACATTGCCAATTTTTTTTTTCAAAATTTAGTTAATTGTATACCGCGAACGTAAAAACTGCCCTGACAAGAACGCACTTTATTTCATGTAAAAACGTTGACAATTGACCAAGTTATGGCTATTTCAAGGCGACAAGGTAGAAAAGGTCACTTTCTAGAAAATGCGTTGAAAGTCTAAGTAAAATTTTTGAAAACAACAACTAACATTAGATTGGATCAGAAAACAACTTAATACAAAACATATGTATGGGCGGAATTCATTAAAAATTATTTTGCCCAGGCATAAAAAAATAATTGAGGAATCTATGCCGATACTGATATAGAATCGGGAAGTCCGTATCCACCTATTTTTGGCTCTCTTGAAAGTATTGAGCCCGACATTTGGACCATTTCCCTAGAGTGCCTCACAATTATGCACCTGACCACAAGACATGAAACCTTTTATTCGCACTCTATGCATTATATGTTGCACAGTTTATTCTATATTGTTACAGTTACTAAAACTTGAAATTGAACGGCCAGGGATTCATCATGGTGAAATTATAAAATCAATTTCGCTTCTGACAGACTGCAGATTACATTGTTCCTTAGCATTACAGGTCAGTTGGCATACAGAATTACTACAAGACGATGGCCTTAATAGAAGTAAGCATTAATGACCAAAAACGGACTCTGAAAGTTTATTTCTCTCTTCAAATGTTAAATTAATTTTAATTTTCTTCTTTGACGGAGTGGAATCTAGTCAAGGAAAGGAGGTCACAGTTTGCTCCAGAAAGTAACCTACCAGTTGAAGGTGGAAAGATATCAGATTTCAACGTTCGCTTTGTTGATGTTGATGCTTTCAGCTACGAAAGCTTACCGACTGAAATGATACAATATTCCTGTCCACTAAACATTTTTTATTTATTTAGTGACCAGTTTATGTTATGAGCCTGATTATTCGTTTCCAGAGCCTGTAGTGCATGCAGGGGTACGTGGAAACACGCCAGATGGAAGAGACATCCCTGAGACTCCCTGGGAAGTCAGTGCAACAGCTGAGAGGACAGACGGCACTTATGTTTTTCTGCCTCTCGCGATGTCCGGGAAAGTGTGCAGCGAAGCGTGGTCGTCAGACAGACAGGGAGAATTTAAATTAACGATCAGCTGTAACTTTAAATATAACAGGCTCAATATCTCTTTGTTTCACTTGCACTGTTTTACATGGTTTCCGGCAGTGCAGACACCGTGACCGACCTTTGCTCTCTTTTTGTATGAACCTTGTCTACCATGCGTCAGTCAAGCTTGCCTCTTTATTCTGCTTCCTTATTTTGCTTACCTGTACAATTTTTCTGCAAACAGATGCTTTTAATGTATCAGTAGAAGGATAGATATTACATTTGCCTAGTCTCAAGAAGATGCTCACTTAAGTGCCATTCGTCATTGCTTTTGAAAAGTTGCCTTTTTATTTATTTATTTATTGCTATTACTTCTTTTCTGGCTTCCTGGACTGTTTATTACAACTCAAGATTTAAGAAATGTTTATTGGTTTTTGTTTCTTAAAGAACTTTATTTGACATAAGAAATACTTGAAAAGAAAGTGTAAATATGTACCGCGCACCTGTGCACTGTCAAGCGAAAAAGCAATCAAATGAATAAAAAAAAAATAAAAAAAATTGAATCATGCGACGCCTTGAAAGATTATAATTTAAAATATCTTCTTAAGAATATATACACAATGTTCATTTCTCTGTTTCATTAAAACAACAGGCAGCCATGTGTCAACATAATCTCTTTTTCTGCAGTTCCTTGGGCTTTCTATGACAGGGGAACTCATGTATAATTATGTTATCAATCAAACTTGTCTGTCATCAAGAAATAGAACAAAAAGAATTAACAGGCCAGATATGTCGGTCTAATGTTTTTGGATGCGTATTACATTAAGATACTAGACAATGACATGCTTCAGGGTTAGTCTGGGTCTACGTGCTTACATCAGCTATTTTGACAATGAATTGATTAAAGTGTCATATATTGCGGTAACGGTTTTGAATAGTTTTCCATTGTCTCGGTTAAAATAAGAACATCAGAAAGAAACGCTTCAAACCACTTAGCTTGCTCGCTTCAACGTGACAGTTTGGACAGGATGAGTGGGTAGGTACCAAAACAAATACGCTCTAAAGCTGACCATTAACTTAATGTAACATCAAAAATTCATGAAGGTTTCACAAAAGACTTAGAATAGGACGGCTGAGCTCTTTTCAAGGACATATTATTATTTCACAGGAAGTATTTCAAAAGTCACATCCCAGTTAATGGCCCTTGGCGATTGTCTCGTGCCGTGATGTGGCACGCGTTGATGGTTCCCAGAGACAACTAAACTGCCAGTCTCCGGGTGATAAAGCGAGAGAACAGGGCAGACCCTAGGCCAGACATGCTTATAATAGAAATATGCTGGAGTGAAACATTCGACAGCAACCACAGTAATGATTCACAGTGTGCATGTGTATGAGTCTGAGTTTGAGTTTAAAAAACAAAAAAGCACGAACAAATTTTTTTTTTAAAAATGGCATAGAAAAGCTGGAGGGAAGGCTGGGAAGGGGCGGAAAATGAGATACCGAGCGATGCAACATAATTTTATCAAGAGTTTCACTGACTTGGAATATTTCTCTCTGTCGTTCGTGTAATTTGGTTTAAATAAGTGAGTCGAACTCAGAGAGAGACAAGAATTTGGCATCCCCATGGTGATTGATTCACCACAGAATACGGGTATCCCCAATCTTAATCATTGCGCACCCTGAATAACATTGGTATTATTCACATCCATCAGCGGTGCGAACGTTGTCAACCGCCAGTGTGGTCTGTCGTCATTAATTGGTGTGTGGATGCAGGGAGGGATTTCTGACGAGATGAAAACATGGTGAGAGAATAGTTCTTTTAGTGCTGAAATTTTCAAGTCCAGGACAGTAAAACTACAAGCTATTTCGGCGAGGATCATGGCGGCAGTGAGAGTGACTGCGGAGATGTTGAAGTCCTTTGCTGGAGATGGGGATGTGGTGGCATGGATGCAAAAGGTGAAATTGGTAGCGAGGCTACAAGGAGTAAAGGACTTGGCAACATTTTTGCCTTTGTACTTAGAAGGAGATGCACTTGCCTTATTTTTGGAGCTAAGTGATGACGAACAGCTTGACATCAAAATAATTGAAAGAAAACTACTGGAGGCCTTTACCGATAGTCCATTCGTGGCATTTGCTAAATTATCACAGAAGAGATGGAACGGTGAGCAGGTTGACGTGTATGCCAATGAGTTGAGAAGGTTAGGCGGGTTAGCAGGTTTGAGTGGTGACAGTCTTGAGAGGGTAACCAAGCTTGCTTTTGTGAATGGGTTTCCAGATAGTGTGTCGTGCGAATTACAACAGATTGAGAGAGTATTCGAGATGAAAATGAGTGATGTGATTGGGAGAGCGAGAGTGCTTACGACAGCAACGAAGGGAGAAACAGTGGTTGCCTCTGCTACAACTTCACGGATGATCAGGCGAGTGGAAAAGGACGGCGGAGGAGATGATGGTCGGCAGTTCAAGGGATCATGCTACCGATGTGGAGGACCGCACATGGCAAAGTACTGCAATACCAGAATGAAACGCAGAGATATAATCTGCTATCGCTGCGACCAGGTCGGACACATTGCAAGCCAATGCAATCAGAATCAGGGAAACGAGCGACGGGTGGCTGGTGCGCCAGCAGCCACTCTTCAACAGGAATGATGGCGCAGTTGTTACCCGTGATAGATGTTGTGTTGGGGGGACGAGTGGTGAAGGCGTTAGTAGATACCGGCTGCGATACTACTGTTGTTAGCTCGAAGGCTGTCGGAAGTTGTGATGGTGAGACCTTCATGGTGGCCTTTGATGGATCAAAAGTAAGGTGCCAGGGAAAGCAATTGCTCCGGATAGAGGTACGGGGAATTGAAGTAGAGAGTCATGCCATAGTATCGGATTCAGTCTTTGGAGATATAACTATCGTCTTGGGAATGGATTTGATTGAGAAAATGAAAGGCGTCACTGTCCGAAATGGAACTGTTAGGTTTGGTTTTGAGAGTTGTTCTGTGGCGAAAGAGGCACCGGGCAGTGATGAGAATTTGGGTGAGAAACCAACCTACATGGAAGACAAGTCT
This sequence comes from Onchidella celtica, assembly GCA_963931925.1. Lineage (NCBI taxonomy): Eukaryota > Metazoa > Mollusca > Gastropoda > Systellommatophora > Onchidiidae > Onchidella > Onchidella celtica. Next base: position 8,356,102 of record OZ007571.1, on the reverse strand, counting down.
GTTAGTGGGATGGGACATAGAGTTAAAGATGGATCATGCAGTTCAATTGAAGATGTCGATTTTACAGCTGAGTTTGATGGAGAAAAGTGGATTGTTAAGTGGAAGTGGAAATCATCTCCTCCGGTGTTAATGAACAGAGTAGGCTGTTACGACAGAAATCTTCAGGGTGAAGTGGGGGATGGCTTTCATAACGAAGTTCAGCGGTGGATTGATGAGGGAATTTTGGTACCATGGGGAGAGACTGTTAAGAGTGGCATTATCCCACTGATGGCCGTGCAACAACCTACAAAGAACAAAGTGCGACCGGTTCTTGACTTTCGAGAACTCAACTTGCATATAAGTTGTCATACAGGCGACGATGTAACAGACGTGTGCAGTGAAACTCTGCGGGAATGGAGACAAACAGACGCCGGAACAATTGTTGATTTGAAGTCCGCTTACTTACAAATCCACATGGATAAGGAGCTTTGGAAGTATCAGCTCGTAAATTACAAGGGCAAGACCTACTGTTTAACAAGACTTGGCTTTGGGTTAAATTCAGCGCCACGTATAATGTCGAAAATATTGAAGACGGTTCTCGCAAAATCAGAAAAGGTGAAGGCTGGGACGAAATCATATATTGACGACATATTGGTTGATGAGAACCAGGTGACACCCGATGAGCTGATCAGTCATCTTAACAGATATGGACTTGTGACAAAAACCCCTGAATCACTGGAGGGCGGCGCGGCTCTTGGATTGCGATTGAAAACCAATGACTGTGGCGTCCTGGTTTTTACCAGAGGGAACGAACTGCCTGAAGAGGTGACGTGTCTTACCAAGAGAGAACTATTTTCGATCTGCGGAAAGCTCGTTGGGCATTATCCTGTGGCTGGATGGCTGAGAGTGGCAGCAAGTTACATCAAGAGAAAGGCAGGTTGTATAGGATGGGAGGAGCAGGTGGCTGAAGATGTTATTTGTATGTTACAAGATGTCCTGAAAAGGGTGAAGGAGAATGACCCGGTGACCGGAATATGGCAGGTTCATGAGAAAGTGAAAGGGATTGTATGGTGTGATGCGAGCAACATTGCACTTGGAGCATGTTTGGAAATTGGCAACAGTGTTGTGGAAGATGCAGCGTGGCTCCGAAAACCTTCCGATGTTAGCCATATCAATGTTGCAGAACTGGAAGCTGTGATGAAAGGCGTAAATATGGCTATAAAATGGGGACTAACGGAAATCGAGATTGTAACAGACTCCGCCACAGTTAGCGCATGGATAAAAACTATTCTCACCGCTGAGAGACGGGTTCACACCAAAGGGGCCGCTGAGTTGCTAGTGAAGCGACGGTTGAGAGTTTTGGAGAGTCTGATTGATGAGTTCAACATCAGCGTTACCGTGACGTTGGTCTCAACTTCCAAGAATAAGGCCGATGTTCTTACAAGAGTGAAGAAGGAATGGATTAACAGACCAATTAGTAAGATGAGCCAAGATGATTCAAGTATTTGTGCGGCAGGATATGTAAACCTGCGTACGCTTCATGAGATGCACCATATGGGCGTCGATCGCACTCTGTTCCTGGCAAGAAAGTCAATGCCAAACGTAAGTCGAGAGGCTGTGAAAAATGTCGTGAGAAGCTGCTCAAGGTGCCAATCAATAGATCCTGCTCCACGTGTTCACGAAAGAGGTCAATTGAGTATTTATGAAAATTGGAGAAGACTGGCGATTGATGTTACACATTATCATGGAATTCCGTATCTCTCAATCATAGATTGTGGCCCCGGAAGGTTTGCAATATGGCGAAAATTGAACCGTGAGACTGGTGAGGCCGTAGCAGAAATCATGGAAGAAGTGTTTCTGGAGAGAGGACCGGTGTTGGAGGTTCTTATGGATAACGGACTGGCGTTTCACTCTGAAGTTGTGACAAACCTGTTGAACAGATGGAACGTTGTTGGGTTGTTTAGGGCGGCTTATCGGCCAAGCGGGAACGGGATCATTGAGCGGAATCACCGGTTTATCAAAGCTGTTGCAGAACGATGTTCCATTTCTCCACAAGAGGCGGTCTTTTGGTATAACTCTACTCCAAGGTATGGGACTGATTCAAATTCCGTGCCGTTCCAAGCAGTTTACCAATATGATTGGGGTAATCCCGCCCGCATTGAACAGGAGGATGAATCTCTCGTGAAAAGTGGATGCGTTAAGATTGGTGATGAGGTATGGGTCAAACCACCTAACAATCGTTGCACAACACAGTGGAAGAAGGGAACGGTGACTGGAATTAACTCTGTGAACAATGTGGTGGTAGACGGTACGCCTCGGCACATCCTTGACATTAGGAGAGTGATAGAACAAGAACAAGAAACAGAAGCCGATCGAGTTGAAGAGAACAACGATGGACCACAAGGATCTGAAGCTGAAAACGAGGAGCTAGTGCGTGACCAGCCTGATGAACAACGGCGGAACCCGAGACGGCTAAGGCGGCCTCCAGCATGGCTCTCGGATTATGATATTGAATAGAAGCAGGGAATTTGTACATATGTAATATATTGATCTGGAGTTAATCTTAAGATCAAGGGGGCATGTAATTTGGTTTAAATAAGTGAGTCGAACTCAGAGAGAGACAAGAATTTGGCATCCCCATGGTGATTGATTCACCACAGAATACGGGTATCCCCAATCTTAATCATTGCGCACCCTGAATAACATTGGTATTATTCACATCCATCAGCGGTGCGAACGTTGTCAACCGCCAGTGTGGTCTGTCGTCATTAATTGGTGTGTGGATGCAGGGAGGGATTTCTGACGAGATGAAAACATGGTGAGAGAATAGTTCTTTTAGTGCTGAAATTTTCAAGTCCAGGACAGTAAAACTACAGTTCGTTCTTTTGTCGGTTAAGAAAATAGTAAACGTTAAAAAAACAACTTGTTATTTCATTTTGTCTTGGTCCACATGAAGTAATCTCCCTTTAATTTCCCCGGCTCTCATTCCACTAGATCTATCTCACCGTCGCAAAATCTTCAATCCAAGTTGTTTCGCTCACTCTATCCCTCATGATCAATTCCTGAGAGTATGCCAAGGGCCACACACACAAACACACACAGAGAGAGAGAGAGAGAGACAGACAGACAGACAGACAGACAGACAGACATACAGACATACAGACATACAGACAGATAGACAGAGACAGAGAGAGACACAGAGAGAGAATTCCAAACAAAAAAATTGAGCCTTGAAAGCTGAGACAAGGTGATGAATTGTATCTACTTATTTTGCTGTTTAGGCAGCCATACGTGAAGAGCAGGGCGTCTTGTAAAGTAATAGTCCTGTCCCAGTGATTGGCAGTCCTGTCAGGATAATACACCTTTCAGATTCCTCAGCTGTACGCGCAGTTTCAATGCCCTGAGCAGTTTCTCTTTGCCTTTCCACTTCCCAGCCACTGGCATGAGAGTACGCCGAGACGCGTACTATATCCGACTACTGAAGGGCCGACTAGTTCAGTGGTGATGACGGCATGACATTGACTTTCAGTGAGATAGTGCTAGATCCAACCAGTAATACACATGAAAGCAAACAGAGAAAGACACAGGAGATAATTTTGCCCTCTGCAATTCGCCACAAAAAGACAATTTAGCTACATGTGTGCCATATTTCACCAAGGCGGTTCCTTACCATGTCACTTCATGTATGCATGCCTGTTACTGAGTTTATTGAGTTGTGATCTATGTTAATGCAATGATGCGCTACAGGTGTATACCATGTATGTGCCTTTAAACGCTCTGGACAAGATAATTTCCCTCATAAAATAATAAAGTGATCCTATGGTGTCTTATCTTAGTCGGCTAGTGCGTGAGGCCAACACTGAACTTTGATGAAATATCGACTTTGCATACAAAAATCCTAGGACTGACTGTGACATTTGATTATTCTATTGTCGTAAAACTTGATAGTGCTATACGCTTGATACAGCCAGTCGTAATTTGTAGAATATTCCTCAATATAACACGCTAAACAGATAATAAGCCAAACAGCATTTCTTAAGGTTTCCAGGCATCAGAAATTTGTGTAAATTATAGAACACCCGGAAATAATAATATGTTTCAGAATCTGCCAATAGCACCACAAACGAACTTAGTAGTCATCAAGTTGATAAAAATAATAATAATCCTAATAATATAAACAGCCAAGACAGCTCACATCTTGTGTTTAAATCCAAATGTTAACAGAACATTTCAAACCGTTACGAAGACGAACAGACGGATTTGAATATCACACATATTTTAATTAAAATTCCGCGAATCAAGCAAATGGCCAATTCCATGTTTTCATTCTTTATAATTATTTCTCAGGGTTCGTGCGCTATGCTGGGCGTGAGCTTTTGATTGTCACGGGCGAATGGAACTGTTTATCGGCAAATACTTTTGCCATTCAGCATCAGGATAAAAAGAAATGGTGCTCAGTGGATCTGCTCATACCCATAAATCACAGCTATCAAACTTTGACATGGACGCGTGTGTATTCAATTTGCTCACAGGCTACGGGTGGAATTCTTCCATTCATTAGTGGCGGCAAAAAGAGAAAAGAAACACTTTATGGCAGGCGTGAAACCTGCCAGGACCGTAGTGTCATATTCTTCTATCTTCTTGTAACATCCAGCAACACCCCCCCCCTCCCCCATGCCCTCGACCTTTTGTCCATTTATGTCCGAGACAAATTATTGTACATGTATAACACACTTTTGTTCTAAGTCATGAGCAAAAACAATTCAGCACTGGACAGCCACAGATTGATAGAAAGTTGACATAATGCGAGGCAGCTGTAAAAATGCTTCAGAACCATATGCGGTGAGGCACGCAAAGTCAGAGAAAGAAAATAGTCTAGCACTTAGACAGACAGACAGACAGACAGGCAGACCAACAGACAGGCAGACAGACAGACAGCCAGACAGACAGACAGACATAGATAGATAGATGGATAGAGAGAGAGAGAGAGAGAGAGAAAGAGAGAGAGAGAGAGAGAAGGATAGATAGATAGATAGATAGATAGCTAGAATGATAGATAGATAGATAGATAGATAGATAGATAGATAGATAGATAGATAGATAGATAGATAGATAGATAGATAGATAGATAGATAGATAGATAGATAGATAGATAGTGTCATGATTCGGATATTGTTAAAACTCACGCAGAGAGTGAGTTGTTGTTGTTTTTACCAGGGCCATGAGAAATTGGCTGGTGGCCTTGAACGGCCCTCGCAAATTATAGTTGGTGAGTAAATAAATATAAAGTTAACTGTTAGATTCACGCTTGTCGGTTTTAATGTTCGTGATTAATAAGTAATGGAGTAGGGGTGAAACAAGGTGGGGATAGTTGACATTGTTAAGTATGACTAGACAAGTTTTTGCACGTTAACTGGCTGGTAGAATAGTGCAGACGTATTACTACAATTAAAATGGTGGGAGGTTTCGACCTATGAGATAGCTGAACTAATTGGGCCAGCGGACTAGCACGCTGGGTAGTTAGATAGTATAAAACATCGTGTAACGTTCAGATTTGGGGAATACAGACGAGCAGAAGCATCGTGTCGTGAAGTATCTCCGGTTGACCAGTACCTGAACTGTGTGCTTTGAAGACAAGAAGTCCTTGCTAACGGACTGACTGAGCTCTAGAAAGAAAGGTCTGAGTGGGCTGACCTTTGAAAGCCCACGCTGCGCTATATTGATGTTCGCGCCTACCAGTAGGCGTGACCAATGGTAATATATCTTATTTGTTCAAGCATAATAGAGATCGGAGATAGAGAGAGAACTACAGCCTCATAGGAAGACTAAGGAAACCCCAGCTGGCACTCGACCACGAGTGTCCTGTATCATAGATCTATTGCCATAGTATGATTGGAATAATATAGCACATTGTTGATGAATTGAATAGTGATTGTGCATAAAATATAGTCTTTTGGCAACTGCTTAAATTACCTACAAGCCGAAGAGTGCTTCTGTAGGCTTTGAACGTACTGGGCTCTCCTAACATTTAAGCCCATATGATTTATGGAGAGTTTGCCTGGCGACTGGCCAGTGGCGACTCAACTGTCACTTTAAATTGATATCTAGTTTCGTATAATATACCTATTTGCTATTGATTGCAGTACCTCCATAGTTACATGAATATCATTGGTTAAGTTATTAATTAATTAGAGTTTTTTTTGGTTTGAATATATACCCCTATTGTCTTTTGTTTTGTTATTAATATTTATGTAAACTATGGCCTGACCGGCCTGACATATATACGCTTTAGTTATTTAATACTTTTCTTGTGTGGTTGTGTCCGAGTGTGAGTTAGCTGCCTCTCGTGCAGTCGTAACATCCCCAAGACCCTAACTCTGCTCGTGACAGATAGATAGATAGATAGATAGATAGAAAGATAGATAGACAGATAGATGGATAGATAGATAGATAGATAGATAGATAGATAGATGGATAGATGGATAGATGGATAGATGGATAGATAGGATAGATAGGATAGATAGATAGATAGATAGATAGATAGATAGATAGATAGATGGATAGATGGATAGGATAGGATAGGATGGATAGGATAGATAGGATAGGAAGGATAGGATAGGATAGATAGATAGATAGATAGATAGATAGATAGGATAGGATAGGATAGGATAGGATAGGATAGGATAGGATAGGATAGGATAGGATAGGATGGATAGGATAGGATAGGATTGGATTGGATTGGATTGGATGGGATGGGATGGGATGGGATGGGATGGGATGGGATGGGATGGGATGGGATGGGATGGGATGGGATGGGATGGGATGGGATGGGATGGGATGGGATGGGATGGGATGGGATGGGATGGGATGGGATGGGATGGGATGGGATGGGATGGGATGGGATGGGATGGGATGGGATGGGATGGGATGGGATGGGATGGGATGGGATGGGATGGGATGGGATGGGATGGGATGGGATGGGATGGGATGGGATGGGATGGGATGGGATGGGATGGGATGGGATGGGATGGGATGGGATGGGATGGGATGGGATGGGATGGGATGGGATGGGATGGGATGGGATGGGATGGGATGGGATGGGATGGGATGGGATGGGATGGGATGGGATGGGATGGGATGGGATGGGATGGGATGGGATGGGATGGGATGGGATGGGATGGGATGGGATGGGATGGGATGGGATGGGATGGGATGGGATGGGATGGGATGGGATGGGATGGGATGGGATGGGATGGGATGGGATGGGATGGGATGGGATGGGATGGGATGGGATGGGATGGGATGGGATGGGATGGGATGGGATGGGATGGGATGGGATGGGATGGGATGGGATGGGATGGGATGGGATGGGATGGGATGGGATGGGATGGGATGGGATGGGATGGGATGGGATGGGATGGGATGGGATGGGATGGGATGGGATGGGATGGGATGGGATGGGATGGGATGGGATGGGATGGGATGGGATGGGATGGGATGGGATGGGATGGGATGGGATGGGATGGGATGGGATGGGATGGATGGATGGATGGATGGATGGATAGATAGATAGATAGATAGATAGATAGATAGATAGATAGATAGATAGATAGATAGATAGATAGATAGATAGATAGATAGATGACAGACAGATTAATGCAGGCAATGAAAATGTCATATTTATCTAACAGAGCCAAACCAACGCTCTGTAACCTTTCTCGCTGCTTTTTCCTCTAACGTTTAAAACTCAATTACGAGCCTGTAGGCTACGACCCTGGTTCCATTGGTTATATCAAAGACATTCTGACCAGCGGGAGAAAATACCTATCTCCGGCAATTGCACTACAGGCACGCGGATGATGCTTGAATAAAGAGGAGAATGCTCTCTCACGAATGCGCATCAAGGTTGAAAACTTTGGAGATGAGCAGCAAACCAAGACATAAAAAAAAACAACAACAACAACCCAGGTGCTCACTCAAACGTACACACTTATACGCTGAGATAGAATACGAAGCGAGCAAACTGAACAGGTTGAAAAATCATCCCGATATATTCCTGTCATAATTAGAAGCATCATCACCATCAAAGACTTCACCAACAGCATCGTCATTACTGATCATCACTTTCATCTCATTGCTCGTCATTAATTCCATGATCTGCTTTCTCTAGAGGCAAAAAAAAACAACAACAACTGATTCACCAGCAAATAGAGACAAGCAGAAACAAGAACAACAACAACAACAGGAACAGCAACAGCAACAACAGCTACAACAACAGGAACAGCAACAGCAACAACAGCTACAACAACAGCAACAACAACAAGAAGAAAGGAATGTCCTCACAAAAAGAGACAGATAAAAACAAACGCCAAAAGACAACGGCGTTGATGGACTTGTAGTTTAACCACACAGAGTCAAAGTGACACATTCAAAAACTCTTCTATGCCACATAAATACCGTGTCCAACATTTTACAAAGAGCACTACCATGCTTAGATCTGGCATGTCAGCCATCTATTTCAATTAAATTTCGACAGACGAATGATAATTATCAAGGAACGACATGGTAATGAATATTACTGCAGTTAAAAATTGTCATCTTTTCACATTTCTGGAAGCGAAAGCGGCAACCAAACTGTCCATTCCACAGGAGACCAGACAGGTGCGGATGGTACAGTTGGTCAATCCGAATCATAAATAACACCATCATTCTATAGAACAGACTACCGCTGTGACATGAAGACAAGAAATGTCAATGATCATGCACTGCGCCATTTATTGATGGTCTGTAGGTAACATACTCTCAACCAGCGCGCTGCTGGAGTACAAGCCGCCGTCCATCCCTTATACTGGAGTATCTATGAATTTGGTGACTTTTGAGTGATTTATGGCTATAATATTATCATTGCTCATGGTAAGATTTATATTCAGACCTAGAGACGTATCGATATCTCTAAAGGCTTAGGAATTATCTGCAGAAACATTTCAGCCAACAAGGATGCTTGTCTGTATCATTCTCAGCAACATTTTGAAACGCCCTCCCGTACAATAGGAAGACTGTTGATACGCCAGTACACGAGCTGCCCGACGAAGAAATGCACGGATCTCAGTATAAAATCCAGACAGAAAAAAAAAACATACAATTTTGGAAGACTGCAGCTATATCCATGCTATAAGTTAATGGGAAACGGAAACAATTCTAATCGTCTTCGTGGATTCTGGACCCTGGCCATTCCTGTCATCATCCATCTGACATATCACCGAGTCTAGTTGTTGATGTATTGTCGAGTTGACATCCAGATGACTGCTAATGTTCACTGTCCTATCATCACTAAACTCTTGCGTTTTAACCAGCTTTCAATTCGGCAAACCCTTCAGAGGATAAGCACCTCTTTAAATGTCACTCTTTGAATCATGCATTACATTCAGCTGCAGGCTTGTAACACATGTCCGTCTCAAGGGTCTACCTTTCTCGATCTTGCGTTTGGCAAGGGCTCTCCACACAGTCAATTAAAGTTCATGTTACACTTATGCAGCAAATTATATTTCCGTTTAAAGTAGGGCAGAAAGGATGCGCTGGTCGGCGTGATATGTGCAAATAATGAGCCGGGAATGCTGGTAATTATCCCTGCTAGCCTTTTGATGTTTGGTCTTAATTCAAAGCCTCAGAACACAATGTGGCAACAAAACAATCGAATGGGCGGAACAATGTCATTTACTTCATTCACATGTGTGGGCGGAATGCTCATACCTTGGATCATTGCCTACATTTTAATAGGAATTTCTTATGCAAACTGTGTGGAAATCGGCTCAAAGCATTTTCTTTCTCTCTCTCTCTCTTTTCACTCATCTATTCATAATCACAATGATTATATGTTCCTTTTTATTCATGCCTTTTTCTTATAAAAAGACAAAGATTTTAAACAAAGGAATGAGCTGCCCTATTTGATACAGATGAGACGCCATGCCCCCAAAATGTATGTAGGACATCACTGACAGGATATTGAAGTAAACGTGCAATTTCTTACGATCCTGCTTTAATGGCACAAAGACAAACGCCACAAAAGGATTTGAGGACTGGAATGGCACACACGTCACTGCGTTAAAATGGAAAAAGATTCTGTATTATGCACTGTCGTCTTCTTCTTCTTTTGCCTTTGCCAGTTTAACCTTGTTCCAAGTCCTACTGTGAACCCACAGATTTTCTGTTGTTGTTTTTTTTATACATTCTAGTATTGAACCCGCGAAATTCGCGGGGGGGGGGGGGGGTGGGAATAGCTATCATGTAAAGACATGATGAAACGTGGACTTCAAGATCTAGATCTAGAGCTAGCCTAGATATCTGTTAGTAGATATAGATTTAGATCTAGATCTAGATCTATTATAAAAATTGAAAATCTTCATCAACGTACCTGAACAAATGGATCATCACGAATGTTATGGATGGACTCGGCATGTTTTTGCCACACTATCACTGCAGCAAGAACCACGAATGTTATGAATGGACTCGGAAGCACGGTTTCAAATTTGGGGAACCGGACGTTGAGATCGCACGGTGGAGCGCAAATTCAGTCACGTCATGCCACATAAAAACTCACGCCCGGATGGTATTTATTTGGAACAAATGCAAATTTGCGTAGTTCAAAAAAATACTTACGGAGAGTGTTCAGCAATGAGTGTAGCAAGGAATCAACTTCAGACCAAAAGAAACTTGTATGCAAAATTTTAGTTCGATTGGTGCACAGATAGCCGAGCTACGGCTTTTACAAAAAAAGCGAGTTTTTTTTTTATAATAGATTACTAACATTCAATTTATTTTCCGTACTTTTCTTAATTTCGCAAAGAAAAAATTAGTAGAAGTTTACAGGGCATGATTAACTTTATTGGATTATATAAATCCTTTTGTATCACCGGTCAGAGTAATTTTAGGGGGGGGGGGGTGGGGGGAATCCAGATTTATTATTATCACAACGGTCAGTGCAGTAATAAGTAAATATTATTATTCTTGGCTATATTCACAATCAAATTGTAAAGATCATCGACCGATTTCATATTGAATCTCCGTGTTGGAAGATTCACTGACACGCATTGTCGTGTTTTTTTTTATCAACTGTGACAAACCCCCTCCCCCCCCTCCCCCCCCCTTCTCCTGGCATTTACACCTCACTTTTTCTTGTTTTATGTTTCTTGTTGTGGTCGGGGATTCGTTTTTTAGAATTTTGCGCGGGCAGCGGCCTTGTACGGCCTGCCCTTCACGATTTCCAACTGTCAAGGTATCTTTAACATGCGCAACGTGCACACGGGCCCTCCGAATTTTATGTCCGTTTCCGAGAAGACTAGGCGCTCGATCCTACCTACCCTGGATCAGGCACAGGAAAGTATGAGAAAAATCCCAAAATTCCAACATGCCCGCACCGACTGGGATTTGAACCCGGTACCTTCGGCATGAGAGGCGATCACTTTGCCTCTAGGCCACTTGTCCCCCTCCCTTGTAGTGTGATGATGACGACACAAATTTCAGAGAGATAAAAAATAATCTGAAATGCAGTAACAGTGACGTAGTCACCGCTGAACAAACAGATTTCATCTGTTTTTTTCCTCCTCTTACATCATTCTCACAGCCGAGCATGCCCTTCCCCCTGCTGGTAGTTACAGACGCTGTCAACGGAGCTGAGAGCTGTTTGACACCGATGGCAATGGTGCGGGCCCAAGCCTGGAAAATCTATTACAAGTTCAGTAAGTGTTCTCTGTGTTCCTCCCCACGGGGCAGGGGGGGGGGGGAGGGGAGAGAAGACAGCTAGGGAGACTTGAGTGAGATACTGGCACAGATAAGACTGGCGTAATTGGGGGAGACAAGTGGTTAAGGGGAGATAAAAAAAAAACCCCCCAAAAAAACCCAGAAGCAATGGGAATTCGTTGATGGAGAAAAGGTCGAATCATTGGCCTAAGGGGGGGGGGGGGGGGAGAAAGAGGAAGGGGTGGAGGCGGGGGTGAGTGGAGGTGCATGATTTTGAGGGAGGGGTGGAGAAGATGTATGAGCGCGGTAAATATTTCATTGCAGTATGAAAGCGTTGACAATGGCCAGGGGGGGGGGGGGGACTGGGTTATGCAGACTGTTGGGAAGGAGTGTGAGCAGATACAATTTAAAAGCCAATAAGGTAAAGGGTGTGAGCATCAACAGAGGATGAAGAGGACGTTGTTTTGTGGCGGTGTTTTTTGTTGGGGGGGGGGGGGGAGACTAAGCAAGACAGAAGTGGCGGGAGGGCAAGTGAGAAAGAGAACTTCAAACATAATGACGTGAACTAACTAAGGAGATACAGAAATGCTTGGGCCCCGTAAGTAGCTAGCTGCGCTGCTCAAGCTGCTGTGTACCAGTTGCATTATATACTGTACCAGAGTATTATGAGGTCAGCGATTCCAAGCATGAGTCGCTGAAGTGATCCACAGAATAAAATGTTCATGTCACAATGACCCCCATGCATGCTGCTTCAGTATGACATGGAGGGGGGGGGGGTGGGGGGGGGAAGTGAAATTACGACCAAGAAATATTTCTTTCACAAAAAAAGATCTGGTTCAAGTTTTATTCTAAAAATGTTTGACCCCGCACGTTCCCTCTAGAAAGCTCCTTTTTGCTAAAAATCGTACGTAGAGAAAAGAAGAATTGCTCAGAAATTGGAGTGTAAAGCAGTTTTAATTTTCATTTAATTTTGCTGCTGCTTTTGACAAAGATTGGATGAACTTTTCCTTAATACCGGAAGAGAAGAGGAAGAGGAAAACGAAAAGAAAGTGAGGCAAGAGATTTTTTTTTGGTTTTGTTTCGGTTTTCTACTGATCTGAGGGAGGAGAATCCCGGGAGGGGAAAAGATAACCCTGGACAAAGAGGAGCAAACTGACAGTTAAAACTGTAACGTCACAACTGGCTAGGTAGATAAATACTGGCTAGACAGATGGTCGGGCAGTAAAGGTAGATATGCAGGCATGAAAAGAGAGATACAAACATATTTGCACTGTGGATAGATAGATAGATAGATAGATAGACAGATAGATAGATAGATAAATAGATAGATAGATAGATAGATAGATAGATAGATAGATAGATAGATAGATAGATAGATAGATAGATCGATAGTTAGATAGATAGATAGATAGATAGATAATTAGATAGATAGATAGATAGATAGATAGATAGATAGATAGATAGATAGATAGATAGATAGATAGATAGATGGATGGAAAGATAGATGGATAGATAGATAGATAGATAGATAGATAGATAGATAGATAGATAGATAGATAGATAGATAGATAGATAGATAGATAGATAGACAGACAGATAGATAGATAGATAGATAGATAGATAGATAAAAATTCTTTATTTCCATGTGAATACAATACAGATTGTACAGATATAATATCGAAACATTACATCTAAGTGGAAATTGTGCCATGGTGGGTGGCTTTACTTTATCTCTTCTATGGAAGGGATGGACAAAACTGGAACATGTTTTTAAATAGAGTTAATAATTCCTATTATACGACCTGCATCTTTTATTCCAGATTTTGAATGATCCAATAACTGAACTGATACTACAGTACTTAGATATGAACTTACTTTCTGAATTGTTAATGTTTAGTTTCTTCAGCCCAGTAATAAATCTTCTGTGAACATTTCCCAAACTTCCAATTATTAAAACTATTATATCACATTGGTATCCCATAGCACTGATTTCAATGGCTAATGGGAAATATTTGTCAAATTTGCCTTGATAACATCTATCAATGTAACAGTCGTATGGTACTGCTACTTCAACAATCTGGACTTTCTTATTAGTATTGTCTATAACTGTGATGTCAGGACGTGTTGCTCTGGTGGTAAAGGATGGTGCATCTGATCCAAACATTGATGGGTTGATGAGTGTGTCCTTTAGCATTTCTTTGTTACGATTGTAATAAGTGATCTTCCTTTCAATAATGTCCATTATTCTGTTGTGTCTTGCTTGGTACGTGCCGCTGAATTTCGTGCACCCGTTCAATGCATGGCATACTGTTTCCGAGGGGTGGTGGCATAACTTGCATGATTTAGTATAGGCGTTGGGGTAGTACAGGGACAGTAGGGTCTCGACTTCTAGGATCTGCAGTCGCCCACGTGTGACAAATGATCTGATCTTGTCATCCAAACTATGGTTAGTCAAATGTTCGTATGACACACTGTGGTTGATACCTTTTGCCTCGCGGACAATGAGGCCTTGAGATGACTTTGACAACAGTTCCTCCTGGCATCTTTTTAAACGATCTCTCTTAAACGTAGAGGAGAACTTGTTTGAATCAGTAAACATGTAGGAGACTTCGTCGTCAATTTTTATTTCAAGTGCGTATTCATTATGGCGACACAGCATGAGGATGTTATTTCTGGTACACATTTCATTCAGAAAGATCCATTCAGATCTTCCCCATTTGACATTGGTATTCTTCACTACAGCTCCTTTATTGTTGACTGCGTACCCAGCAAAATTTGGGTAGTCTTCGGTGGCGGTCGCTTTGCGTTGGCCCATATGTAAATGGAGGGATCTTCTTGCTGTCTCTTTCACGACAGGATCATCACTGTTTAGGAGTGATAAGTGGAAAGACATATATTTGGCATAATAGATGACTCGAGGGTTCAAGATCCCAAGGCCACCTTTTGACTTAGGGCTGAAAAAATATGATCTGGTGGATGATGAGTTGAGCCCAAGCCAGTGTCGGATGTGAAAGACCATGGTGTCTTCCAAGTGATCAAGATTCATTTCTGTAAACATTAAGTTGGAGAAGTAAAATGTCAGCTTAGACAGACACATCACGGTGATAGTTTGCAGTTTTGCTGACGTTGGTAACAAAGATGTGTCAATATTTGCCATGGTTGTATCAAAATCTGCAATTAGTTTTTCCACTTGCTGATTGTTGCTGGTGTTTGTGATGTTCATTTCATGACCAAGATAGATGTACTGCTGGTCACTTTCGTACATTGGATAGATAGATAGATAGATAGATAGATAGATAGATAGATAGATAGATAGATAGATAGATAGATAGATAGATAGATAGATAGATAGATAGATAGATAGATAGATAGATGGATAGACAGACAAAAAGGTAGACAAACGGATAGATAGATAGATAGATAGATAGATAGATAGATAGATAGATAGATAGATAGATAGATAGATAGATAGATAGATAGATAGATAGATAGATAGATAGATAGATATAGATAGATAGATAGATAATTAGATAGATAGATAGATAAGATAGATAGATAGATAGATAGATAGATAGATAGATAGATAGATAGATAGATAGATAGATAGATAGATAGATAGATAGATAGATAAGCCAGGAAGTTTAACAGCTCAGTAGTTCAGCCCCTTACAGTTTGCGATGACCTCCAGTATTAGTTTACCTTCCCTGCGTAAAATTCACATTCATTGTTTTTTTTTGGGGGGTCTGCCCCAGTGAGCACGTAAAATGTCTATAATAAGCATTACGAAATCTGCGTGAGGCGAAACTTGCCAAAAACGCAAAGGCAATAAGATTTGTGGGCTGTGTACTGTAACAACGAGGCCTCACGGCACGATGCCAGCATAACAGTGGATGAAATGGGACGTACTCACAATGGACGTGCAGTGAATAACGTAATGAAATTTGAATATAAAAATAAGGTGAGACAATAATAATATTCTACTTTCATCTGGTGAACTGATTTTTAAACTGGATGGAGCAAGCGCTTCTATATTGGGCAAGTTATTTTGTGGCCGGATTATAAACCGGCGCTCTTCCACAGCCTCGTAACACTTAATAGCAACTGCTGTTCAGAGTAACACTATGTTGTCATGAAAATGCACGTAATTTTTTGCACGGTTCGTAATTATGAGGTTTACTGGATATATTATGGATATTGTACCACTATGGAATATTCATTTTTATCTCATTCAGAGACACCTCCATGTATGGAGGCTGAGGATGCCGATGGATAATTGCAACATAATGCAGATTGTACGAAGTATTTTGTAAAATGGATGCTAGAAGCAAATGGATAGCGGACCATGTAACTTGTCATTTTCTAAATGATGGAGAATCTAGTCCTTGCATGTACGATATTAAATTTACGGATTCTGGTGAAACAGACGAGCAGTGACTGCATCCACTTGGGAAAGTATAAATTATGAGCGTTATTCACGTATTCACTCCTTTAAGCCGCTCCCCCTGGTGCATACGAAAATGCACTCAGTTGAAATGGTGCATGAAAATTACACATACAAAACATGTTTGTGTGTTTAAATTTCCAATAATTTGGCATTTTTCAAGGTAGAATGCGCATGACGTCACAGAGTAGTTTTGTTTTGTTCTTCCGACAAACAAGATGGCCGTTGAATCAGCTGATTAGTGCAACTTCAAGATATGTCTAAGCGGTTAAAATGCCTGCTGATTGCATTGCAGTTGACTGTTATGACAGGGGTGGACAGGATGGATCCAAGCTGGTCAGATTCCCTATCATCCGTGAATACAAGGGAAAGGAAGTGAAAGAATAATTGACCGAACGTCTGCCGTGTGCATGTACACACGTGCCAGTGTTTACTGTAGCTAACAACTTTTAGCTCGCCTCCGATTGGTTCGCAACGCCTCAAGTGCTCGCAGTGCAAATCCGATAACGACTCAAAATCAATGCCACAATCGCCACGGTGATGAGTCGTGGGTCCTTACTGCAAAGATGGCGGATATGCGCGTTCTACCTATATCTCACAATGTTTTCTAATAGCCTTAGTACTGATCCTTGACATTCAGAATGGGTATTATGAGAGCTGTTATGGTCATCTTAAGCAAACACTACGAGTGAGTCTTTTAAAGAACTGGATCTCCTATCAATCGCCTTACTTTACAACACGTCTTCAATTATCGCAAATAGAAAGCGTTCCTTTCTTGCCACATTTCAAATTTATTCTTTCAGACTCCTGATGTGCCTATTCTGGTCTTTGATCCCATATTCTGAACGTGAATGTCAACAATACAAGGAACAAAGACACGAGTAGGAAATGAATTAAAGGATCAGCTCTGCGATGTTTTGAAAATAGCTTTTAACGCTTAGGGTCAAGACCTGGAGCAAAGCGAGCAGTCTGCGATTCATGTACGTGCCGGGTCAGACTAACCTTTTTATATAACATTAATTTGCTAAGAATGAAAAGAATGATAACTAATTAAATAAACGTTGAAATATTCCATCATTCTCTGATAAAAATGACGAGCAAGGAATTTCATTATCAACATAACGATGGGGATCGAATAACCTGGTCTTTGATAACCATCTCTCAGATTACCAGTAATTTATAACGGGGGCCTTGTTTTGTGCAGTCTAGCCATTGTTTTATAAAAGCCATGTCGTTCTTGCCCTCTGACATAAACTTCAGTAAATTCATATTAGGCGAGTGCAGACGGCAACCGCACACATGTCTTATCAAGACAATTCTCCCCCGCTTTGTTCTTTCGTCTGTGGCTGGGGCCAATCCGCCCGAGAACGTAGCAACAGCATTAAGTTTGATATCTCGTCATTTCGTTTTCACAGATAACATTTTGTAGGTTCCAGATAACATTTTTTAGGTTCCAGAAACGGTTGGAGACTTTTGTACAGGAGGGAGGGGGGTGGGGGGGGGGGTTAGCTGACCTGGGAAATGTACCCCGACATAAATGTGCTCACATTTATTGTTCCTTTAATAATGAAGCGTGAAAAAGAAAACCATTGAAAATTGTAAATAGCCGGGTAGCAATTCGGTCTGACGCTGCGGTATATTCTCCCTCTACACAGAACTGCATCAGCACAGCTCCAGACTAGCGAATACATCGGCCAGGACCCACGTCGCCCCTAAAAGTAGGATGTAGAATAAATGGCTTACTTAAACAGCAAATAGCATGACATGAAGGAGAAGAAGAAAGAGAAAAAGAAGAAACAGTAACAACAATAAAATTTAGCTAGTCCTCTCACTTTCATGGTAGTTATCTTCTGTGTGATTGACTGACTTTCACTACATAATAGCCTACAGACCGGTTGATGTAGTAAGAATTTTCTTACACGTCAAACCCAAGCTGTGTGTCAAAACCTACTTTAGTAGCTATACGCTGGACAAAAAAAGTGTAATCGTTTGTACGCACCTCTTTCTATTCACAAGCGCGTTTTAAAACTCCGTTGATCTCAGAGGACTGGTGTCATGACAACTGAGTACTCACAGGAATGTCAACAATCTATTCTTGATTTGATGGAAAAAAAAATTATGATTCGGTAATGATTCTTATGAGTCAGTAAAGAGATCTAGCAAAATTGAGGGACAAGATGACTCTACCTTACATGTATAATATTCCTCTGATTAAAATGGTCATTTTCACAGAGAGCTTACTCTGTAAGTGCAGAAATTGCTGTCCAGATCCTTCTATTGATGGCTGCCACAATGGTCTGATGGATGTCCTTTAGACCCTATGTTCTATTTTTTTTTGGCTAAACGTTTATCTTCAGTGGTATTTCTTCATTCCAAATGAAAATAATGACTGCGCTTGGTGGCTTCCATAAAGCCGATCAGCAAATGAAAAATAGTTTCTCTGCATTCATTTCGGCATGTGTATTGTACATGTCCCAAGTCATCGCAGTACGTGGATAACAATGGGTCCATGACGTGTATTTTCTGTCCTGCTTTTCACGTTATGAAGGCATGAGAAGATGCACGCAATGTCAGAAACTTTCGGTGTCCATCACGCAAGGGAGTTGAAGAAAAGGACAAAAGCGTGAAATGAACTTTACATCTAGAACTTACTCAGATAATACACTAAAAGCGTTATATGATCAGTGTAAAACAGCATGACCCGTCTTCATGCTCTTCAGCTCATTTCGAGCTCAGATTTTCAAGTTTACTTTGTCACATACGTGAGCAAAAATAAGTACGTGACAGTTGCACATTTAACGTTTCCTGCTGCTGAGTGTTATGATTCCCTCCTGGCTCACGGAATTTTACATCCTTTGGCCCCTGGGACAGAAACGAGCGATCCAGAATTCATATCTTGCCGGAGGGAGGTAAAACGATACCCTAGTATCATGGTGGCTTGTCCTGTGGGCAGTGCATTTATGTCAGTGTTTACATGAATGCATTGCGATACGCCACTTGAGACCATGAAAAAATCAGAGCTATAGGCTGAGGTAACAGAACAATAAGGAGGAATGAATAGGTTGATGTGTCAAAGCCTAAGGTTAAAAAAAATAAATAAATTCACGTATGCATATAACAGGGGTTTTGGAGAATTCCTCCCATCCTGAGGTCTCTGTCATGCACAACGAAATGGCCTTTGTACTGTACATACTTTAGGCTTCTTTCCCACCACATCTCCGACCCCGGGGGTTTGAAAAAAAAGGGGGAGGGCGGGGAGGTTGGGGCTGAACTGCTGCGAGACTGCATAAACCTGAGCAGCCCGCATGCCCAGAGAAAAATGTCTAGGCACACCCATTGCCAAGAGGAGCGAGCGCAGAAACAAAAGTCACAATGTATTGTCAGCGCTACAGATACAATCGCATCTGCAGCAGACACGCACAAAGGAGCAGCACGCTATGTGAGTAATACAGCATACAGGCGCATCTAGCAGGGACACTTCCTAAATTGAATGAACTTGCGGTCTTATCCCTGAACTGGCTGGCGGGGATCACACCCAAACACGTTCTCCAACATTGCTTTCCACTCCCAGGCGTTCACCCAGCTCGCCTGTGCGTTTGTCTGTCTGGTTGCTCATCTGTTTGCCACTAGATGCCAAGAAAGAAACTACCGACACCCCAGAGAGCGATTTAACCAATCTGTGCAGATCTCAGTCCGTTGTGGACGCTAGGTCACGGTGTACTCAATCGAGGACATGCGTCATACAATATGGTTCTGACTCCTGAAACACACATATACACACATACAAACACTAGAAGCACGTGAGTCCATTTGCACCGGTAGTCAAAAGAACTAATTAAATTCGAAATTAATGATAAAAAAAAAAAATCTCTTTTTAAAAAAACTTACAGTTTTTGCGACATACTCACAAGGTCGGGCTGATCTGAACACTTTCGAGCTTAATTTCTTCGTTCTCTGGGCGAATAATAAAGAAAAAATGGCATGACATGGCTGTATTTCCATTCAGTAAATTAATTTACGACGCTTCATCCATTGTATAAACAATGGACTCGATTATGCCAGAGGTGACAGATTTCACGGAGGCATTAACGGGAAACATTGTCCAAATGGCGGCTCCGATCCAGGATGGACACAATTTATCATGAACCTGTACGGATACCATCTGCCTGGTCATGATGGTCCATACTGTTGAAGAGTTTGATTCGGCAAAATGAAATGGATTAATCTTCCTATCTCGTTAGTTTCCAACAGGCTATCAAATTGGGTCCTTTTCTATCGACGCTGCCCAGCCAATGCGATGACTCTTCAGCAAGTATTTCGGTGTTTTGGAAGGGTTGAACGTCGCAGTATGTGCCCATCTTGTTGAATTAAGAGCTGGACTCACATCAAGCAGCCAAGCTTTACTGAATAGTGGCGTAATTCCTAACTTAGGGCAGCCACACAAAGGCCACCGAATTCGGCCACCGAGCCACTAGGCGCCTTAGGTGAGAACAATTGCACTATATAATTTCAACAACTGCACACAGAGCCCACCCAGATTCGGTCCGCTTATATAATGCAATTCTTCTCACCTAAAGCGCCTAGTGGCTCGGTGACCGAATTCGGTGGCCTTTGTGTGGCTACCCTAACACTAACAGAAAGTATCTTAGAAAAACTAAAATGACTGCCTAAAAAATCTTTTGGCTTCACGATTGTCTTGTGATATAAAGTTCAGGGTTCAGAATTTTCGCGTTTTTACAAAAATGGACGCGGTGCACATCAAACCCCGCAAAGCTGTTCCCAGGAGGTAACTTAGAGAGATTAGAACAAAATAACCTGAACATCATCTCAGTGGGAAATGCAGAACGTGACATGTATGCTGGCAGTGTTCACTTTAGACAGTAGGCAGCCCGCCAAATGTCAACTTTAATTTTAGCATAGGTTCCTGGGATACATCATTTCCAGTAAAACAAAGTTGTTATGCGCTAAGACGAAACGATTCCGGAGAATATTTACACAGCACATAATTTTTATTACTTTTATTATTGCCTTTATTACAGGGCTAGACGCTTTACAGATGGCTTCGCCTGGTGTAAGCCACAAATACAATGCACTTTCAATATTCTCTCCTAGAGTTTGGAAGAACGTTGGGAAAAAAAACTGATGTAATTCTAAAACGTATATAGATTACCAAATAATAATAATAATAATAATAACAATAACGATAATAATAATAGTAATAAAAATAAAAACTTAATGATTCAAATATTTTCCACACGAGAGAATTGTAAAAAAATCTTTTTCTGTTGTTATTATATACGAAATCTCACAACTTTGCTGCACTACAAAGGATTCCAATAAATAAACAGAGAACGGTTTATGTCTGAGAGAAAGACACAAAACATGGCTGGACTAGTCTGACGATCTTCATAAGCATCAACGTGTCCACCCCTGTTTGATTTCTTATGTTCAAGAATGATGGACTCTCAGAATAATTTCTCTATGAAACTAAAATCAACGCTGGATACGCTACGGCCACGGAATAAAATAGTCCTTTAGGTCTTCAGTTACATGATCAAAGAATTTCATCACAACAAATGGAAACCCGGATCGCGGAAATGTGAGGAAATTCGCATTCCAAGAGGGAACCACACAGGATTACTTTAAGTACATGTTTTTGTTTCTCCAAATCAAAAGTGTGACATTTCTGAAAAGCAGCCGAAGAGATTTAGCTTGCCCTGATGTGAGGAACTCAAAACATCGCCTTTTTCAAAGGTACTTTATACTTTTTCATATAATCTTCACGGGCCTTTCTTAAAGAGGCGCTGAAATGTTTGTTTCGCTAAGAAACAAAACAATGCCACCTAGCGGTGTCGGGAATGACAGGACCAAAATGACTAAAGAGTGCCGTTATTTCTAGAGTCTGTACCTTTAACCTTTTCACGACCCCTGGAAGCGCTGTGTGTATTTGTTCTTCCAGCGACAGACTATCAAAATGTCTTGAAGAGAAGAATGTGGAGATGGCCCTGACGCCACTGAGTCCGGGATAGAACGCCCAGCATTAAAATCGTAAGCATGGCATAGATCTGGATTTCAGCTTACGTTTTTCACGAAGACGTCCGTAACCGCCAAGAGTCAAAATGCCCATAGGCTTTCAAAAGCTCAAATTTAATACAAAGTGAACAAATCCAGAAAAGGGGTAGTTTAAAAGTAGGCTCTTTCAAATTTTGGCAGTATTTAATAGGCCAGAAACTTCTCGAGTTTGGAACTTCTGAAAGTATTGTAGATGCCAATTTGGTTCTCATCACTACTCAGCACTTGGAAAAAACAAAAATATTGTATTCGACACTTCAATGGTACTGTGACACACATAAATTTTACTGGTTGAAAATTACATGCCCAGCTCAGAATATTAAAAATTTAAATATTCCAGCCCGCTGATTTCGAATAATCCACTGAGCACATTCATTTTGCTCTGACAATATGTGGCTTCCAGAGCTTATGAGCTGGATTTTCTCTGTGCAACATTTGACTTCAAAGATATGGGTATCGCAGTAATGCCTTGGACAGTAAACGGTACCTCTTGAATTAATTATGTTAATAAATGCGTGTTGTCGACGCACAAAAGGGAATTTTTAATTATTGAATGCGACTTAACAACGTGGACTGTCCAGCAATGAGCCCAATTTCTTGTAAAATAAACCTTTCTTGAGGAATGAGGGAAAGAACAGAGGAGATGTGTATGACAGAAAGGAAGAAAGTGAAACCAATTTTCCCCTAATGACTCCAGCATTTTCACCTGCACATTTCCTTCCAAACTCATTTTGCAACGGCCAAGATCGAGCACCGGGATCGATCGCTTCTAAAGCTTTAAAGAATAAATTCCATAATCTCTCCATTCTCTCGGGCGTTGATTATTCTCCCCCCGGGAGGGCCGAGGGCCCGGGGGAATCCGAGGAACAATGGCAAGCAGGTCAGGTCAGGTCAGGGTGACAATGAACCTGGTTATTTCAGGCTCCCAACCAGGTATCCTTGTTCTCCCATATCACACGTATTTGTCTTTGATTCAAAAGTTAAGTTCTTGCTGAAAAAAAAAATGTGTACAGGTAAAACCCTACCGTTAAATACTCGTCACTTACTCTGGACTCTAAAAGGCTGATAATGCAAAGCATTCGGCTTCTTCAAGTTTACGACAGGGAAAATCGGCCGGGTTTACTTGATTGCATATTGCCTTCTCGAGATAATGTGTGGAATTATCAAAAAAAATTTTAAAAATCGAGACATTTTTACATGTGTTGAATATCTCACTTTAATAGGTAAAATAGCCAATGCCGTACTATGTAGTCAGTGTAAGGAACGGGAAGCATCACTTAATGCTATATTGATGTACTTTACAACAAAGATCTACATACACCACAAAGCCTGCTGAGAGAACCTTTTCATGAAACAACAACAACAAACAAACAAAAACAGATCAAGTTACTTTCTATTGTAATAAACACGTAACAAAAAATTACTCCGGAAATAGAGCAAAATACAAGCTGCAACTAGTGCAAGTGCTATTTTGTGCAGAATCAGAGACAATTAAATACCGGTTTAATATTCATGCTATAAATGTGTCCCCAGCAGGCTCCCCTACATAACATCTTGAAAATCCACGCCGAGCCATCTTTATCCTTTACTCATTACATTCTTTCTTTTTTTTTTTTTTTTTACCTTTAATAAAAACGGATTTTTTTCACAGGACTATCTTCAAGTTATTTTCTCATGCTCTCTAAGTAACTCGTGGTTCGAATCACAGATTAGATACAAATTTACCCAACCAATTTGTCTGATCACAAAATGTAGCACCATCTTCTTCCTCTCTGTTTTTCTACACTTGCCACTCCCTCCCTGTTCTAACTCTACACCCGCAAGATCATAAAATAAAGTATTCATCTTTAGGATTTTCGGTGACACAACCAACACTTGACTGTCTTGCCTGCGTCAATCCCAACAGAAAATATTTCATACAAAACCTGATTCTTGGCCTTTCCATACCCTTGCCGAAACTGTTTAGTCCGGTGTGACAATTTATAAGATTTAATTACATGTGTATAGTATGTATACCGCCCTCTCTTGCATTCCTCTTGGTTAAAAATTGCTAGTTAAAACACCTTAACGCTGAGCAGCGCCACAATGAACTCACATCCATCCAGCCCTCTCCGAAAAAAAGGACAGACAGGCAGAAATGCATTCATATAACCAACGAAGACACAAAATTACATAAATAACCCTTTATGTACGCCAGCTTGCATGATCTTTCACAAACTCATACATAGCGTGAATATCATTATTCCATGACAACAGCGAGGGGTTTTAATGTCAAGCTGACCGCACGCTGGCTCCAAAGTTTACAAATTCGATGATCCAAAATCGATGCCAGACAAAGCCAACCAGTTTCCCAGGCCTCGGGCGGCTGAGCTTCAACATAATGTATGTTCTAGAAGATTAAACACACATAACGCAGAACATATAACTGGTCTGGCCTTCTAGAATTGCACAGTTTTTGCCTATGATAGTCTTCACAAGAAAACAATTGATGCTCGTTTCAATGGATCTCCCCCACAAAGCCATGTAGGAGATATCCAGGGAACCTATTCAATACTCAAATTATCGTGCGCCAAGTATGATGGCCAGTGGGGTTGGTTGGAAAAAGGCAGGTGTGTGGTGAAGGGAGGGGGGGGGGAGGAGGAGGAGTTAAGAGGGAGAGGGGTGGGGGAAGGACTAATAAGGAAAACAATTCGGAGTATGTAACAAAGTTAATAGCACATTCACAGAGGGATCAGCACACACAAATGTGTTGATAGGGTATCAAGAAATAGCAAGACAGGCACCACAGTGTGTACAAACGAATAAAGTAAATACAGTAGACATACAGGTAGACAAATAAACAGACAGACAGACAGACAGACAGTCGGGAAGGCGGATAGACAGATAGATAGATAGATAGATAGACTGACAAACAGATATACATACAAATAAATAGATAGATAGATAGACAGATAAACAGACAGACAGACAGACAGACAAACAGATAGATAGATAGATAGATAGATAGAAAGATAGATAGATAGATAGATAGATAGATAGATAGACAGACAGACAGACAGACAGACAGATAGACAAATAGATAGATAGACAGATAGATAGATAGATAGATAGATAGATAGATAGATAGATAGATAGATAGATAGATAGATAGATAGATAGATAGATAGATAGATAGATAGATAGATAGATAGATAGATAGATAGATAGATAGATAGATAGATAGATAGATAAAAAAAACTTACCAAAAAGAGATCCAATAGAAAGAGTGAAATAGAGTCCGGGTACAACACTGACTGCATGAGCCATCAAGGGACCTGAAAGTATAGAAATAAAACAGTGAAAATCAATTATGATATTTCTCACATTTTAACTCATAAGAACTTACAAGAGCGGGTAACATTTTTGGTTTTTTGGGAGAGTCTGAAAGCTAGAAAATGACGTACAGGATCCCCCCCTCCCTCCCCCCGAAAAAAAAGACGAAAAATGAAGGAAAGGACAACAAAACAGAACGAATTTAACAAAGAAGAATAAAACATTAAAAAACTATCTTAAGAAAAGATGAGGCGAAGAAAAACAACAGGCAGAAAAGAAGAGTAAAGAAAAATGAAGCTGGAATAACTTTAAAAAAACTCCGAGATTTCTACCACATCCCCTGCAGAACAGACCAACTCTGAAATAAATTGAACATCCGTATAAGAATAGACATGGAGCGTGGCCCTCGTTACTGTAACGAGGGCCACGCATGGAGTATCCAAACGTGCAAGCTGCAAAATGAAGAGACGGCACATTGAATGTCAAAATTGATCAATCATCATTGCAGGAGTAGTCATAAAGATGAAAGCACATCTCTAAACATACGGTAATAAAGTGATGAGTAGTGGATGCTGAGGTAAAAAGATGGTATCGTTGGAGAGAGCACGCGAGGTTTGGCCGGACATACAGAGGGCACGTTGAGAGTTAAATGCCAGTCATAAAAGAATCAAGTATAGCATTCAGGTATCCGATTCCAGACACAAAGGGAAGATCGAATTATAGTAATGCAATCTGAAACATGGATCGTACTTGGTAGGGGGAGTTTGAGTTTGAGTTTGGCGAGAGCACGTCGACACGACAGCGGTCACATTGTGCAAGACAAAAGCAAGACGAAGGGCAGAATATAACAGAATGATTGGACAGGAGAAGGCCATGCCAGTAGCACCCACCAACCACCCGATGGTAGGACGGAAATTAATAAGGTAGGAAAAAATACGTGTATTTTGAGAGAATGACTACACTGTTTTCTTATGAAAGATTCTCTGTTGCTCAAAAGTTGGCTCTCGGCAAATATGTGAGATCCAAACCTTACACCTTTGCGTTTCACATCCGCCCATTCCTATTTTATTGCCACAGTGGTTAGCTTGCGGTTGCTCGAGCGCCTTTGTACGTCGTCTAGACAATGGTGTCGTGTCAGTGATCCTGGGTTATCCCCACGCCCTACAGGGACAGTCTTTCACCCATGCTGCTCATTGATACTCGATACCCATAGAATAAGTCGGCACGCCGCGGGATTGCTGATGTTACAAGTACTCCATCAAGATTTGGTGTCCTGATCGTTGAAAACAACCAGCATTCGATTACACGTAGTGATGGGTAGGATATCACTGCACTGGCGTCAGCGGCGCGATGGGACATTAAAATTCAATAATATTCTTCATAATTCCTTTTATTTATTCAGATGCAGAACAATGTTAACGTGAGTATAATTATCACACATTAAGGTTTTACTTTTCCACAGTCTGAACTTAACTGATAATAATCCTGGATAATTTCCCAATTGCTGCCGTGAACTATGCAGTATTGCCTGCTATAACTACGACTCCTTTCTTATAAGGTATCAAGAAATAGCAAGAGAGGCACCACAGTGTGTACAAACGAATAAGGTAAATACAGTACACATACAGGTAGACAAATAAATAGACAGACAGACAGTCGGGAAGGCAGAAACAGAAAATGGCACCGAAGAAAAAATCCTTTTGAGAGTGGAAGAATACAAGAAAACTGATTGTGGAATTAGCAGAAGACGTTGAGAATGTTTGACGGCAAAACTAATGACCGAAGTTATAAGGACAGTGCAGGTCAGAGACTTTTCCTATTCAAACGCAATGCCGATCTCGGCAGCACTCGACACTACCAAGTTCTGCCATTTCAAAGTAAAGAAAAAATAATATGCACCGTGAGGACATCAAGAAACGACTGGTCTTTTGCTTATAACAGGGGAAAAGAATACGGTTGATGTCAAAACTTCTATGTGATTTCCTCCTGTGGTTAAAGAAACTGCTCCTCCCTATTTACTGTGCAGCTGTATGGGAAAATGTGTGAAGTGGTTGTTGAACTTAGACCTTTCAATAGGAGTTGTCGGTGCTGCTTGGAATTTGAAATAATGATACGCCACTACAAGTCTAGGTAAACATACGGGGCGTTGACTTAAGGTTTGTTATGTCATGGTCTGGCTGATGTGGAATACTTGGGCTAAAATGGCGTATCTCGAAATGTAAGCCATTAAGTGAAGGGAAATATTTTCACTAAAATGTTTTACCTCTGTACGCAGGTTATTTCGGTCCCACAGCATTATGTCGCGGCTTTTCCAGATATCTCTGTTATGCTCAATATAATTGCACATGCAAAGGAGGGATGGTTTCGTACTATCATAATGAAGCAAAATTCATTGGCTCGATCCGTATCATATACCACTAACCAAAGCAGAATCATGGGGCATACACCTGTTTCTGACTCTGGCCCGGACAGTGTGAAAGACTAAAATCTTTATTCGTTTTCTTCATCAGGCAAGTTCCTTTTGGACTGACTATGTCACCATGACATCTCCCGTGCACTTCCTGTCGTGAACTCACAACCTGGTCGATCATTATAAAAGATAACTCTGTCGGCGTGTCTGGCGTTCGGTGCGGTGCAGCAGGTGTAAATGATTGTAACTAGTTAAGCAAAGCCAAGCGGTGGTGAAGAAGCTGGATCTTGTGGGACAACACCGTGCTCACTAACTTGTGCCTAATCCCAACAGATTGGAACAAGACGTACTCCACCTACGGGGCATATGGTTTTATCTCATTCTGTGAGTACTTCACCCCGCAATGCCAAGACATAAAATGCCATGTCCAAAAATATTGAAACATGCTAAATTAATTGAAAGCAGTCACCCCCCCCCCCCCCCACGGCAAACCAGCGCTACACGTCTTCCACATACAGACATTGGGCACATTGTATATGGGATGGGGCACATTGGGACGTAGAGGTTTAATCCCTGCGCCATTAAGGATCAGTAGCCGTATGCATGATCAATGCGTAAACTAAAGTAAATACGTTGACTGGTGTTAACGCAAGAAATGAATACAATTTCTCGTGTTAACACCAGTTAACGTATTTACTTTAGTTTACGCATTGATTATGCATACGGCCACAGGTCTGTTTGTCACAAATACCACAATAGTATTGGTAAAATGAAGCTCCATGAGCTGAAAAAAGGGTGACATACATAAAGGTGAGCTACAACGTTAAGTGCCGAAAGACGTGGAGTGACCTTTGACATCTTTCATAATGCTAGATATTTTTTTGTTGTTCACTTTCTAGTTATGCCAAATCACGTACACTTTAGGTCAAATAAAGAGACACAGAAGTATTTTCTACAGATGATTTTTTTTTTTTAGACCAACCTACTGGTGTTCACATTTTCCTATCTGTCTCACGTTAATCTACGGAAGATTTGCGTTGGGATTGCTGAGCGGAGTGCACAGTTGTAGATAAATTAACAGCAAATGAACGGCCCACACGGCCTACAGATATTCCCATTGTGAACAGTTGACCTCATTCTTTGCTGGCCTTTTTTTTCTTCTTGGGAGTAGAAATCGGAGTGAGACGATTCACGCCAGTGTTAGAAAGGTTAAGTATCGTTCTATCAGGGCTCGAACATTCCCTTCACGACTTCTTATTTTCACCTTATCGGGCAATTCCTTCTCCCAAGAGAGCAGTATAGCTTTAACACACTAGGAGAAACAAGCCGCGTAAGTTTTGATAACGAAAACAGTGCATAAAATAATTACTTTCTTGGCGTAAGGAACGTTTTTGGGGTGATAAGGCAAGCAGTAAACGATTAACGTTTTTCTCTTGCGACCAAGTGTCGAAATTAAAGATAAACATTGCATTATCGACATTGGGTGATGATGGTTTTTATGCAGTTATGTTATTTCAAAGATCTCACCGACGTGACAACGGGGAAAACATCTAGCTGGGCCATGCAAGACAGAAAACCTGTATGAGAAGGTTTGGTTAAGTAAAGTGTTAGACCTACAAGTGTCAGAGCAATGCCAAGACCTGGCTTTGTTTAGACACTTTACCGTATCATAACAACTTCTGTTGTTGTTTTTAGTGGTGCCGAGTGTCTGACAAGAGTCTTCGTTCGACAGAAAGAGGCACTCGGGGGAGGGTGGGGGGTGGGGTGGGGGTGGGGGTGGGGGAGGTGCAGTCAGCAAACAAGTAAAGAGTGAAGAATTTAATTGACTTGAAACTAATGATGGATATGAAATCAAATGACGAATAGACCATTTGCTGAAGTGTTAATAAAGATGCTCTCAGCCCGATGAGGGATTCAGTACACTGGGTATGCCGTACGGAAACCATTCGTAAGAAAACATAACACCATCGACCCGGATAAAGAATTTATTATGGAAATATACAAATCCCAGTTTTTCGTACTGATATTATATAATTATAACAGAAAGCTTTGCCTGTCCGAGCAGTTTTGTACATGTACTTCTTATTTCTATCGCCTAAATATCAAATTTAATGCTGTAGAATTTACTTAGAGAAAGAAAAGTAAACGATGAAAGACAGACGTACAGTAATAATCTCTGGATTAAATGTTAATGTAGACCAAGGAGCTTCTTGATGTAGACACGCTAGGTTTTAAATAATTGCATTGCCATTTTTGGGTGTAAATGAAAGTCGGATTTGCTGTTTGAACTCTTGAACAGAATGTTTTAATTTAAGTTTTGTCAGTGCGTGAAACAGATCTTTATGAACATTTCATGGGAACACGCAAACGGCCGTCGACTTGTTCACTTTATTCGGACTTATGTAGTGTTTGGTATTGCATAACCACACTGGATCTTGCATATTCGGGGAAGGAGCGGACAGACACACAGACAGACAGATAGTCCAAGAGCTGGCAATTTTTTTATTTTCTCACATTATTTGCCTGTCCGGGTATCTTTCATCGACGTCTGGTCCCGCCATTTGATTTTTGCCAATCGCGATATGCAGTCTTGACAAATTACTTCCGCCGTGCTATTAATAACTGATGACATCAGCTGATGCCATGGTGATCTCCCCCTGTCGGCAAAACAAAGGCCGATAACCAGTGGCGCCACTGGCTCTCGCTCAACAATAGCTAATTTCCAAATTAAACCCGTTACTTGACGAATGATCGAGAAGGCTAAGTGAAACAAGTCTGAAACGCTGGCAAATTTGAGTGAAACCGTTCATTTTCCATGAAATTACACAGCGACATCATTAATTCAAGCTGGTTGGAAAACCAGAAGAAGAAGAAATCAGAAGACCAAAAGAGTCATAAATTGTGGCACATGTTTACAAAGTTGCGTCTACCAAGATACAGCTGTTAGCTTTTCACCATCATTAAAATTTTGACATGATGATTTTTTCAAAATAATAATATTATTAAACATACAGACGTTTTCCCCCGTGGAAGCTTCGTTCTTTAAAAAAATATCTGAAAGCATTCGATAATGCATTAAATGTAAAGTTATTGCATGACTCTTGTGTAATGATAACTTCATGTCTAAGTTGTCCAGAATCAGAACAAACTTGTATTGAAAGAAAAAGGCGGATGGGGGGGGGGGGGGTGTGAAGATAAAATAAGTTCTTAGTCGACTTAATATATACGGAGCAGTTTATTTATTCTGAGTAACTGTTGCTATGGTTATCAATTATAATTTTTTTTATAGCTGCATTGTTACATACCGCTATTGTCAAAACTCTTGGAGATAATGTTTACTTGTTCCTGTAATGCCTAATACCTTACAGCGACAATATAAAGTAAAGTCTGATTTTGGTTTTCAATATAGATATAATAATTTTGAAAATTTTGAAAAAACAAAAACAAAACAAAAGTAACACAAATTTTGATTTTTATCAGATTACAGAAGGTTTGACATCCTCTTTCCCGTCTCCACTAACAAATGGCCGGTAAGGACTTAGGACTGCCAGAGAAGACGTTGAATCATTCGATATTCTCTTTCTCTCCCTGTTTCATCTCGAACTGCACGTTTGAAATTGTATTTAGAAGTTCCATTTCAAGGAATTTCTGTTCAAAAGAGATAATTGTGTGGAACGATCTCATTTTTCCTATCCTCCCCGGGATATTGAATAAAGCTTCAGGGGAGTAGCCAAAACACTTGAAGATCTAAAACAGTATACTGTGACATTTTAAACCAAATGAGAATACGTTGTCAGCTGTTGAACATAAATTACCACATCATTTGCAAACACAGCACGACATGCATATTCATTCTCCGAGTAAGCTTACGTAATTAGGGGGAAACGCCCTTTGTGTAATGAAATCCTCGTTCCTCTCGGAGCTACACGTTTATCATAAGAAAGGAAAGCAGATATTTTTTTATCAATAACCACAAGGTGCTGTTTTCAGCCGCCGGCCCACAGGAAACTCATCATTACAAAGCAAAGCCTATCAATGTCAGTTGGAAATTATTTCCGAGGGGACTGGCGGTTTTCTTTAATCATTTAATGTAGGACATTGATGTAGAGTAGAGTTAAACCAGATGGTACGGATCCCCAGAGATCCCGACAGACACAAACAAAATGTGGATTCTATAAGCCCAGAAAGTAGGTCACGATGGTGTGGATATTTCCTTTTGCCCCGGAAGACAGTCACTTGAGCCTTCGACCAAAAGTAGAAAACAGGGCAGCGTGTAAATCTGGACCAAGTGTTTTTATTGGTTTAGCTCTGTCTAACTGAGGCTTTCTCTGCCTTCACCAATCT
Organism: Onchidella celtica; assembly: GCA_963931925.1. Lineage (NCBI taxonomy): Eukaryota > Metazoa > Mollusca > Gastropoda > Systellommatophora > Onchidiidae > Onchidella > Onchidella celtica. The sequence goes on along the minus strand of OZ007571.1, from coordinate 8,323,808 downwards.
GTTGGTGTAAATAGGTTAACTGGAATGTGGCTCATCTTTATGGTGGCATGCGGATCCATACACCTGATTAAAGTTTAAAAGGAATAATTTACCACAAGGTGTTTACCGAGCAACTTTGCAATGCCATTTGTTGTCTCATGTGCGTACAATAGGTGAGGACAACATTTACAGTCATGATTTTGTGTGAAACAGAAATTTGCAGGTGAAAACTTCATCTCCAGCTTCGAAGTGGCATAAAATATAGACCAATCGCTTTAGAGCCCTACTGTCAAAACTCCGTTAATTATAATTTCTTCCATCTGTTTGGCACAATACAACTAAACCTACTAGACCTGGAATAATGAATAAAATAAATCGTCTAAGACATCTGGATTGCACGGCTTGCAAAAACGCCAGAGTGGCAGGTGCAACTTGGAATAATCCACAGTGTGTCTTCTTCTAATGTTTTTGTACCTTGGAGACTGTGTTTACATAGGTCTTCAGAGCCGGCCTGGCACCTGCTGCCAGTGACAGGCCGACCTAGTAAATGTTCAACTACTGATCGAATAATTTTTTGTTTACTTTTATTATATTAATGATGAGACTGGCCCTCTCCTGTAGTTTTACATTCTGTTAAGTTATCGTCCAAATCCTTCCTTCCTTTCTGTTGTCTTTGCTGCTTGTGATGTCTGATTTAAAAAGAAAAACATTGTTTGCGTTTGCGTAAGAATCGTGTTTTCAAACATTTTCGTGAACGTAATTCCAAGACGTAATTAGTGCACATGTTTTCCTGTTTGTTGGATTAGTGACTCCTAGTTTTTTTTTTTATTGTTTTCCCCCATTTCCATTTCATTGCCTTTTAAAACATTTACGGCACCTGTTCAGTTCCAGGAAATGTCAGCATTTAAAACTTTAATACGTTTTTCGGAAGATGAAAGGAAACGCTTAAAATAACTGTAAACATATTAGTGATTATCTGTGAAAGTTAACACGATCCGCGCCGTTTCATAATTACCACTTTTTGCATTCGGTACTTTTTTGTCTGTTTCGTTTTATTTTTCAATTTGCACACATTTCTAATTACAATAATTATTTACGTGCGACATACTGTCAGGTCACTCTCCGTTCAGGGTCAGGTTGTAGGCCGGTATCGTTTCTACAACATTAGACAGTAGGTGGACTACAGAAGACAACCCGTTCAGATCTCTGTAATGAGACTAATGATCGTACAATTTTTTCCGGATTCCAGAAACTTTTCCTATGACTAGCATGCAGCCCTGTACTGGGTCCACTACATGTCTTAATTGGATTCTGAACGTTGTGGACTACCAGATGGGGTGAAAAGTTGAGTGCCAGAATTTCTTGGACAAAAACATGCTGGCGATTTTGACACGTCTCTGACAAGTTACAGACACTCAATAATGAGAGTACGGTTCGTCCCGGCCACAGCTGTCAGTCCAAAAAATTGGTAGCGTGCTGTGAGAAACACCAAAGAACTTTATACATAATTAAGAGCTGGCACTTAAAATTAGAACTGGTTAATCGAAACATGGACTTGCAAATAACCGGCAAAGGATGTCCGTCAAATTCAGTGGGCAAGAAATACCGTGAAAAACATTATTCTGAACTGAGTTATCTATGAAGAGGTATACTGCTGGAAAGGAGGTCGTTTAAAGGGTGGAATACTATTAAGAAATTTGATATAGTTAAATCATTATACCGCATTTTCTTCATTAATCCTACCTCTGCCCACTTCTATTCCACTCTTTGTCTCCCAAGCCGCGTATCGCTATCAATTGAGACTTTGTAACGCCATATTTTATTATGTTGAGAAATTGACACATTGCTGATGCAAGAGAAATCACACGGCAAAGTTGAATGATTAACACCTGCAAAACTTCAGAAGCTGAATATCGGCAGGAAGACTGGAACATTAGACATTTCTGGGTTATTTAAGAAGGCTGAGATGTCTTTGCACAGTAAATAATATGTCCATGCAAACTGGCTGGGATATAAATGTTATTATGTACTCTGCGTACATTCTGTAAGTTAAATCAACAAAAGAAATAAAACCAATCTGTAAAGAATACTTTTTTTTAATAAAATTTGCGTTAGTTCATTTATCTGCTAATTAACAATGTTATCCAGAGCTCCGGATTCATGTACGAGACATTGCAACTAACCGTCCTGCCTTCATGCCTGACTAAAATCTGTGTAACTTGGGAGTCGCGAGGCGTGCCGGAACATTGTCCAGAACAGGCGTGAAACGGCCAAAGTTGATGTAGTGTCAGACAGGGTGCGAAGGGGGAGAGAGAGGTCTGAAACACTGGGCGTACTCACTGAACAGAATATACACTTCTCTCTTCCGCGATACTTTGAAAACCTTTTCGCTGGTCTGAACCGGACGCCGTGTAATGGATTGCAAGACATGTTGTCAACGTTTATGGTATTAAAACATCAGTCATTCTTCTGTCAGAAAGGTGTTCTATTAAAGTTGGCGTAAAAAACGAAGAGAATCAGAAACATGTGCGCATCTAACCGATCTGTTATTAGGCGGATGTCAGCATGCAGACACAGCTAAGCAAACTTCAGTTTCCTGTGATCTGTAACTTTTGTCATCGCAAAGAAAAAACGGGTAACTCATCACAATCGCCGTAAAAGCAAAGGTTTCTACAACATGACTCATTTTGGACGAGCTCGATTCTAAGTCTCCCTCCACAGTCACCCAATGCCGGCACCGAAGCATGTGGAACAACATTTAGGCCACGCCAGAGATCAGGGACGAGCACTGGGCTTGATGATTACTTTTAGAGTGGAGATCGTTAAGTGCCCTAATGAAGACTACGGCGACGCCAAGACTTGCATGGCGATGCTAAAAGAGTGCAAAGTTCCTGGTGGCGCTGAAGTTGATACTTGGTGAGGTTGCTCACCTTAAGAGGATGGAACTTGAAGACCTCAATAATATGGGAATGTCCAAATGATGGTGAGCGTATAGTGTTATTATTGTAATAAACAGGATGGATAGATAAAGGCACATGGAGGGATCGATTGATGTATGGGTGGGTGGTCGGGTGGGTGGATGGATGGAAAAAAGAACAGATAGAAGACAGGACGGAAAGTGCGAACTTGAGATCACGTTAGGGTTGCCAACGATTTCAATACATGCGAGGTATCATTTCCAAACAGCGCAGCTTCATTCTAACATCTCGTCACGAATCAAAACTATAATGATCTATCTGTCTTTCTTAAATGATATACCATGAACGACCCCTTGAGTTTTGCTTACGACGTCGAAAACCCATAGTAATTGCGGGTAAAACCGTGGTAATAGTCATGACAGAGAACACCAACTGCACAAGGTGAGATAAATCATTCCCTACTTCCCCAAACCATGACACATCCATCATTGTAATTGTTCAAACAATCCTATACCCTCATTGCCCAAGTCTGTCTCTGTCACGGGCCGCCAACGAAACCTGGTTTTGCTGACTTGTTAGTTAATCTGACTTAATATGATCCACTCTGCTTCAAAGCTTTTAACGTGTATCGTTCCGTGGCGGTGACCTGTTGTCCGCGATCGGACTGCTGTACCCATGCTTTCCAACGTCTTCAGAACATTATTTTGATCTTGAAAACATAATGACATAGTAGCTGCCCAAAATCATTGCAACACGTAAATACGACATTTGGCGGAAAGTTGGGAAGAAGAAAAGAAAAGTTCTACATCAATACAGGTAGTGATAGACACAATATTGTTGAATAACGAGACGATGTCACAACTGCACTGAAATGCCTGTCCTCGACAACGAGTTTTGCGACCATGCCATGTACGTCGTCTATCATCTCAAAGCGACGTGCCACAGCAACGTGATACATAACGAGGGTGTACTCTTAATGTGCTAAGCACAGAGTGTAATATATGCAGAAATGCACAGTCTATAATGGATAGCGTTCTTTCGACGAAAACAGCTCTGATGTATTGTCGGGAACACTCTCTGTTATGTATATGTTTCTCTGTTCTTCGAAACTGAATATACTGCCAAACAATGATACAGAGAACGAGAGTAACATAATTACAACAATTACTAAAGCTACTGACAGTTTCCTCTGAACATTTGGGGTTAAAGACTAGAGACACGCTCGGCAATAACTTATCACCTTTAGTTCATCGGCTCACCTCGTGTGGTATTTTACCCTGGCGAGAGAGAGAAAGAGTACGAGTAAATAATGATCTGTCTATAAGAATGTTGTGTAATAGGTTACCTGACAAACAATGCGACAAGAATCCATTATGAAGATAGATAGAGGTTAACAAGCTCATAAATCACATAACAACAGTGTTGGAAGCTTCGCCACTAGACTTGCATTGTTCTCACATTATCTACTGTGTCTGACAGAAAGGATTACTAGAAATTGTTTTGTCCACAAAGTTAGCGTGTCGGAAAGTGCAGTCCGCTAATTTATTGAAAGAATACATTCATATTAATGATAATACGTCTGTTCCTGGGCAAAGAATGAATATATGAAATGGAGATCCTTATTTATGATAGGTATTTAGCCCTAGGTTATTACAACACTTTCATGAGAAATTAGTTAAATCATGCTGAGAGGTTCGCTGTATCAACACAACTCCCCAATCCCTACCTAGGGCATCACAGCCCAGCCAGCCGGAGCCAATATCTGGGTCAAATGAAAAGGATGAATGTCGAAAAAGGAAGTGTTTATGATAATTAATAGTCCCTGTTGACTGCCTCTAAATAATTTGAACGCACTGGTCACGTTCTAGTCAGATCGATCGCCCAGAAAATAAGTTACGATATAAACGTAATAGTCTTTATATTTTTTACCCACGTGTTATATTTTGAACTTCAAAACTAAACAAAGTCATGCAACCATGGCAAAGACAAATCAGACATAGAATCAGCTACTTCAAATAAATGTGTTTAAAGCCAGGTAAAGCTGTAGTGAAACTTTAGCTCATTTCATGTCGCGATATGCCGTGGCTGGGACAGAATTTTTAATGCATAATAAAACAATTTGGATCCATCTCATGAGTGATCCACCACCATCAAAGAAATTGATAACAATCCATACGCTAACTATGCCACATAATATTAACTAACTAGGAGCAGTTTGATAAAGCTTAATGATTCATTTCACAGGCCCAAAGAGCTACCAACCAATAGATGAAATGGGTTCCAATCCGCCAAGATGACGTCATCAGACAAACATAACAATGTCTGAGACAAGGCAAAATGTAAAGAGCACATTCTGATCCACCCAGAACTCTCGAGATCAACAGTGCTGGATAACGGAGACTCTGACAGCAATTACTTAAGCAGCGACCAGCACCTGACCTTTGCGGTGTCTGAAGCTCTAGCACACGTGATCTGTGGCGCCAGCAAGACACGTGACAAGCATCTTTGACACGTCAGAATATTTCCTTATCAGACAGTCACCGAGCTTCGGTTTTCGTGCTGAGGTGCATAACCCTGGGATTTCAGTGTGAATGGAACTCACAATCTCCCCTCTTCTCCCAACATTCTGCACTGACAGAAGGGATGATCCCCTGGGGAATCCAGCCGCCGCCCCATTCTACTGTAACAGTAGTTCTAACCAATGCTTTCATGGTGGCACCTCAAAGATGTCTTAATGCGCACTACTGTCTCAAATAATTCAGTATATTAAGCATAGTCATTTTTTCAATGACATGAAATCTGTCTGCCAAATTGGGAGCCTGCTGGATTATAGTTAATCTAGCTCTGAGTTGCCGTACACAGTAGCGATTTGAATACAGTAAAACATTCATAATATATACTATTAATTACACTGCTCTTGCAGAAATTGAATCGAGAAAACAGAACGAGAATAGACTGTCCAGGACATAATAAGATGCGAAATGGCAAGATCTATTATGTGACAATCGCATTCCAATCTTAGGAAAAACACAATGTATTAAAAAGAAAGTGTAACCCACGCCATGTCGGATTGAAACAGGAAGATGGTGTAGTAGGTTATATGGAAAAATAAACTCTGTATTCGCCTGTACAATAGACACCGCCCTAGAAGTTCCGTGAGTGCCTTCAACACAACGGTCCTTGTGATACCTACTGACGAATGACTTCCCGCTGTTCTGTCCGTACATGTTTTACCTCCTTGTCGCTAAGAGAAAATCCGTGTTCAGACCTTTTCATAAATCCACTTCTAACAATGTCGTGAAAAACATGAGTGAGTACCGGAGAGATAATAGGGTTAGGCGTGAGCTTCGCCCGGCTCAGTATCAATAAACATTAGCAGAAACAATAACAAACACGTAGAGACAAGGCGATGGCTTGGCTGATAGATGCAATCACATTGGAATCAAAGAAACATAGCGGGGAGAAACAGCGATCACACGGAGCGTAGGGACTTCCTCTCGGAGCTGATGTCTTTCAGGTGTATGGAGAAATCATCTTTGTTTTATAAGATATTCGCCCCACCTACAAGTCTGAAGAATTAACATTTTGAAAGTTAGGAGATTAATATTCCCAAACACTCGGGTGTTTTTTTTAAAAATTATTCCTAAGGGCGCGGGGGGGGGGGGTGAAAAAAAATCGGAATCATTTTTATTTGTGAGGTTCTGGCCAATTCCAGAGGCTACGAGACTGGATACATTTATTACTTGCGAATGTAATACGAGATCCTAAGATTTCTGAGGGGTGATACTCTGTCCTTGTTTCATAATGCAAAATGGTGTGAGGCAGTGTTTGGCGATCCGGCTATTATTATTACAAATCTAGATCTTTCCTGCCATTTCTTTTTCAATGCTGCACAATTTCTAGCGTTCCTGAGGATTAAGAAAGAAGCAAAAAAAGAGAAAAAAATGCACAAGGAATACAGCGAAATTGTAAAGGTCGGGCAAGGCAATGCAATGCCTGAACATGAGACGTTTTGTGTAAATAAACAAAAAAAAAGAAACCGAATAGCAAGTTCCAGTAAGATCTGCACTGTATTTCGATGACAGTCTATAGACGGGATAGACTTAGTGTCCTGGCGTGTCGGTGCAGCTCTGAAATTGCACATGTAGTACGTGGTTTAAGGTCGTGAATGGCGGATTCTCAGACAAAACCACACCCGATAAGATTCATTTCCTGTCTATTTTAATGGGCCCGGACCTATTGTTCTCGACAATAAGAATGAATTACATTCAGTTTTCGAATCTCCTGCAGAGACATGACTTGAAGAAGTGGTAGCAAGAGGAATTAATTACGACGAACAACCCAGATTTCATTTCTTTGATGGTATGTTCAAGGACATTCCTGTTTGTAAAGGTGGGGTGGAGGACTGTGCACACCTAGAGTATCAAACATAAAACTGCAAACTGTCTGAGTCACGGGTAGGAAGAGCACAGTTTTAAGCCAGAGAGATTGCCAGAAATCTTCTGTGAAGTAAGATAAGAGCGTCCCGGGCCAGGATCGATACAGAACGGGCTCTGTCTGAGAGCTGAAAGTGACTCAATCTTTAAGACAACATCGGCCTCAGGCTAATTACTCTCCCAAAGCTGGATTAGAATTTGAAATACGAAGTTAATTACCATTATGTTCAGAGATTTTGTGTGTGTGCACGTTTTTTTTCCCTTTTCAACAACGTCTTTGGCTGTAGAGTTCAGTCTGCCCCCCGTGTTACATAATGACAAATTGCCAGATTTATCAGTAAAACAGCGCCATTTTCGTTGTTGGAAAGTGGAACTTCACTAAGCTAAGTATTGCATCGCCGAAGTTGGGCCGGTCATAGTACGTCACTTGTGTCCACTAAACGAGGAAGCAGGACTGTCTCCCAAACGCTATAGACTCTAGATGTGGGCTATTGCATGCATGGTCATAACACAAAGATGTTTCCTTGGAGATCCTCTCATCATCATGAATGCATTCCAAGGTACCCATTTCCCTCTTGAAGGCTTGCCATTGTTTCACACTGAATTAGCATATCTACTGTCATATAATGTATTTAAAACTCCCCTCTTTTTGCGCAGCGCCATTTTCTTGATGGCAGATTGAAATTTCTCATGGCTGATTGTACCGTTGTAGCTTGTCTCACAATATGTTTTTTTCCCCCCGTTTTTAGCAAACTTGTTGTAGGAAACCATTGCTGTGGGAGCTCTGATGTGACGTTTCTCGTCTTAACATCTGTAGCAACGAGAGGGACGGGCTGGAACTTTCTGGACATGAATAAGGTTGACGGATCTGTTGTAAGGTTCAGCACTTAGGTCATGGAATCTGTCAGACGAACTGTTGCTGCTGAGACGCCAGGTTTCCAGTTCAGGAATCACCAGCGACACAGCCTGTCAACTTGAGAATATTGATCGGGATATGATGCATTAAAGAACGCAAACCAGTGACGTGAGCATCTTTTTCGAAATGTTTTCTCCTTCTCCCAATTATATCAGAGCTTGCTTGACTTACAAAGATTGTAATTCCATTGAAAATTGCGTTGTATCGATTATGGCCCTCCTGGGTTAATCGCAGAATCTCATTTTCTTCACAATATCTCTGTTGTTCTCTGCCGTGTCTCCCGCCGCCAACCATTCCTTTCGTTATTTCAGTCTCAGCTGCTCTTTCAGTTCATTTCTTTCCTCAATCTCTAATTTCCCGCTGTTATTTTGTCATTTCCCCATCATTTTATTTCCTCTGGCAGTTATATGTGAAACTATTTTCGAAATTTTAATGGTGGGTGAACAAATATGAGAGGACCAAAAAAAAAAAATGTATTTGTTTACATTATTACATTTTATTTTGCGGAGATGGAAAGTTTCTCCTCTATAAACCTCATGTCTGATGTAAACCCAGCTAGCTCAGGCTCCAGCCAGACTGACTTGAGAAAAGATAAAAAATATAGTAAGAACTGATATACATTTTGGCAGGCAGCAAACATTCAGTTAAGATTCATGGGAATTTTTACTTCACAAGTTGTAGGACTAATGTATGCCTGATTAGTATAGCCTACCAGTGCTCCAACAGCTAGTTTGTTTTTCCCAGCATTTACTTCTTAAACCCAACTAAGTTAGCAAATACATATCTTTCTCCCCTTGACATATTCTGCCAGTTTTATCTTAGCCACTAGAGTATTATCCACTTTCCATGTATTTCTCTTTCATTATTTCATTAATTATTTTCATGACGGCCAGACTAAATTTCGACCACTTTTCCATATCTTGAAAAAACACGAACTCAGACTTGGCGCTGTGAAACAAACAAACCTAATCAAATTGGAAAATGACTTTCATGTCCGCTGCTTAATTCATTTTTCTCAATCAATACACACTCGTTCTCTGAAAATGGAAAGCACAAGCTAACATAATTCTGTATTTGACTCAGCTTTTCCACGCGGTGTGGGTATTGTCCAAATCTTGTGGGAACAGCGCAACAAGTGTTCCCTGCTCGATCTCCAAACAATCCGGGTTTGCCTTACAGCAAAACAAATCTCCCGACAGAACGCTGGGCCACTCGCCCCGGGTAGTCAAACAGAAAGGCGTTGCATAAAAATGGTTGGAGTATATCAGATTTCAAACAAAACGGAATATTAACAAACGCCTTTAACAGTGGCCTGAATCTTTTCCGTGCCCTCGTTCGGGCCTCGTTCGAGATGTGGCTCAGGGTCATTCCAACATGTTCACCACACAAAAAACGAGCTGAGACACCGAGCACCTTCCCGTTTCAGCAAAACTAATTTAGATGATTTGACATGCTCGGTAAACATATGAAATGTATCCATGTCTAGGGATGGCGTGCTAATGTATACATATAAAAATGGAGACCTACTGAGGGCAATATTTTAGAAACGTCTAGAATAAATAGAGAGATCTATTTCTTAGCATAACATGGCGGGATGGTTGGTGTATTGGTTCATGAAACTTAGGGAGGCGAGCTCGAGGTCTGGAGATAAACTAAGCGCCTGCACTCGCTGACACAATGTGCGTAATAAGAATATCTGTTAAAGAAACTACTTTATAAGCCTAAATAAACATACAGATCTGCGATATGTACCGATTGTACTTTCTCTCTTATCAAGATAAAAAAAACAACAACCCAAGACGACATAGACGAACGAAAACTACTACCAAGACATGTTTCTATAACTATTAAAAGGCTGAGAGAGTAGAACATGTGTTGTAATTAGTTAGCACTACTGATTCTGAAACCTACAGATAACCATTTCAATAGAGCTTTAGAGAAAGTAGTTTCCTGGTATTATGAATTCGCCTTCTCATTAATTAATTAATTAATCTTTTTAACAGTTTGCAGATTTGCGAATTGCGAACATATTCCTGGAAATGAGTGGTTTAACTTGCCAAGCCCTCCTGAGACCCTCGGGCGTCTTCACGGGGCAGACAAGTGGGAGAGTCAGAAAGAGTTGTCGTTCACCAGCAAATCTGCAAGGATATCATCATGGCTGGGGAACGTGACAGTTAAAACTGGTGGCTTTTATAAAACAGAGCACTATTGGCCATTCATGGAAGATTGGAAGGGTGGGGTGGGGTGGGGTTGGGGGTGCTGGATTGTAAGGCAAAACCCCTAGAAAGACGTGAGTTACGGACATTGCTTTTACTATCAATATCAGCGCCATATTATGCTTCTCTTTTATATTCTCACCTTCTGTCATTCATTCATTTGTTCAATTTTCCCTTAACTATTTTAAGTTTAAAAATTCTGGCACTATTTCCGGCTGTCGTTGGGAACAAAACATTTCCATCAACTCTAAAACTTCTCATTCACACAAGTTGGTAGCCTGAAATGCAAGTATTCACGGCATAGTAAAGAGTACAGGGTGTATGATGTGACCTTGACATTTCCATAGAAAATGCCGAGGAAAAATATAAGCTTTAGAAAAAAACATATAGAAACTTTGTTTTAAAGGCTGCTGGAAATGTTCTCATTCAAACCAGCCCTGGCAGGTGAGTTCGGAAAGCCAAGAATCACACGCCAACATCCTGTGCTGGTCGCAGTCGCCCACAGATGGACAGAAGAAAAAGGAACAACTTCATCACTTGTAACATGCGCGACTGAAATAGTCTTTTAATGGCAGGAAAATAGACACTGCCGAGGGATTAACTAATAATAATAATAATAGTTCGTCCATCAGGTATGATGATGACCTTAACAACACCAGAGGAATAAAGAACAGAAATTGTTGAGAATTGTGGACAATAAAGAGAACTAAAGGACACAGAGGACAAAATGGAAAGACTGTTCTTTCATGACTTATGGCTTCTCATGTGACTGATAAGTCCTATTTTTGCCCTGCAGACCCTTCCGCATAAATGACAAGAGTGCTCCGTTGGTTCAGTACCACTGGGCCTTTTCTTGCGCCGTTCTCTTTTTTTGATAGCCTGCTGGACTCTGTCAGCTTCCCATGCTTTGCTGCCTCTGGTAAGGGCCGCCCTCCAATTTGCACGATCAAGCGAGAGCTTTTCCCACTCACTCACATCAATGGCAAAGGCCTTCAGTGATTGCTTGAGAGTGTCTTTGTAACGTCTCTTTGGGGCCCCAACATTCCTCGTTCCATTGGAGAGCTCAGAGAAGAAGATTTGCTTAGGGAGTCTGGAGTCGGGCATTCTGACAACATGTCCTGCCCAACGTAGCTGAATTTTTTTCAGGTGGCAGAAGATGCTCAATTCCTTGGCACGATTGAGGACCTCAGTGTCTGGAATTTTATCCTGCCATTTGATCCTTAGGATCTTTCTAAGGCAGGCCAGATGAAAGTGATTTAGCTTTCTGGCATGCGATTGGTACACTGTCCAGGTTTCAGCCCCATAGAGTAGGGTGGGAAGGACCACAGCATTGTACACTTTCAGCTTAGTGTCTGTGCGAATGCCGGCAACATCCCATACTCTCTTTCGAAGCCTGCCAAATGCAGAGCTGGCTTTGCTGATTCTTGAGAGAATTTCAGTATCAACACGAGCCGCGGAAGACAGTGTACTGCCAAGATAGGTGAAGTTCTCCGACACCTTCAGAAGACTGTCATGGACTTTGATATTTGGGGTCACAGGATACTTGTCGTCTGGAGTAGGCTGAGGGAGCACTTCCGTCTTCTTTGTGCTTATTGTGAGGCCAAAGTTGTCACAGGCACTAGAGAACTTATCAACACAGTTTTGCATGCTATCCTCATCGTGTGCCAGAAGTGCACAATCATCAGCAAATAGTAGGTCACAGACTTGAGTACTTTTGGTTTTGGTTTTTGCCTGAAGTTTCCTGAGGTTGAATAGACTGCCATCAGTTCGGTACTTGATGCTTACCCCTTGAGGAGGAGAGCTAAAGGCTTCTTGTAGCATTGCAGAGAACATGATGCTGAACAGAGTTGGGGCTATGACACAACCCTGTTTTACCCCATTTGTGACAGCAAAGGGCTCTGAAACACTGCCGTTGCATTTGACTGCAGCTTGCATGCCATCATGAAACTGGCGCACTAGTGTGATGAATTCGGGTGGACACCCAAACTTCGCCAAGATTTTCCAGAGGCCTTCACGACACACTGTGTCAAATGCTTTTGTGAGGTCAACAAATGTGATATACAGCGCTTTATTTTGTTCCATGCATTTTTCCTGAATCTGTCTGGCAGCAAAAATCATATCCGCCGTTCCCCTCTCTTTACGAAAGCCACATTGGCTCTCGGGAAGCAAGTCATTTGACGAGAGGTGATCAAGAAGGCGATTCAGAAGCATTCTTGCCAATATTTTGCCAGCAATTGAAAGTAGAGAGATTCCCCGATGGTTGTCACAGACTTGGCTGTCCCCTTTGTTTTTGTACAGATGGATGATTGAAGCATCTTTGAAGTCCTGTGGCAGCTTCCCTGCTTTCAACATATGATTGAACAACTCGGTCAACCTTTCAATAAGCTTTTCTCCACCGAAGGCATACACCTCAGCAGGAATTGAATCCACGCCGGGTGATTTGTTAAAGGACATCTGATTTGTGGCAGTTCGGGTCTCATTTGCTGTGAATGGCTTGGCAAGAGCTGCATTAATAGGAGTCTGAGGGAGGCGGTCAATGGACTCAGTATTTATATTTGATGGCCGATTTAGCACACCTCCGAAATGTTCTGCCCAACGCTGAATTATGGCATTCAATTCAACAATGCGTGTTGAACCATCTGACGCAAGAAGTGGCGTAGTGCCAGAGCGGGATGGTCCAAACACAGCTCGGAGGCTCTCAAAGAACTTTTTAGTGTTGTTTGTGTCGGCATATTTCTGAGTTTCTCTTACTCGCTCTTCAAGCCAGTCATTTTTCATTTTCCTCAGCTTCTTCTGGAGTACACCCTTACATGCACGCAGTGCATCAGCTTTTGCTGTGGAAGAGGGGTCACTGCAGTGAGCTTGGATGAGACTATTTTTTTCTTTGATGAGCACTTTGATTTCATTATCATTATCATTGAACCAGTCCTGGTGCTTGCGGACAGGAAAACCAACTGTGCTGCTGGCGCAAGAGTGTACAGTCGTATTTAGGTCAGTCCAGCTCTGTTCAATGTTCTCAGGGTCAAAAGTCATGCAATCCAATTTTGAGGAGAGTTCTGATGAGAGCTCGCTCTGTTTCTCAGCTGAGCAGAGTTTTGAAACATTTAGGCGTTTAGGTGGCGCTTTCCCTTGAGGGCGTCTATTGCGCCTCAATGTTAGTCTGAGCTTGCAAACAATGAGTCTGTGGTCAGTTCCACACTCGGCACCACACATCGCCTTTGTTACAAGGACATCCTTTCTGTCAGTCTTCCTCACAATGACATAGTCTATGAGATGCCAATGCTTTGAGCGGGGATGCATCCATGACGTTCTGTTTCTCACGGGGAGACTAAAATTTGTGTTGGTAATGAACAGGCCAAATTCAGCGCACAAAGTAAGTAAGCGCAACCCATTGTTATTGCATGAACCAACTCCATGAGGGCCCAAAACATTTGGCCACGCTGAGATTTCGGAGCCAACCCTAGCGTTGAAGTCCCCCAAGAGAATCAGCTTATCAGCTGCCGGGACAGAGCATATGACAGATTCTATGACTCCAATAGTCTTTTAATGGCAGGAAAATAGACACTGCCGAGGGATTAACTAATAATAAATAGAAATAGATAATCGGTATTTCCCGACAGGGGTCGGTCAAACAATGGAATGTAAACATTATTTCCACCGTCTTTCAGCTTAGCTATGAGTTCAGGGCCCATAAAGTTTACTTTAGACATCAGGCGATGCTTTCTTGCCAGTTTCATTTGTGAGTCATTCTGCCTCAGCTGCAATGTCGTGTACTCACTCTCTGCATGATTGGGATAGTCCTCTGCTGGATTTGACGTGTTTTCCCGTTAAAAGTCCCGGTATCAAGCCCAGAAATGTTGCATTTAGCAATCCATGTTCCATCGCAAATAAATTATTTGGAACTGGAATAGAACACTGAAATTATACACCAATTGCTTTACAGACCTGAAAATTATGAGACAAAAGCTCACTGAAAACATGAAAAGCCCCAATATCGAGCGAGGATTAGCAAAGGGACAATAATGGAGATATTGAAATGATACAATTTTCTTTGATTTTGGTAACATTATTGGGATTATTTCCATCCAAATTCTAAGCTATACTCTGTCTATCTGTTGGCTCGACAAGAACGTTGTAGGTCTTTACATCTGTTACGGACAGGTACCATTAGGGTGTCATTTTTTTTCGGGCACAACTGACAGTCAGGGAGTTGCGTTGGTTCAGGCAATCTCCAGGTATGATTAGTTTACCATAATCTTTCTTGAAAGCCTGTAGGTCTATAGCCTCGGGCTAAAGATCTACTTAGTAAGGATCTTTGAAATGCTATAGACTGATCCCACTTCCATTTTAATTATCTCAACTTGAAAATGCTGAAAACTGAGAATTTCACTTGTAGACTTTATAAAAAACTGGGATGAGTTTTGATTCAGTCAGGTCTAATTCATTCTCAGTTTGCTGATTTGACAAAGGATTACACACAGCCCTACGTTGTTATACTCTGGCATTGTAATTCACGCTAAGGACTGCACTTCGAATTTGTTCACTAAGAAAGTACTTAACCATGATGATTCCAGGTGTAGATGTAAGGAAAAAATGGGATGTCTTGTGACTGAATCACGAGAACTTTCGGCAAAAAACTGGATCCATGATGTTACTGTAGCTCTAAGTCACCTCCTGTCTTGTATTCTCACACAGGAAATAGAGCTGAGGGGCTGCGCGTGTTGGGAGCCGAATTGTGTTTATGTTGACCTCCTGAGAGATCATAACAAACTAAGAGCGGGCGATCGTTGAACGCCGGGATAAATACCGATACGATACTGTCTGTCTCGTCACATTTTCGATATCCAAAATAAAACAATGCTGGTTGATGTGTTTTCAATACATTCATTCATTGCATAATTTTCGGAAATCATGGTTTTACTCATTTCCCGCTTGTCTTACACCTCAATTTTTCTGCAGTTCTTCTGCCCGTTCTTTAGTTTTATCATCGTCATCATTATCAACATACAGAGGATAATTAGAATCTGAAGCGATATATCGAACACTGCTTTTGTGGTGATTTGAAAAAAAAAAAAAAAAGGCTATTTGATGACTGTCAAAAAAAAAAAAGCATCCATCAAATAATTCTTTAAATAAGCAAACAATCGTCTTCATCATCATCATTATCATCATGAAAATTCATCATCAACGCCCAATTGTTTCCAAAATCATCGCACCGAACAACAAACAGCAACCGCAGGAATGGACACAAATCGATCAGAAATGAAACATCGACAGCAACAGAAAAAAAATGTGCAAAAATCAACAACAAACACAAATTGTGCAGCATCTACAACAAGACAAATCTCCAACAGAAAACGTCAGGAAATTTTTTACTTCAATCAATAAAAGCAAAATGGGTGATTTTCACTGGAACAACGAATTTCAATACAAGAAAAGATCCTCCGGGCTTAAATATCGATATTTCTGGAAGGCGTGCAATTGTCCACCGTTCTGGTAGATGCTCAGGGAAAGTAGACCGGAATGCAATCAAAAGACAAAGGAAAAAAGATATAAAACTGTTGAATTTACAGTGAGCTGGAGCGTAGGGCAATGGCGATGTTTATAGCAGCTACCAGTAACTTAATGGATTATCCGCCAGCAGGTGAATTACAGAATTGCTAGCAGGAAACATTTTTAAGATGTTTGTATATCTGTGTTTCACTGGTAATGTCTGGCGTTTCTGTCTTTCTGGCCAGGCCTGGGACACCCGCACATGTCAAACTCTACAAGGACCGGGTTGCTATACTTGAACATTACACTGTGTGCGTGTACGAGAACAGGGATACTGCAGTTATACTTTACATGTGCATATTGCAGACAAGACCGCTGCTTTTGATAATACAAAATACACAGTATCTGATTATCTCATTACATACACAATACATAGACAAGGTTGCCGCTTTTTTCTTTCTTTTTTTTTTTACATTAAGTAGGCAAAACCGACACCAGGTTTGCTATTTATTATACAGACAGTTTCTACATTCATGTGATATATTAACATACAAGCAAGAGACAGGGCTGCAGGATTTATACGTCTTTGTTACCATTACTAACACAAATAAAATTATTTGATATTTCTGTCTATCTGCGACTTAGAGTGAGCAATTCTTAGGGCAAAGAAGTGAGAGGAACAAAATTGGGAATGCTGTGAGAATACGATGGAACTGGTGGCTGAAACGATAGATCCAGGCCAGAAGATAACAGATTTGGATTTTGAAACTGTTCAAATTCAGACGGGGGAACAACTACATGATTGCAAATTCAGAAGACACCCTGGCGCACTTCAAAGAAAAAGAATGGGTGACAACTAAAAAGTGCAAGAAAGCCCAGAATGTCTGTCAATCTCAGAGTTTAGTCTGTAGAAATCAGACCACTGTGTTTCTTGCATGTCATTTGTTCTCTAGAGAGACGATGAAACGTTTTCTTGCAAATCCAGGCAGTGTTGATAAACTAACAAAGAGCTCATTTGCACTCTCTTACAGACATGTATACATATTCATCTCAGGGAGGGAGTTTTGCTGCCGCTGCTTTATTAAGTGGGTTAAACGTGTACGGCGAGTTGTGTGACAGAGTAAATCTGCTCTTACTACTGATTCCATCTTCCTGTTCTAGTGGAACAAGGTCCAAAATAGACTGGAAACAGTAAAATCCTGCCAGGAATAAATCGCCGTTTCTCTCTATGAGGAAAGTAATGACTTCAAGCGGCAAAACGACTGGATTCTATTTTAAAACTGCCACAGATAATCCAGCTTTCATTCAGACACGGTATTTTGGGTCGAGTAGAAGGTGCTGTGACTTTTATAATTTTATGTTACGTTTAGGAAGTTACGAGAAAAGTACTTAACCCTGTAGTGCTCAGACGAAAATTGCCAATCCCCAAACTTCTGAAATAACATGCTGAACTGATTTTAGATAGATCTAGTCAGATATAATATACAAAAAAAAAATATATATATATATAAATGTGTAATTGGAAAAATTATTTGCTAATAAATTAGGAAGAGTAAATGTGTCAAAGATAGCGCATTTTGGCTCTAGGTGACCCACTTTAAATCTGGTACACTGGGCACAATATATTATCTGAGTGCAGGTCATGGTTTTTATCAAATGAAAATCCAATGTGTTATAATCTTGAAAAAAATAACTCTTGGTCTGATAACAAACTTGGAAGGAAAGTTTCAATCTCGGACATTTCCGTTGATGTCTGAAAATATCAATCAAACAACAAATTTTATGTCTTAGAAAGAGTGCACTGACCTTTGCCCGTCTGCACACAAGATTTCTCAGTGTTCCTGACATAGAATTAAATCACATTAGAAGGCCGTGAAATCTCCATCTGACAAATTTAAGGACTGGAGCAGACCAACCCAGGTACAAAATGAGCGATTCCATTGAAGAAGACAACACAAATTAGAGGGAAATCGCACGAAAGAGCCAGGTAACATTAAACAAATAAGATTTTCAAGTGCTTCTGGCAAACCTTCCCACCTCAACAGACATTTTAACCGGGAGAAATTATGCGAGGGTTACAAAATACTTCACTCTTAGTTCCAGGATGCGACATAATGAAAATGAATGTGCGCCAGGGATGCGCTAAGACGTGGTGCGACATACAGAGATTATACTCGTAATTAAAAGGGAGATGATCTTGATGGGCACACAGACATACACACAAACGTACTGTCAGGAGACGTGGATAATGGATTACTTTCACCCTGGTTACCGCTCATCCTTATTACTTTTGTATAGATGGCGTTGAGATTGTACCCCGGGTATATATTTGCCTTCCTTCCGATTGGCGGAGATTATAAATTTGGAACTAATCTCTTTCCGTCTCTCTCGACAAACCACTTAGACAAGCAAGAGAGAGTCAGGCCTACATCAGAGGGTGGCTGCCCCTGTTCTTCACCAAAGACGATAAAACGGGAGATAATCATCTGGACTGAGTCCTCCCATAGCCTGGCAGTGGGCATGCTGTTTCCCAGGAACATTTATGTGTATGTTAGTCCAATCTAGGCGAACACTCAGCGATTGGACGTAAAAGATCTCAACTTTCATATTCGACACTTCAGCACCAGATGTGAGCACAGTGCTAGCTGCCATTGGTGGTACTTGGCACTATTTTTAACTATCTCCAGATGTATGTTAAGAAATAATGTCTTTATGTTTGAATAATGTTTTTTTTTTCCACAAATGTAAAGATACTGAAATGTAAACTTACTGTAGAAGTCGCCGTGGCACATCTTTAAAGTCATAAATTCTAAATTTCTGTCAAGACGCCATGGCTGTAATCCAATTACTCTAAGTACAGTTTTCAGTGGAATAAAATTTCCTAAAAAATATTTTGGAACAATTGAGAAAAAGCCAATACACCCCACATGGATGTAGGCACGTACTGCAAAATATCAATAATAACAGCATGGAATGGCTAAGCTCATTTTAATTACGGTTTGCATTCATTTGAAACAGTCAGCTCAAAATCACGAACTGGCGAAGGTATATAACGGAGAACATCAGGAAGACAGACAAGTGTTAGTTCCATTAGAGCTACGCCCCTGCCAGTGATCGTGTTTTAAGGCAGAGATAATCTCCAATTTTCGTCTTGACACGAGAACGTCAAAGAAATTTAGTGTTGACAGGGTCAGACTGACATAACGGTTGGGATGAACAATCATGTTCAACACTTTCTGGTGTTCCTGTAGTTTTGTGAAAAAGTGGCTGTCGATCTGGAGGGAAACATTGGCAGCCTGGGATGGGAAAGGTCGAAGAGAACAGAGGAGAGCAGGCACGTCACTCCCCGCTACAGCTCAGTGTCGGTTCCCCCGAAATCATCAAAGTTCCAGTGATTAAAGGGTGTCCGGGTCAAATGTACACGCGTACAAAGAAGATACGAAAACTTAATGATAAACTAAATAACCTCCAACGAGTTCAGAACAACACTGCTCATCTAATATTTTTAACAATAGAAAAGAGCATTTAATACCTATGTTGAAATAACTCCACTGGCGGTCAGTGTAACCTCGCAGGGTTGGCAACTGGTTTTTATAGCAGTTTCAAAATCATAATTCCACCATATTTAACTGAATTATAAATCCCTTATATGCCATCCAGGAGTCTGCCGACTATACATACAGCTTAATATGGCAACCGCGATATTCTTTACAGGACATGGGGGATGTTCCTTTTCTTATCCTGGTCCAAATGTATGGAATGATCTCTGGAACAGTGAGAGATATTTCTTCTTTTACAATGAATGTGATGTCCCTGCCCTGTAGTCTTCCTCTCTACTGTTACTTGGACGCAGTTTGTCCTATTGTGAATCAGTTGCGATAGGTAAGGGAGTTATTATATTTTTTATGGCTTTCTGGTCTTTCACCATCCCTCCATGCTCCCCCACTCCCCCCTTTTCCTTTTTTTCTCTCTTATCCTACTTCAATGTGTGGTCTACCTAACGTATTAAAATGCTACGCGCAATCTTATGTCGAGCATCTCTAAATCCAAAAGATATATTTAGACATGCAGATAATCTAGGTTTTCCCCATCACCAAGTGAGTCACAACGACCTGGATGTTTAATTTAAATAAGGAAACTTAAACATAAAAAAAAAAGGACACGCCTGGTAAACTTTTCCCTCAATCCGCATGTTCAGTTAATCCAAAAATGTTGGCAAATCCACATGGAACATTCAGTTGAAGCCTTGATTTCGTGAACAACCAATTATTTTATAGTTCTAGCTTTTCTGGCGGTTTATCTGATTCCAACTCGAGATGTAATTGCATTTTTTTCCCCACATACACACACGCTTACACTTACACATGTGTACACACACATCCACACACCCCGCTTTCTCCATGCCGATGTTTTTATAACCCCCCCCCCTCCCCTCCCCCCAACACGATACAATTTCAAGCCACGCGCCATTCACGTTGATTAAAAGAAATCCCTACAGTTCGACAGCTCCGGCTGAGGCAGAATCTGGTACTTGCTTTCCTGCCCCACCATCAGAATCTGGTAAGGCTTTTCCTGCCGCACCATAGCTCAGACCAACTCTACCACCCAACAGTCAAGCCAGGACTACCACCCCAACACTCACCCCCCGACACTGGAGCCAGTCAAAGCCAGAGAAATCGACAGAACAAACCACTCATACTAAAGACGCTTCAAGCTTCATTTCGAAAATAACAAGGAAATTACAGCAATGGTCAGGATGCCAAGGAAATCTTTGACAAGCCCAGATACCTGCCTCTGTCATTCAAACTCCTCATCTCCCTCTGGAAGCCCCGAGAAAGCTCTGATTCTGGTTTTCGTACGGGATCCAAAGCAAAATCTCCCCTTCCATTAAGCACTCCGCTAAGGGGAAATACTTGTTCTGGCCCTACTCTACTCTCCAGCCCCTCCAACCAAAGAAAAAAAAATAGAGAGAATACGTCAAATAATTGGTAACCTAGGAAGGTTAATAAGTTCGATTCACCTTCCAAAAGAGTGTCATTTGAGAAAGTCTTATAAAAATGGCACGAGATGAAGGAAAACAAAAGCAAAGAACCGATCAAAAGTAGGAGGAAATCGCGGTTTATTTTTCACTTCTATCTAAACAGGACTTCACAGTTTCACCTTGATAGTTCGACGTAGAGAAAACATTAACATAAGTAAACACATTTTCATTCCGTCATTTTCTAGGTGAGGAATGCAGATGCAGGTTTTGAAAGGCATCAGTACTTATGGCAGCGAAAGCTTCACGTAATTAACCGCAAGTGGAAAAACATGGTCCATGTCTTCAATTTACAAAAATATACCGGAGATGGATTGAACACAGAAAAACACAGAAGGAAAATGGAAAACAGGTAAGCAAAGTAACTTGTGGCAAAACAAATTATGCCCTAAGTTAGAGTTCATTTGCTGAGATGGCGGGAAGTGTACACAGTAACATTAAAATGTCAAATAAATATTATCAGCTCATGAATACATTTAAGCACTATTTTCTGGCGCTGAAAGCTCAAAGTCGAGTCTGAAAGAATTCCAAGACCAGTTTTAGAAAATATTAAAGAATCTTAGCATTTGAAGTGCGTTTCTAACATATTATAACAATTCAGTGATAGCCTTTCTGTGCATTCTACACTCAAGTAATGGTCGTGAAAATACAAGCTGATGACATTCACTCCAGCAAGTATGTCAGGAATGCAACAATAAAAAAGTTTATGTAATTTATTCATGCACTATTCATTCCCAATCCGTCTTTACATCTCTCTCTTGACACCCCTCATCTGGCTAGGACTAAGTATCTTCTAACAAGAGCTGTCGCAAAGTGGATCTTGTGAAACATTACGTTGCCGATTCTCTTAAGTCATTCACTTTACCTCCTGTCATTTGGATTATCATAACGATTCCAGATAACGATCTCTCAACTCCAAAACTCCTGTCTGGAACAGCCTGCCTGGTCGAGGTGCTCGTTCTCCAGTAATTAAATTATTGTGTCCTTAAGCTGGCGCGGTTATTCGCACAGAATTCCAAAATGTGGGCATCTTGTTACCTTGCCAATTCAAGAAACGCAGGGTCAAAAAGTACAAAAGATTCAGAGATCTTAAGTCTATTCAGCTTGGCAACTATTTCAATCACCACATTGTTCTTCAATCCTGCTACTGGATTATTTCAACACTCCCTATAAAACCTCACATCCAATTTACCATATAGGGATCTAATCTCCCCGGAACGAATGGTTCCTATCTCACGGTTTGATATCCCGCTGCCTCGGCAAAGACATTCAAAAACAAAGTAGATATTCAGTTTACCCTGTTGTTATTATTCGTGTCCTTGAAATAACACTTAACAGGCCTTGATGCTATTTGGACTTCAGCTGCCGCTTAAAATTTATTATGAAAAACTACAAAACGCATCTTACTGTAAACATCCAAATCCTTAGAACTGGCTGCAAAATTTTAATTGGCAAACAAAGTCAGTGGCAATTGAATGTTCACTTTGTTTTCTTTAAACGTGATTCACTATTTTATACTAGGTTTTCTTTAACAGTCATCGGCCGAAAAAAAGTTTTCTGGATGATCAAAGAAATACAGTTTTTTTTGCATAGATACAAATTCAGATCAAACTTCCTACAGACATCATGAATTTCACAGGTTTTTTCAGACTTCTCACGCAACTGTCTATTCTAATCAGAAGCACGAGCTGCCGAGAAAGTAATTTGATTCGCTGTGCATGTACGGCAAGAAACAAAAATAACAAAACAAATGAAAATATGTTGTTGATCAATTTTGATATTAGTTTTTCACGTGAGTCGGTTTGGCATCATGTCAGTTTACAAGTCTGGGTTCATTACTGCAGACTGAATCAGACACCTTTGATTACAGCATCACGCCAGTCTCGTATAATAATATGAAATTCAAAGAGAGATCCTCTAAAAGAAAAGAAAAACACCTAAGAAAACTACAGGCTGCGCATCTCTGCCGTCCGAACCAATTATGGCAAGGAAACAATGCAGTGTATGATATCACAGATCATGGGGAGCTGGTGGTGAGAGGGACAGACAGAAATAAAATGTAGGAAGAGACCAAATGTAGAACTGTGGAGTAGGAAGCCGATTTCAAGGATGAAAAGAGGAAGAGTAAGAAGGAAAAATAAGGAGAAGAAGAAAGCGGGGGCATAATCTCAGGACGTCTTCTGCACTGAACTGACATATCGTCACGGCTCTACGACAATGGCATTATGTCGGACTCATGCCAAAGGGCAACTGGCGGCTCATCGCTTTGCTGAGCTTGAGAGCTATCACATAATATTATAGAAAAAGAAATGCACCAATACGAAAATGTAATAATCCAATGGAATCATAATGGCATAAGTCACCAAATGACAAAAAAAAAAGAAACAGCTTTTTTAAAAATAGCTCAGCGCGTCAAAATGACTTATGCCATCCGCGTACCCAAGTTTTCATTCCCACCTACGTTTTCCACTACCCACTACGAGTTTGACATTCATAAGTGTAACTTGTAGTTTATGCCTTATGTAAGTGTTCCTGACCTCTCCCACTTCTTCACAGAAACCTCAAAAGAACGTTCAACTAACGGCATTCGTAACACAATTTGGAACCTGAAAATAGAAGCCACTTGTATTACTACCGGGAAACTGTTGCAGAATAATTATTTCTGCACGGAACAGTCACTTCTGTTATAATGGGTCTACTTGGCCTTACGCAAAGAGAAACCCATTCTGGTGTAATCCTTGGTAAAAAAAGGGGGAAGTAAAATGACTCTTTAAATCACACGAGAAAGGAATAAAATTCATGCCTCATAGTTATATATCATTCTCTTTGGAATGGGGTTAAAAATAACCCTCAATATGAGTGATGGAAAATAACTTAGGGCAAGTTAATGTCCACTATCGAACTGATCTTTGCTCGCACTGGCCCAAATGACAAGGCTATCACAGGATCATATGAGAAAGGGCAAAGCGTCTGGCAGCATCATTTATTGATTTACTCAGACTGAATAGAGGTATTGGCTGATATTTCTCTGAAGAGTACAGAGACCTAGATAGTAGACAACAGCGGCGGGTCTCTTATTCTAGTGACAGGTATTGAAGTTTCAGCTGATGTTGCTGAGATTGCAGTGCATCCTGGCACTAGTAAGTTTCAGTTTGCTTCAGCTTTGCTTTGGATTTAGAAACCTTCATCCAGCACGATATTGATAAAAAAAAAACAACAACAAAACTCCAAGCCGTTCCTTTCGCTTATTAACCAAAATGATGTTGAAATTTCGTTGGCTAATATTGTTCAAATAAAATCAACTTGTAGCACAACACCGTAGCATCCTGAAGAAGCAAAATTTTTTTAATGTCTGTGGCTCAACCGTACTTGAATGATGACACAAGATGTAACCAAACGTCTGCACTGAAATGCTCAATTTTCGGGAAAAAATGTTCTTCAAACTTTGGGTTTTACCCCATTTCCGGATTTCCCCGATCCGACCAGTCAATGAATACAGTGTCCCAGCTACAATTCGGAGACGCCTCTGATCCACGCTGACCCCGAATGGACTAAGAAATACAAAAGAAGGAGTCAGGACAGTAGACACGGCGTCACGTTCGCGCGATTACCCAACGCCAATATCTCAAACAGACTTTACCCTTTCTATGACAGTATAGGGCGGCTGGTAGAGAGTAACGCGCGGTAATTGAGCTCAGATCTCATTGTAAGAAATATTGTAGCTTGAATAAAACCGGCGGGTCTTCATAATAATATATTGTTGTATTGCAAGGGGCTATTATGCAGGAAATGGGCGGTGTGGAATGTTGCACTGCAGGGCGCTCTCTGTGTAGAATGATTTACTTCTGAACGCCCTCCTCGCTTCGTTTATGAACTGCACAGCAAGTGAAACATTTATTCGCTGGCAGTTACTTCCCCCTAGGCAATGCTATAATAGTGTCTACATCATCTGGGAATGCTTCCTGGAGTTACCGTTGCTGTAAGATACCTTACTTACAAAAGATGGTTATTATCTTGACACCTTTTAATCTGCCTGGCTTATAATGTGTCCTGCATTTTCTATAATATTATTACTGTTAGCTTATACCTGTATAGGGCGTGTACCTGCGCGCTGAAATGTACTGACTGTCCGTCATGTAAGGGTGAGAGAAAGGTACAGTGTTAGGGGGGTTTTCTGGCCAAAGTTGAAAAAGCAAACTTATCTTTGTCCTTCGATAAGGTCAACCCAAATACGCACAATACGTTCATTCAGGCCCGACATAATATAGAGATCATGACGACAGTAACCCATACGAACCTTCTTTTGGGGTCAGCAAGAATGTTCAAATTCCACCCTCACAAAACTGCGATTTGTAGACATTAGAATAAAACTGGTGAAAGATTGCAAAACTGTATAAAGTGAAAGTGATGGAACACTGGTACTATTGTTTGTCACGCTGTGTAGATGAGTTGAATGACCAGCATGCTCTGATTAGCGGCAAAATCAGCTTGTGGCATTACAAGTTAAGAGCAACGGGAACTTCACCGACTGCGCAAAACCCACAAACACTCGTGTGTCTGTTTCTCATAATATTTTTAGTCTTTGGCGACAGCAAATATCCATCTTTTGTTCTCACTCTCTCTCTTCCTCTCTCCTTCTCTTTCTCTCTCCATCTCTCTCTCTCCCTCTCCATCTCTCTCTCTCCTTCTCCATCTCTCTCTCTCTCTCTCTCTCTCTCTTTTTCTGGCGTAAATGAGGGATTCTGTTTCAATGTCATACACAGGTACGTCAGTTCACTGTTGGCTAACACGTGAGATTCATAGAGAGAATGAGATGTTCCGCTGCCCTAGTTAAAACTACATGTTTGCCAACCAAAGGCGACAAGTCTGAAATAAGTGCATCCAAAGTTTTGAATGTCAAAGTATCAACCAATTTGAGCTGAATCACGAGCATAGACGTTTAAACGAAAAACAACAGATTATTGTTGTTAATAGCTTTAAATGGAGCACATTCTGGGTTTCCTTGTCGACGCCAATAAAGGACCCAATTCTCACTGCGGCCGCCAGAAAAAGCCTTTCAGACAAAGACACTCAATTATATAGAAGTGAACATGTTCATGGCCCTTGAAAGTGCATGATACTTAAAGAGTTAATTACGTTTCATTATGAAAATATCAAGAGAAAGCGTCAGCCTCACGGAGTTGATTTAAGTGTCCTTCACTTGAGCTGTCTGATGTTTTATTTATGATTCCCCATTCGGCATCCCCGGTCTTTGATCTCCCTATAATCTCTATTTCTCTCTCTCAGCATGATTAATTTCCACTCATCTGAGATGATCATTTAAATAAAATATTTTCTTTGCCTAATAAATCAGCGTGAATAACACCCATGATGTGAATGGTCTTCCCCTTGTTTCTTGATTATC
The DNA here is from genome assembly GCA_963931925.1 of Onchidella celtica. NCBI lineage: Eukaryota > Metazoa > Mollusca > Gastropoda > Systellommatophora > Onchidiidae > Onchidella > Onchidella celtica. The sequence continues at coordinate 8,297,408 of OZ007571.1, read as the reverse complement.
TGGGTCAAATAGAGGCCTGCACTTACGGCACGTGTTGTAGCCTTGTTTTTTAGAAGTGCGCAATTACGAAAACAATTCTTAACAAAGACTGGAATGCTGATCAGCTGGTTATGTAAGCTGGGAAATGAATGTACTACATTCAGTAGGTCGTAAATTAACACGTTTGCTTGTGTCGTCCAGCAGGAGAGGTCAGCTGTCAGTGAGATATCATAATCCTTTGACAGTGCTAATCTCAGAGCTGAGGTCACATCCACAAAAGACCCACTGTGGTCATCTCACCTGAGCGGACTGGACAAATAGCAAAATGATCTCAAACAATGGTAAACTGACTCACAAGCTCACCAGGCTTTTCCTTCCATATCTCAGTATCACGTGGGTTAACCAGAAAGGGTTAAAAGATCATTAAATAATTTAATTCTTTTCATCCTTATTGTTAAAGTGGCATCAGGAAATCTCCTGCCAATAATTGCAAATGATTCTTCGAAATTTATATTTTTCGAGTTCCTGAGGGTCTTGTAAAAATGACCTGGACCAAACATTCGGGCAATTAATTACTAACTTGAAAAAAAAGTGTTACCATTTTCTCTTGGTGGATAAATTCTACTACGACAAAAGAGGCAGCCAACAACCGTCTCATCACGGGTCGCCTTCGGTAAAGCATATCACCAGTTTCTATTTCATATCACTGTATTGAATACCAATGGGCATTTATATTATTTGTGTGACACCCTCTCCTGATTGAAGGAGCAGAGACATCAACAGAAACAGTCAAAAACATGCTCTCAAACCCGTATAATGCGCAAAGGAATGCGAGAGTCATTGCACAGGGACGCACAGCTTGAACGGGTTAAAAGAAGTGTAATTCACCAACAGAAAGTTTTGTTTGACTAGTTGAAATAAAGTAACTGCTCTTGTCCGCAACATCCGCTCCGCTACTTTTAAAGAAAGTGACATATAAAAAACTCTCTTCGCCTCTAAAACGGTGAGGAGTGGAGCCGAACAGATGCTGTAGACATGTATACAGAAGGAAAGATTACTTTATTGTCCGTAAAATAGCGGAGCGGAGCGGATGCTAAAGACAAGACCAGTAAATCTGATGCACTTTTCTACAAACACTCTCAAGCAAAACACCGTAAATGTGTCACTAAGTTGCAATGGAAATCCTGGAAATAGCCTGATACATTCTGACTTAGGAAATATTCAAAGAAGAAACGCTGTAAGTAGCCGAATGGCAGAACGTTTATTAATGATTATGTGCACAAATAACATCATTAAAAAATACCACGACAAGTGTTCCATATGGCACACAGTAATGTTTCTATCAAATGCAACAGCAGAATACAAGTTTGCATACTACTAAAGCGCTGTTTCATTCTTAAAACATCTTTAAACTGCAAATCCCTTTTTGGATAATTCGGCATAAGAAGTTAAAACAAAGATGTTCAGTCGTGGTTCAGACACCTTGATAAATTATAAAGACTTAAAGAAGCTTACGGAAGGACAAGCCAACGTTAGCATTCCAGGGAGTTACTTGGACTCCGGGCTATGCTGAATGAAGCTACTGGACGGTAAATCTGACCAGGACAGCCTCACATCGTCACGGTGACAGCGTGAGAAGTTTGGATTGAAGACATTTATTTTTCATGAAACTCTTAAACCTGAGGACACACTGACAGACAAACAGATATATAAATGGCTCGAGAGATAGACAGACAGACAGACAAAATATAGATAGATAGATAGATAGACAGATAGATAGATAGATAGATAGATAGATAGATAGATAGATAGATAGATAGATAGATAGATAGATAGATAGATAGATAGATAGATAGATAGATAGATCAGACACACAGATAGATAGATAGATAGATAGATAGATAGCCTTTTGTGACTCCAGAGCTGGAGAGCTCCTCCCGAAATGCTTCCAGCAACAGCCTGAATTAATTATTCTTTCAGATTTTCTTTTTGTTTTCCTCCTGTTTTTTGGTTGAAAGGGTAAGGGGCAGAGTTAGGGATTCGATAAGATTTAGGATTGAGGATAAGGACGGGTTAGTGATAGGTACGTATACGTACGCGTCTTTAGGGCAAAACGCTTGGGACATGTGCATGCAAGTAACAACAGTCTTGTAATCTCGCAAAGGTCTTGTCCTCTCATGTTCCTGCTCTCTCTCTCTACTGGTTCGTTACTCGTCTCTCTCTCTCTCTCTCTCTCTCTCTCTGTCTCTCTCTCTCTCTCTCTGTCTCTGTATCTCTCTCTCTCTCTGTCTCTCTCTGTCTCTGTATCTCTCTCTCTCTCTCTCTCTCTGTCTCTCTATGTCTCTGTCTCTCTCTCTCTGTGTGTGTCTCTCTCTCCTGCCTGGCCTTAAAAGTTTATCTGCGCTTTGTTATGATTCAATTTCAGAACGATGTTTGGGTTAGGTGATAGTTCCCTCTCGCTACCTGGCCTTGGATACGCTCAAATTATGAAAGAAGAAAAAAAAACAACTGAGAGTCAGAGAGGGAGGGAGGAAGAGAAGGAGAGACAGAGGGAAAGAGAGATGTGTTTGAACTTGTTCAGACACATTCTTTGCTTGCACAAATTGACGAGGTCTCCATGTGGGAAAAACGCATTTGGCAATTTAATCATATTTTCGCTCCAAAATTATTTGAATAAAAAAATAATGGCCCACGCACATATTGGTTCTTGTTTATATTTAGAACTGAAAAGATAAATTGTCTTGTTTCGTATTAAATTTGGGAAAGGGGAAAGAATATGAAGAAGAAATGATAACGTTTGAAAAAAAAAAGTAAAAAAATAAAAATAAAAAAATCTTGATTCAGATCCATACCGTGATTTCTCAGAAATGTGTTACTTTTTTTATGGCTTGAAAAATACAACAACAAAACACTGAATCAAAACAGCTGTGGAAGATTACAATCATTGTTGTATCTTTCGAACACTGTTTTTAGTTGGTATTGAAGAGACAGCCTACGGCAGCAGCGTAAGGCGTGAGTACTTATCATTGGACCGGTGTTTTTTTTTTAAAAGACAAATTCTTCTGTCAGGTCATAGAGTCTACAATTAGGGTAAGGCGCCAAGAGATATCAAAACAGAATACTGCACTGAATTACCTCGGCTTATTGCTGGCCTGCTCATTATATCTGATATCTCGACTCTACCTAGCTGTTTCTTGTGTTGTTGTGTGGACTGGAATCGCAAACAAAATTCAATGTAATGTATGAAAATGTCCGAGGTTTGTGAAGGCGTCATGATAAAGAGCAGGGGTGAGGAAAGTTCAAGATAAACTCTAACATGCTTATCGAGGTGTGATTTATATTGCTGTCAGGTATTTATTTCTGACCAAATCAATGTTTATCTGGCTATATTATAGCATGATAGCACTTCCGAATTCATCGCAAAGGGGTAGAGCCAAAGAGGTGAGTCGGGAAAGAATGCTGGAAGAAAGAGCAAAATAATAATAATAATAATAGAAAACCTCACTCTCTAACCCCATTCATATCTGAATATTCATTACAAAATCCTGTTCATGAACAGCTGTCTAGGAATACCTCGTTCCAACTTGTTTCAGCATGCGGAGTCACTTTGCATAGAAACATCTCAGATCCGAAACGCGAGCTAATCTGACATATTTTACATAAAATACATTATTCTTGCCCGTTCAACTCTCTGTCTCTTTCTCTCTCTCTCTCTCTCCCCCCCCTCTCTCTCTCTCTGTCTCTCTCTCTCTCTCTCTCTCTCTCTGTCTGTCTCTCTCTTTGTCTCTCTCTAGCTCTCTCTCTCTGTCTCTCCTCTCTCTCTCTGTCTGTCTCTGTCTCTCTCTCTGTCACTCTCTAGCTCTCTCTCTCTCTCTCTCTGCTCTGTCACTTTCCATTTCCTCCCAACCCCAGTATCTGCTCAAAATTATTTTATATACAAACCGTTCCTCTCGCTCCAGCCTGCCTACATCAGTTTACTTAACCCACTGACTTTATCATACACTATTTTCCAATCCCTCATTACACAAGAGCATCACAACAGCTGCTCTCATTAGATGCAGTCGCCGCAAGGAAAACATCACTGTCACCTGTTTGTCGGAGCCAGAACGTGTTTATTTAGATGGCACGTAATATTTCACTCGGGCTTCAATAATATTTATAATCCTCCTTTAGATATCGATCAAATTCGATGAAGTGTTTTTTTTTTTTCATGTTTTCTAATCATGCTTGTGGAAATGCGGCAATTAGCCTCAAGTCTATGTTGTTGCTTTACAGGGTTGGAGAATACAGAAAGAGAATGTTCTTAATAAATAGAGAAAATTGGAAAAGGAAAAATGGATTTTTTTTTCTAAAATAATCATTTTTAGTTCAAATTACAATAAAGATAATAATAACAGTATTATTTTAATTATAATTGAATTACAATTACAAAAACATACCCACAAATCCAGAAACAGCAAATTCATCCCTTTTGGGTAAATTTACCTCAGACTAGGACTCGGTGCTCTACAGCATGGGTCACCAGACTTTTTTTCACAAAGGACCGGATACCTGACAGACTTACAAGCGCGGGCCGCATAAGCAATCTGTCCATCCTGTAGCTCTAGATGTCCCTGGTTTTATCAAACAAAATCAAGTACCGTGGCGGGCCGGATCCGGCTTGGTGATCCCTGCTCTAGAAGGACCAGATTAGTATAATAATAGTTCGTCCATCAGGTATGATGATGACCTTAACAACACCAGAGGAATAAAGAACAGAAATTGTTGAGAATTTCAACACATGGACAATAAAGAGAACTAAAGGACACAGAGGACAAAATGGAAAGACTGTTCTTTCATGACTTATGGCTTCTCATGTGACTGATAAGTCCTATTTTTGCCCTGCAGACCCTTCCGCATAAATGACAAGAGTGCTCCGTTGGTTCAGTACCACTGGGCCTTTTCTTGCGCCGTTCTCTTTTTTTGATAGCCTGCTGGACTCTGTCAGCTTCCCATGCTTTGCTGCCTCTGGTAAGGGCCGCCCTCCAATTTGCACGATCAAGCGAGAGCTTTTCCCACTCACTCACATCAATGGCAAAGGCCTTCAGTGATTGCTTGAGAGTGTCTTTGTAACGTCTCTTTGGGGCCCCAACATTCCTCGTTCCATTGGAGAGCTCAGAGAAGAAGATTTGCTTGGGGAGTCTGGAGTCGGGCATTCTGACAACATGTCCTGCCCAACGTACCTGAATTTTTTTCAGGTGGCAGAAGGTGCTCAATTCCTTGGCACGATTGAGGACCTCAGTGTCTGGAATTTTATCCTGCCATTTGATCCTTAGGATCTTTCTAAGGCAGGCCAGATGAAAGTGATTTAGCTTTCTGGCATGCGATTGGTACACTGTCCAGGTTTCAGCCCCATAGAGTAGGGTGGGAAGGACCACAGCATTGTACACTTTCAGCTTAGTGTCTGTGCGAATGCCGGCAACATCCCACACTCTCTTTCGAAGCCTGCCAAATGCAGAGCTGGCTTTGCTGATTCTTGAGAGAATTCCAGTATCAACACGAGCCGCGGAAGACAGTGTACTGCCAAGATAGGTGAAGTTCTCCGACACCTTCAGAAGACTGTCATGGACTTTGATATTTGGGGTCACAGGATACTTGTCGTCTGGAGTAGGCTGATGGAGCACTTCCGTCTTCTTTGTGCTTATTGTGAGGCCAAAGTTGTCACAGGCACTAGAGAACTTATCCACACAGTTTTGCATGCTATCCTCATCGTGTGCCAGAAGTGCACAATCATCAGCAAATAGTAGGTCACAGACTTGAGTACTTTTGGTTTTGGTTTTTGCCTGAAGTCTCCTGAGGTTGAATAGACTGCCATCAGTTCGGTACTTGATGCTTACCCCTTGAGGAGGAGAGCTAAAGGCTTCTTGTAGCATTGCAGAGAACATGATGCTGAACAGAGTTGGGGCTAAGACACAACCCTGTTTTACCCCATTTGTGACAGCAAAGGGCTCTGAAACACTGCCGTTGCTTTTGACTGCAGCTTGCATGCCATCATGAAACTGGCGCACTATTGTGATGAATTCGGGTGGACACCCAAACTTCGCCAAGATTTTCCAGAGGCCTTCACGACACACTGTGTCAAATGCTTTTGTGAGGTCAACAAATGTGATATACAGCGCTTTATTTTGTTCCATGCATTTTTCCTGAATCTGTCTGGCAGCAAAAATCATATCCGCCGTTCCCCTCTCTTTACGAAAGCCACATTGGCTCTCGGGAAGCAAGTCATTTGACGAGAGGTGATCAAGAAGGCGATTCAGAAGCATTCTTGCCAATATTTTGCCAGCAATTGAAAGTAGAGAGATTCCCCGATGGTTGTCACAGACTTGGCTGTCCCCTTTGTTTTTGTACAGATGGATGATTGAAGCATCTTTGAAGTCCTGTGGCAGCTTCCCTGCTTTCAACATATGATTGAACAACTCGGTCAACCTTTCAATAAGCTTTTCTCCACCGAAGGCATACACCTCAGCAGGAATTGAATCCACGCCGGGTGATTTGTTAAAGGACATCTGATTTGTGGCAGTTCGGGTCTCATTTGCTGTGAATGGCTTGGCAAGAGCTGCATTAATAGGAGTCTGAGGGAGGCGGTCAATGGACTCAGTATTTATATTTGATGGCCGATTTAGCACACCTCCGAAATGTTCTGCCCAACGCTGAATTATGGCATTCAATTCAACAATGCGTGTTGAACCATCTGACGCAAGAAGTGGCGTAGTGCCAGAGCGGGATGGTCCAAACACAGCTCGGAGGCTCTCAAAGAACTTTCTAGTGTTGTTTGTGTCGGCATATTTCTGAGTTTCTCTTACTCGCTCTTCAAGCCAGTCATTTTTCATTTTCCTCAGCTTCTTCTGGAGTACACGTTTACATGCACGCAGTGCATCAGCTTTTGCTGTGGAAGAGGGGTCACTGCAGTGAGCTTGGATGAGACCAGATTAGTAATGTTTTTCAATAGACATAAACCTACACAAAGATGTCGCCTATACTCCCAGCCTATGATAGCTAGCAAACCAACACTGCTTCCCTAAACAAATCATACAAGCTGAGCATTACACAGTGACCCTGCGTAAGCTCGTTTGTAAAAAGTTAATACTTTCACGTTGAATTCAAGTGCTCTCTCTTTCTTTCTTTCTTTCCCTCTTTTCGTCCTCCTCTCTGTCCGTCTCTCACTGGCTCACACTGACCCAGTTACATTATTGCTTACGGAAGAATTTCAGAGCTCAGAACTATGAACCCAGCCAACTTAGAGTTAAGTTCCCATTTTAAAAAAAATAAAAAAATAGACGAATTTAAACACAGGCAAAATGTTAGTATGTCTCTCGCCAATCTTCATCAGAAGCTAAACTGTAACATTTCTTGGTTGGCGACACGAGCATGATTACTAAGTCCATCACATGGAACTTTACAGATCAGTGCACATACAGAGTTGGAATGTTGTTATAAGTACATACGCCCCCCCCCCCCCAATGTCTTTGGGCTAGGGGTACGTCTTTTAATGCCTTTTGTGATTCCAGAGCTAGAGAGCTCCTCCCCAAATACTCCTAACAACGGCCTTAATTAAATATTCTTTCAGGTTTTCTTTTTGTTTGCCTCCCGTCTTTTGGTTATAAGGGTAGGGGAAAGGTTAGGGATTCGATACGACTTAGGGTTGAGGATAAGGACGGGGTTACGGATGGGTACGTATACGTACGCGCCCCCAATGCAAAACGCTTAGGGTGCGTACGTTCTTATAACAACAGCCACAGAGTTGGACAAAAATGATGAAGTGCGTTGCTTGCGACGACAACGCCATACACAAGAGACAGTTTCTTGTACACAGGAAAGTCGACATAACCCTTACCGATGGTCTCGAGTTTAAGATATTTTTGAAAATAATCTTGCCTCACACTATTATATTATTTTTATGTGATGTGCAAGCTTCAGACATGACATATTAGATTTCAATTTTGATTATCAAAATCACAGATCAAAAAAAAAAAAAAAAAAGGTACGATCTGTTGTTTCCATTCATATATATTCTCAAATGTGTTCCATCAAATGCTGGTGAATCGTGCCTTCCCGCGAATATCCAAGGAATACTCGAGCGTTACCACTCTAATCATTTTTAGGATAAAATTCCATCATCTTGCAGAGCCGATTTCTGATATCATTATTTCTTGTCAGGCGCCATGGACAGACCCTGGCAATTATGATGTTATTGTTCCCTTCACAAAAAACAAGTATTTCTGTCTTCATTAACGGCCCAACGTTGATACATTGGGGAGTTTCCTTTGTCTTTCTGACTCATTCTTTTCTGTCGTTCCTACCTATCTCAGCCCTTTCATTCTCATGTTTTGTCATTCATTCGTTTTGCCCCCGTTTTTCTCTCTTTCTCCTTCCTTCTTCTGTTTCATTCTCTGTATCTTTTCCATGGTTCTTTCTTTCAAATGTCTTCTTTTTTTTTTCAATCTACCATAATAATATTTTGTCTTGAAGAAGGCAAAAAAAAAAAAGGTTAGACTTTGTCTAATTTCTCCGCCTGTCGGTGCGTCTGTGTGTGTGCGTGTCTGTCTGTCTGTCTGTCTCTTTCTCTCTCTCACTCTCTCTCTCGTTCCTGACAATTCGTCCTTTCACCTTGCATTAAGCTATCTTTCATTATTTTCTCTCGCGGTTTATCTTTTCATTCACCCTCCCCCCCCCCCCCCCCCAATCCCAGAGCGGGAATATATTATAATAATGATCTCCTCGCATATTCTTCCTTTGTTTCATTCCTTGCCCGCATTCCACGTCTTTTCTCCTTTTCTCCCCCCCCCCCCCCCCAACTAATTATCATCTAATAAACCTTGCTGTACGCGCCCGTTTAATGACATGCTGGCATCGTCTTTCATCCTAGCATGAAGAACACAGATGCCTTGCATGCCCCCCCCCCCCCTCTCCGTTGTTTTCATCTTTCTTGGCAAACTTTCTTCCAGTCTGAACCCCCACCCACACCCCCACCCCACCCCCCCTCTCTCTCTCTCTCTCTCACACCCACCCACCCACATACACACACACCCACATAAACACACACACACACACACACACACATACATACGAGAGATCCACCTTCAGCTTGATTTAGGAACAAAATATTATCATCCAGGGTTTTGATGTCACACGGTCGTGTACGCAAAGCGCACAACACAGTCATGTGTATAGCTGTTTTAGCTGTTTTGACAAGACACGTACGTGTGGTGTTTATGTGGGCGCAGAGGGTGGATATGACGTGTTGTCTATTTGCAGTTTCTACAAGTTCTCAAGCACCAGATTAGTCGTAGAGTGTGAGTGGGGTTAAAGTAATTACGATTACCCAATTCTAATGTATTTTCGATCTAAAAAAAAAATCCTTTGCCACGGAGTTCCACTGGAGACGTTTCTATTATCTACTTTCGTACATCGTAAAACCTGTGAGTCCATATAATGACGTGACACGGATGGCTATGATAAAAGACAGACGACTCATTACCATGCCTAGCGTGTTTTTCTTGCACAATGTGTACACATGTCTTTAATATATAATATATATCTGTTGATATTAAAAAATGACATTGGTGAAAGTACACTGTTATATTAATTTGTACCGCTTAAGTGAGCCTCCCTCAATTTGACCCAAATCGTGACCAGTAAAATTGGTGATTACTGATAACCATAAAACCAAATTATTCACGTTGTTGAAAACAAACCACATACAGGTGAAAGTCGCTGTTCTCTGGCAATGCTGAAGAGAAATGTCCTATTTAATCATATTAAAACGCCAGTGTTAAAAAGTGCAGTGGCATGGTTATTCAGTTCCACTTTATCCAAAGTTCGGTTGTCGAGACAGCATTACAGCGCCAAAGTCTGGCCCATTGCACTTTGTCACAGGATCACAGCCGGGTAATCTTATTCACGTTGCTACCTATGCTGGAGCCTTTTATACAGCATTGCGGTTCAGAACCCAAACAGTAACCTCTTGAGAAACCAGCTCGTTATGAAGATCACAGAAATCTCTCCTCTCTTTCCAGGTGATAATTACAAAGACAGAGGACGCGTCAACCTGCAACTTACGCCACGAAAGTTCAAAAAGAATCTCTTTCATCGCAGTTCTGACTCTTGCCAACAGCTCCAACTTTACAGGGTCGCAGTCGTCGAGACGCGCATTGAAAACAAACCCACTCAGTGCGTACAGGGACGGTTGTCCTAGCCCACGTTGGTTACTCGTCAAATATTTCCTGAGCGATATTAATTTATCAACAGAGCATTTACAAAAGACAAGCCAGGTCTCTGCAGGTGTTCCGGGTGCCGATAACAGATACGCAGTCAAAGATGAATTAGCAAGAAAATGGCTCAGGAAAGAAACTGAAGCTATTTCATACGTACAGAGAAACATAGCAGTGGGTTTACAGCGGATTCCTTGAGTTTCATTGCATGGCCAGACACAATAATTTTCGCTTGGCATCATTAAAATTACGATGATTACAGCGGCATAATTTCTTCAGCAAAAGCCTTTCCCATCCCCATTATTTTGATTATTTCTGAATTCAGCAAAAAAAGCTGTCCTTCTACAGCGTAGCTTGATGGAAATGGAAAATAAAATAAAATAATTAATCATTTAATCTCACTATTAATGAGTTATTTGGAGTGCGATTTTCTCCAAGGCCAAGCTGGAATCAAATACAAAACAGCATCGTTGTAATACCATAATTTTCTGCAGCACAGCTTTATCTTATTCTGAAAGTAAGCCTAAGTGTGAACACTGATCCACATTTATCCACTTTGTCCTTTAAACAAAGCAGCGATGACTCCCTTACTCTGCCTCACAAAAACACACGTTGCCATTTGTAGAAATTACTCGCACGTCCACTATTTAGGATTACTCTTTTATCCATCTGAATTTCTACTGTTGAATCAACGCCCACCATTTTTTTTTGGTCAAAGACAATAATTAATCCCGGAAGTCACGACTCATAATTATGGCCTTTGCGTTTGAAGAAATGAGCGACCTCCTTCCGAGCCGTTTTAAGTCGGTGTTTCATTTCTTTTCTTTGTTCCATTCCCTGAAACTTGCTTGTACGTTACATTTATGTTTTGGTATAACCTGGTGTGAGTGTCACGTCAAGTACTGTAGCAATTTCTGGCTCAGTCCAGTACGAAAACGTTGTCATTATTGTGTTCCTCTCACATTTGAAATAGAATTATGTGTCTGTCATTGCTATCACAGTATCAGTCTAGAATCACAATAGACATTTTTTAGGACGATTACTTCTTTAAGGACTATGACCTCTCCCCCCCCCCCGCCCCCCCCCCCCCCCGCCACGATCTATTTCTCTTTATTTGGAAAGTCACATTTCGATTGTGGTCTTTTGTCCCATTTCAAATTATGATAAAAATGTTTCGAAATTTCTAGTCACCAATTTATGACATGGTGTTAACATCATGACTGGTAAAAGTGATGAACGGGGGGGGGGGGGGGGGGAAGGGGGGGTTCGTTTACGAGAAATGAATTATTTATGAATTTAAAGGCACAGACAGCCCGAATGACTGACACTGGTTACAGCCCTTCCCTTTTTGTTCTCTCTGATCCAATGACCTTTATAAAAGTTATATAAATTATTCCACTCCTGCCCCGTCCCTCTTGAACTGCCCGAGATAGCTTTGCAAAGTCTACTTGATTGAATTTACTCATCCTTTTCCTGAATCAAAATCGCTTGCCTTCAAGCCCAGGTTTCTGAAACAAGACATTCAATCTTTAGGCTTTTTTTTTTTTTCCTTCTCTCCATCCCCTGGTGGCGCCTGAACTTGGTAAAACTACACGCTTCCCTGTGCGATTTCCTTGGTGTTGCAATGAGGCCGTTGTTTGAAATTCAAAGAATAAACAAGGGTGGATCAGATCAGCAGATCGCTCCAATTTCGTCTCAGACCCGCAAAAATAAACCAAGGGACAAAAAGGAAAGGTAATTTTATGAAGTGGGGAGGCCTGAGAATTAAATCAGGTGCACTGTCGTAACGAGGTCGTAAAGTTGGAAAAACGCACGTGTAACTACTTGCAATGCCAGGCCAGAGCCTAGTTAAGGGGGGATCAGTTCGCAATAAAAGGCATGGTGAATGGCTAGGATGTTATTTATGGACGCCCAGAGTGTCCAAATGAGCAACCAGGCGTTGGCGTTGTGGCATTGTGAAGTCCGGAATTTATTAAACCATTCAGTTAGCGGTTAGGAGGTGTAAAGAATTTCCATCATTTCAACTCACCCAAAATAATGTTCTCCAATTTATAATTTCCAACGGCTGTCTCCACGCTTCATCACAACACCTTGCAAAAGTAAATCTATTATGAAAGTCTACTATTCTACCGAGTGTCCCAAGTCAACACACCGCCAACTATAGTTACATTAAATCATAATAATTTCTTTATATAGCTGTCCCAGTACACATAAACACTATTATTCTGATAATAACTCCTAATTCACTGGTAGTACACTGGTATAACGTGGGCGAGAGTTATTTTCTTTAGTTCTTTTCTAAGTAACCCCTAAAACAACCGAGGTGCCAACAACTTGATCAAACCACTCAAACCTCTCTATCCGTCTATCTGTATTACATAGCTATTATCATCCTCTACCACTTTTCACACAATTATCTCCTGTGATACCTAACACAGTATGAGCTCATCAGCCACCACTCGTTTACAGCCACTAAAAACTTTTGTACCAGTGTTCTGGCTCACACCATAACACCTACCAGTACTTACCGTTATGTCTTACAATGCCCATAAACCACAGGAGGCTGAAAGATGAAACCCCGAGCTCTTGTACAAGAAAAAGATGTTCTAGGTGCGCGGTCACAACACACCTGACAAGCAATAATTGCACCAGATTCTCTCTCAAATCAAAGCTTTAATAGATTGTAAAAATCTACTTTAATTCCTCTCAATTTGTCGCGATATAACCTCAAAATGAGCAAGATGTAAGTGCTGTAATTCGTTGTTAATGATTAATTTCTGAAAGGAAGAACACGTCTTGGCAATGTACCTGTACTGATATGATAACCTCAAGCACCTTTACGACATCGCCGTCCTAAGCAAGCTCAGCAGCTGTTGCCGACTAGGGTAATGAGTGATCGTGAGTTATGAGTTATCCAACCGTCTGTCCTCGATAACCTGTTCTAACGGCCCCTCCCCCCCCCCACACACACACACACATCTAGCTAGCTACAGGCAATGCCAACCACTAAAAGGTCAGCCTTAAGAGTCTCCCAGGTACATCCTGGCCGCCAACTTGTTGTACACAAGAACTCTTCCTTTCATCATATTTCATCACACGACTGGTTTTCCTGCATCCTTTCTTTACATACATTCGGCCCGACACAGTAAAACTAGGTCAATTTTCGCCCGTCCCTGGTAATATTTACCACATTATAAATCTAAACTCAACTTCAAAGGTAACGCGTTGAGAAAAGGCAAAACTTTGATGTATACCTGTTTTAACACTGTATGATTAAAGCTATACATCATAAGGAAAATAGTAGGAAGACAAACTGTCCATAGATCCTTTGAACTTCCGTATTCAGTACTGAGACTTTCATCTTCATTCTTCTTCCCATCCCTCCGTCTTTCTATTTTCCGACCTTCTTTATCCTCTTTTTTTTTTCTTCTTCAACAGGCAGTCAAAGACCTGAGCGGCGTCTGGGCATCGCGGAGTCCTGGGCTAGGCGAAGTTATGTTTTTGCCATCACAGGAACATCAGGCTCTGAAATGCTCTGTGTTTTGGCGGTTCCTGCTCGGCTCTTTTAGCTTGGCCAAAGGCCACTCAAATGGCTGGGTAATGGGCGTGTTTATGGTGTTTGTTTGGGTAGCTGATCTGTGTGTCGAACATCCGCCTCTGCACCCTATGCGATCTGTGCTGGCGTGTCCATTTTCACCAGTCAAAAGTGCGGAAAGTACTCTCGCTGAGTACCCCCCCCCCCCGCGACTTTGTGTTGAGCATTATCGAATGTGAAGGGTTTTATTTATGTGAGTACGCTACGCGGCAAGAAGTGGCCAGCTGACAGAAGAATCATGAAGTTTATCAACGGTCTATAATCCTGAGGGCAATGGTACCGACCGATAGGGCAAACTTTGTCTATGTTATCGGCACGGGCAGGTCACTTGCACTCGCATCCCGCATCTACCAACGCCCACCCCAACTTTACACTAGAATGGTGTGTATGTGTGTGTGTTGGGGGTGGGTTATGTCTTTATACTCTGTAAACGTCGGTGCATCATCAATCAGTGCCATTCTGTCAGAAACTCTTTCTGAGAGTGGAGAGCGTGGGTGTCTGGAAAAAAAAAGGGGGTGTGGGGGGGGGGGGGCTAAATGAAGAGAAAGTGCCAAGATAGTTATCACCACAGCTACCCCCCCCCTCCTCTTTCAAAATCATCATATTTTGTCACAGTAAAAGCCTCTCCCTACCCCGCACATTAATTGTTTTGAGACCCGATTCTTCAGACAAGGGTAACAGTTTTGTACTTACCACTTACGAATGACTAAGATGCCTGCAGTATTATAACACGCAAGTTGAGAACTCTTCCACCGTTCCGCTTCAGTTTACGAGTACTCAAGGGCCCTGTTCTGAGCCTCACGCACGATGTGATTCGAATAGTTTTGTGATTCACCTAAGCGTTTTCATCATTATACCCAGGCTTAACATCTTCCCCGGCTCTAAAATTTCCTTATACGCCCGCCGGAACACCGTGTGGAACCTACCAATACAAGTTATGACGGTGGAACCTACCTATACAAGTTATGACGGTGGAACCTGCTACCTATACAAGTTATGATACCAGGAAACAGATAACTTTGGGGGAGGCTCGCGAAGCCAGTCGATCGCTGTGGTAGTTATGATGGATGGTTGAAAGTGGTTGTTGCGGTGATGAGGGAAACTCGGGGGGTCAATGTAAGCTGTGAATACGAGACTGCTGCAATATCGACGGGATGTGTTGAAATTTAATAAAGAATACCGCATGTCACATCTTTACACTAAGTTTTACAGGACAGATGACAGACAACTCTTGGCTCTGACCAAATAGGAATGCGGATCCGTAGGAAGCACACAAGACAAGTGTACAACCAATTCGGAAATGTATCCAAACTCAGCCCAGTTCGAGGTTTAAGAAAGTAAAGACTGGATTACATGCCAGTGTCGTCTTCGGTTTTAGCAATAATTTACTTGTGTGGCAGTAAAGCATGTAGATGAAAAATCGAACAATATTCAAGCTATAGACCGAATGGATTCGGCTGGATTCGGCTGTTCAGGGATAATTTATGTGTATTTGTTATTGCTGTGTTGTACTATAAACTGCATCTCTAAAAACAAAAGAAAGCAATCAGCGTAAAACGTATTGATTCTGTGATTGAAAATTTACTTCAAAACACAAAATCGATAACTGTATTGGATAAAACATAGAAGATTCTGATTCGTGGACTGTTATCTTATATTATGACATGAATACGTTGTAGTGTATTTTTGGTTTCACTGTGTGTATGACAGCAGTGTGCATAATGGCAGTGCCCTGATTTTAGTGTGTTGCTTCGGCAAAGAAACCTGACTGTGAAAAGTGATAAATTCGTGTCTTTATTTCCTTACATTATCAGTTGCGCCAGGAAAGTTTGCCCCCGTAGAACTGTGATCAGTGATCATTTTAAAATTGAAAACAAAATAAATACCACAGGCGAAAAATATCAACAGTCAAAGGATGATTTTCGCCCCTATCTCCCTTGTGGACAGGCTTGGTTCATCAATCTCATCAGTCCGCGAAACGAAAGTTTGAAAAAAAAAGAAACAAAAAAAAACAACAAACAAACAACAACAAACTGCGATCTTAAAATATTAGAAATCATCCTATCAGTTGCAAGAGAGATTCTGTGAACTTTCAAACTTTATAACTCGATTTCCTCAGCTTCACATTTTATTTTTAGTGGCTATGGTTGTAGGTCAATGTGGGTCATTTTCTTAAGTTCATTGTTCCCATGCCAGACGCAGTTGTAGGCAATTTCTTTATAAATGTAGGAGGGGAAAGGGCAGTTTTAAGTCCATGGCAAGACATAACTTTGGCTGGAGAACTTCCTAAAAACACAATGCACTCAACTGAAAAACTTGGTAGAGATATCTTAAGATGCGCAGAAATTTCACTATCCGTTTTGCTCTGTGTATGCTAACTGGATTTCAATAATGCCAATTTCACGATCAAATAAAAAGGATGTTTTGATATTTAACATGACGCGTGTATTGTGACATCAACAATGAGAACGTGAACTGGAAATCAAGATCTCATGAAGAATGTTGTATTTTTACCGTACGAAAACTGTGTAATTGATGTATGTGGTAGAGTAATGAAAACTGCACTCAAGCACTGTGACCACACTCTTCACTCTCATCAATTTCTATTATCAAAACATTACCACCTGCCGGAGTAATCAAGCTTGGGACCGGAAAACCTGCAGCTTTTTGACAGGTTTGTGAATAATTGGATGTAAAGGAAAACTGAAATTCAATCCATTTCTTGTGTTTTCTCGTCTGGTTGGCCATAATTAGGGCCTTTACCTGCCCAGTGTTGTGATAGGCAAATACCCAGCGCCAGTGTACCCACCAATACGATTAAAAGTCTAGACAGTTTCAATAACTAACGCACTGATGAATCAGCATCTGCAGAACAGAATCCTGGCTATCTCAGCTAAACGTTCTGGGTGTACTGGAAACGAAGAGTTCCCGTGTCATTAAAATTTATTTTTGCTTGTTTATTTTCCATTTCAATCACTTGCAAACTGGAAACTCTAAAGCTAGAATGAAGAAAAGAAGAAAATCTTCCGAACAACCTCTAGGTAAATTTGAGCTTCAGCTTCAGGATAATAATTATTTACAAATTAAGTTACCGATGAATGTCCCGGCCATGGGCTATGGATCTATTCAGCAGAGACAACCAGGCAAGGAAGGTGTGATTATTGATTCCCGATTCAATCCCCCCCCCATCCCCCGCCACCCCCACCCCCCTCCCCCACCCACCCTTCCCGCCCCATAAACACTGACCTACATTCTATGCCTGTGATCTTAATAGAGAAACAGTCGGGAGATAAAACAAGGTCAAACTAATCATCCTGTGCTCTGATTTAGAACCGCTACCCCTTTCAAAAAAACAAAAAAAAACAAGTGTTGAGCACAATAAAAGAAACAAACAAATCGAAACAAAAATCTCTTTGCCCCAGATATATTAAGTGCCACGGGATAATTACCCTACAGTAAATGGAAGAAAAGAAGATTAAGGATATGAAATACCATCAGTGAAATAAAAACGGAGACCACATCAAAGCAGAATATCTCAGCGTTAATGTTGAAAGGGATAGATATTACGCCAGGATGCACTCTGTTTGCCTTGAGACAAACATCTGAGAGGCAAAACTGTGTTGTCAAGCAGCTGAAAGATTTATCTGTTGAAGGTCAACTATATCAGTATTAAATGTCTCCAGGATCTCTGACATAAATTAGTGGTCATAGGTTTTTCCGGTGCAGCTTCTAATGAATCCACGATCGTGTAGAACGCCTTATTCGTGAATGCTTTATCATTCTTCGAGGAGTCTATAGAATCTTTTGAACAATGTGAAATGCTGATGATTTTGGTTGCAAAATAACATCTGCTCCATTACACTGGCGTTTGAGCATTAATTTTCTACTCTTCGGACTCAAATTCAACCCGTTTTCGTTTTGTTGGCCTACTAACTTGTGGTATGAGCGCCGCGTGCTATTTTTCTTGATTCATCCTCCCCCTAATTCCTCTCCTCCTTTCGTACGGACATTACTTTAAAAGCAGTCAGAAGCAAACAAATGCACGTAACCCATCTTCCAATTTCGCTCTGTTTAGAAGCAGGGGTTCGGTGGGGCCTCTCTATCAATGGGCAAAGGGTGAGGGATGTATGGGTTCTCATGTTTGAAACAGACGGTTTACTAATGACTAACTCTAAAAGTATATTATTGTGCTCAACTAAAATTGTTTATATATTGTGCAGCGAGATCTGTACTGGCACCAATAGTTCTATATGTCTAGGCACCACAGTTACAACTCGACAGCCGGATGAGCGTTTCGCAAAGTGTCAAGTGTAGAGACCCCCATCTATAAGTCTGCTGAACAGCTGAGAGGGGGCAAAACTGCTCATCCGAGCTCTACTGCTCCCTCAGCCCAATTACTGCTCATTAGCTCTAAGTTCAAACATGAAGAGTTTTCCCTCGGGAGAGATACGAGAGAGCGTCATTTCCGTACATTTTGGCTTGCTTGGGGGCGGAACACGATGCACATTTGCAGTTTCTGGTGCCACAGTGCAACATTTGTCGAGTTCATTAATCATATCTGTTCAAGTCGCACATTAAATGAGACATGTTAAATTTGTAGCGCAAATGAAAACCATCCATGTGTCCAGAGTGAAGTGCGAGGTAGATCTGGGGTTTGTCATGAGGGTGGGGAAAAAAAGAGTGGACTGAAATTTGGAGAGAGAGAAAGAGAAAGAGAAAGAGAGAGAGAGAGAGAGAGAGAGAGAGAGAGAGAGAGAGAGAGAAAGAGAGGGAGGGAGAAAGAGAGACAGAAGAAAATTGAAGCAAAATATTATTCCCCCCCCCCCCCACCACCACCAAATTATAGCTCTGGAAGCTGTAAACATGTGTGACACTAGAACATAGCACTGACAGACGCAGAAATTGTTGAGTAGTCGGTCTGAGAACAGTTGCTAACCCCGCATTTCAAACACTATTTATTATTCTTAGCTGGTAACTTCGCCTGGAGGAAATACAATAAATAACGCGATATCGGTGTAGGAGAAAGGCAGACAAATTAAATGCCAAACCACAGTGGTGGGACAGTCGGACAATTATTAGTAACGACATTAGTGGTGACCGCCAATGTCATAATCGCCCCCTTTGAACTCTTTGTCTGACAGATCTTGTAGTGCTGTTGAAGATTATGAAACTCGGAAGTTTAACAATCCCACCATCGTCACTAGAGAGTTACAACTTTATATACCTATCATAGACAGATCTCTGACAGTTACCATGAACAATGCGACTTTGTTCTCATGTTATTATTATGATACAGTTTCCTGTACTCAATTATAGTGCTACATCAGCTTCACAATTATGTCATCTTCACTCTGCAGTTTTACCCATCAGTGCACACGACATCTACTTGAACAACTAAAATCAGAGAGTGCCGCTAAGACTTGAAAGCCATCATTAAAGTTTACTCCTAGCTCGACGTTGCCTACCGGTGTCAACATATAAATTTTCCAGTAACAATAATCGTTCTTTTTTTCGGTGTAATACATCATAAAATTAAGTAGTTGGTGCAGCCCCCGAGGACATCAATTTCTAACCCGGGTAACATCCACTTCCGGTCTTCTTTAAGACTTCCTGTGTGAAATGCAATACGGTCTGTAGGAGACGCCATTAACGTGCATTAACCATACAATCTAGGGCAAACCTCCACGCACACCTCCACGGGAGAAATTTACAGCTCTCAAAAGCGTCACAAACCCTGAAGTTCTCAAGATGTCTGCATTAAAATGACAGACTTTGTTAAGGCTATTTTTTTTTCGCGATTATACCCACGAACAGGTTGTAAATTTTACTGACAGAAAACTTGCTCTAAAAGGAAATATGCGGAGATGAATTTCAAAGGTATAAATCAAAGAAATAATGAGTTATTATGTGAATATTCAAGAATTTATAATACTTTCTTACATTTTCTGCAGTCAATTTGTCATATTATAGTTTCCCCCCAAAAGTTAGGTCTGCCAGCGAGATTCAAAGGTCCCTTAATAATAATACCACCCAGGTCTTAAGCATTTTTTACACTGTGGAATGTGATGAAGAATTAAAAAAATAACCATCCATTTTCTGACCATTCTACAGCCTTATCAGTCTGCATTCTCTGTGAGTGATTTCTTGTTCTTGATCAACAAGTGGGAAAACCAAAAAAGAAAAACAAAAAATGCTACAAATTAAAACACTTCATTTACTTAACAGGTGTATGTCCTATGTAGGGCAATGTATTAAAATAAAGTAGCTTGCAAAAACAAGATACGATGAAAGCTTAGGGGGGGGGGGGAACAGGTTTGCTGTGCGTTTCGAGGCCGCACTACCGCTAGGGAGAAAACACAGGCGGAATTGAAATATCTGCAAGATCTGCTGACGACGTCTAAAATGGTTTGGTTGGTTTCAGTCCGTGGTTGATCCAAGTTTAAACAATGGAGAAACATAGCAAAGTGCTTAGACAAGTAATCTGTTACAAGAATCACAACCATTTCCATGGCAACAGAGATGATATTAAGAAGTGTGAAACGTTCATACTTGCCATGAACCTGGCATTAGACTCTATTGAAAAAAAGCCAGAAAAACAGTGCCCTTTCCCAAACTACTCTGTCCAGCAGGACATTATCTACTCAGCACGTTTCCGGCACTGCCAAGCACCGAGAGTAGACGAAAGCTTGAAAAACAGCATTAATGCAATAACCTAGCGCGCAAGACGGTCTACTCATAGTAAGGCAAATCATTGTTGACACCTCCGAGATTTCCATGAATTTATGCACCTATCCAGTTAAGGTTAACCTTATACCATCATTCTAGAGTCCACTTATCAATATTCCAACCAGCGGCAATTCACAAAATTAACGCACCGCTGGCAAATTTGCCCGCAGATTGAAACGGTAATGCATTATCATCATGAAGATACTTGACAGGGCCACTGTGCCGGAGGGAGCTCATGAACAAATTATCTCTGGCACAAACTGTGAAGCCCTTCACAAGCCCTTTACATACACACAGGCAAGACATCTGGGAGAGAGATGCAGCCTCACCAGTACAGTTACTCATTGGTCATGACAGTAGAGCTGCTGGTTGGTACAGGAATCTGGTTAGATGAAGCTAAGATGTGAAGGAATGGGGTGCAGATTGGGTACACATTTGTGGTATCATTCTATTGCCTGCATTCATGCCAGGGAACACTGGTAAGTATACTTGAAACACGCTGTGAGTAATGCAACTGCACCCAGCGATGTTTCTCATTGGCCATCCTCTTGTCAGATAAATTAAGGCCTCTCTTGTTAAGGTATCGCCAAAGCCAGGCATGGGATTTCTTCTACACAATCATGCACTACGGTTAGCGGTGACGCCGTCTAGTTTTTACTTAAAGGGCCACTTTAGGTTCATTCTTTCAAATGTTGTACTTTTACATCATTTTTTTGTTGACAGTTACGAAGTTTTCCATGACTGCCAAGGGACCTTGTGAACATCAAAGAAAGCGTTATGCCAAACTTGTGTTCAACATATCATGGGGCTCCAATCACCTTGGGCTGTCCACATAATATCCAATTGTTAATAGGAGCTAATCATGACATGAACCGCAGCTTCAGTATGAAGATGACACAATGTCGGTTGACTGAAATAATCGCAAAGTGACTTGTACGCGCTCATCAATTCAACATCAACACAAATCAAGAAAAACAAAATGAGCATCCCCTAAATATGTCATAATATAATATAATCCTAGTGTCAAAATGTCTTTGTCTGTCAGTGCAGAACGTCTTACCAATCAGTCTACAGGTACATTACCTTTGAAATGCAATAAAAACGTCCCCGCAGTTTTAGAGATTCCGCATTCTTTCTATTGCCGTTTTTCTTTTCAAAGGTGCATATAAAGATTAAAATAATAGTAATAAAAAAAATATTCCATATTACACGCGGATACACAACACAAAAAGCCGCCAGAAATTTAACCTTCTGTGCATTATCATATTACGTCAGATTATTTGCCGACGCCTCAATAAGATTTCATTTTCCGTCTGTTCAGACATTAAGTATAAGACCAACGCGCCTGCCAAATCCTACCTATGGATTTATTTACTCATGTTGCAAAGCCGTCTCAGCCTCTGGCCTACTCTTAACAAGCTCTGCTATTTCAGACCAGGCTCAGCTGAGTGGGGTTTACACAGGCGCTTAGGGGGATCAGACAGAAAACTCACTCTGACCTACTTCACAGCTTGAGACCTACTTGACACATCCTGAAATCCACAGTGAGTGTTAGGGTAAGCGCTTTCTTTAGCTCTCCTTCTCTGCACCGACTGCAGCGGCGTCACCTGATTGCTTTGTGACAAAAGTAACGATAGGCCTTGATTTGCCCCATTTTCAAGACATATTAAAATACCACAGAGCCACGTAAGAAATTTCCCTCTACCTGTCTCCTTCCTTCACAGAAGCCAGTTTTCTTTCACCTGAACGGTAAAGAAAGCCAGAATTGTGCCTCTAGATTGTCTTCAACAATGCAGGGTCTTCCCTCATAATTATTACACCAAAGGGTTTGGATCAGAAGCAGGTCTAACCAGAACAATCAAATTCTGGAAAGTAACAAGAATAAGCAAACGTGTATCATGCAACTTACTGAGCATAATAATAAGTAAAATAACTGAGGAATTTAGTCGGGCAAAAGCTAGAAACTGGTCATGTCAATTACATATATGATTCAGTGTCAAAGGATCACGCCTAATGAGGGTGCATTTTCTTCAAGCCGCTATCGCTCGATGATAAATGACAACTGAAAAAAGTTCGACAGTTTATGAAATAACTAATCCTAGTAACTGACAGCCAAACGTGAAAATATATTGCATTATAAAGACACAGTGTTTCGCGGGGAATACTGTACAGTTGTGTACGGCTAAGCTACTTTGTCTTTTCGTTGGAACCGGCGCTTTCGTAGACACAACGTCATAAAAGCATGCAAAATCATATTATCTCTCTGTGAGAAGCCTGATCCATGAACGAGTTGTTAAACCCAGATGCTTTCATGTTGAATGATTCTTACAAAAAATTTTTAATTCTGTTTGATGCTTTAAGCTACAACAGGTGGTTTCCATAATATCTATAAAAGCAGGATTTTTTCCCTGTGGTAAAACGACGGATTTAGTAAAAATAATATAGTTAGCACTGAACAACAAAATATTGCGACCAGGAGGAAAAAGAATCTTTTGAAATGTGCACTATCGTATACAAGGAGAAAAAAAATCTGGAATTGTTATACATGAAAGAATTGGCATACCTAACACAAATATCTATGGTTGCCTTCTATAGCTGTAGGTGCAAATCGCCTGTAAAAAGTTCGAATACAAAGCATTTCAGCTTTATGTTCATCGTTACATTTCATTAGCGCCTCGAAGGGCAGCTAAAAACAACCTTATAAAGCCATGAAGCTTTACCGCTCTGCAATATTAGTTTTTGATTATTGTGATATAAATCTAGAATTTCATTAAAATATAAAGTGTTTATTTTCTCTGAATTTTCATGCTGCCTTTACTCAAAGGCGTAATTGGCACTTTGACATAATGAAAACAAGAAAGCCGGAAATGGTGCATCGGGTTTTGTTGTAGTTTGCGTCCATCCCGCCTAGAATGATTGACATCTTTCAGCCTGGGAAAAACTTTGGCTGCAGTTATGGGAGGCAGTGAAGTTGAGACAGGTCCTAAATGTCTGCACACGAGTAAATAAGTTGTGACAGACATGACGGCGATAGATATAAATGTATAGAATGGAAAAACAGCCCAGAATTGCATTGCTCGAGTGAAAAATGGAAAGAGAGAGAGAGAGATAGAGAAAGAGAGAGAGAGAGAGAGAGAGAGAGAGAGAGAGAGAGAGAGAGAGAGAGAGAGAGAGAGAGAGAGAGAGAGGAGAGGAGTATAAAATACGAACAGGTAGGCGGCGAACAAATAAGACTCAAACACAGAAAGAGCTATTCACCGAGGCAGCCAGTATGGGCGAGAAGACCAATTGATGTCAGTGAGGAAATAATTATGTACACAATGAAGACGTGTACATTTTCTTTCCTTTCCGTTGTCTTATCTCTGGGTTCATGGGAGGGGGGGGGGAGGGGAGGGGATGAGATTTACGAAAGAATAATGAAAATTATACAAACAGATCATAGACTTTCATGAGTAGTACAGCATAATTCTACAACATTACATTCACTGCCAACATATTTGATCCATGAAATGCCCCAGAGCCCGTTAATTCAACCAGAGAGTTTTTAAAACTGCTTCGACTGACGTACATGTATTTCTATAGTTTGATCGACTGTACCACATTATCTCCTAGTAGTAGGCATCCTTCAGTCTCGGAAGACTATGGGGTTACGCTCTGTGTTTTTCCTGGTACAGCGTCTGGTGTGGCTGGCCAGTCCGATGCGGGAATGGCAGTCTCTGTAGGCAGAGGGCACAGATGAAGTCTGAGGCTGATCTTACTGCCTGGAATGCGGGTTTTCTTCCTCTCCTCTTTGCCTCTTGCTGCTGATCAAGTGTCTCTTCGAAGTTGGAGAGACCTTTCTGCACAGTCTGTCTCCAGGCTGACCGTTCGAGGGCTGTTGCTTCCCAGTTGTAATCTCCTATTCTGTACTTAAGTCACCCAAAAATGCTAGATTGCATTCACGCTACGGATGAGTGATGCTGACAACCAAGTGATGTACAATGAGGCACCTTCCGGATTTTAGCACTGCAAAACGATATACAAGTAATAGGAAATTCAATGTCTATCGAATTTTACCAAATTTCTCCGTGTTTTCGTTCATTTTCCTCCTGTCATCAATAACTCACGCAGAAAACCAAATCAGATTCATTACACTTGAGCGTCCTTCTCCAACCGGTTGCCCGACAATGCAAGTAGATTGCCAAATACACTTATCTCTGAGCATGTCGGAAATGCATATTTTTTTCTCTCTAACTGAAATCGATTGTGTAATGTTTTCTGGTGCAAAGTGTTCATTACTGGCGGCTCCGGTTACCGTCCAATGTCCATGTTCAAGCTGTGATGGAAACAGCCGAGGACAAAGACACGACATGTTGCTCAAGCCCTCTCCTCGTTGCTCATCGGACGTGGATAACGGGCATGGCCAACTGCACGTGCTCTATTGTTTCCGTCCATGTTTAGATCCAAATCTTTGTTTCTACATTATCGAACATCTTGCGTAAAAATGGCATGATTGAACATTTGAAGGGACTGACAAAAAGGGGAAGACCTGCAACTGTTTGGACATTGATTATAATTTTATGTGAAGTTTTCTTGTAGTTGTTATTATTCTTGTTATTGTTGTTATTATTAGGCTAGGCGCCCACACTCGATATTGTTGCGTTGCAGTGGCGTCGATTTTTTTTTTAAAGGGGGTACCTGGCAGTAACTTCATTTTTTTGTTATTTTGCATGTCAAAAATAAAATAACTAAATCAACTTACTTCTTACATGGCAGGAAATGAATATTAATTGTTACCAACAAATTTTGTTCATTATTGCTATGATTACGTAAAAATGTTTATCGCCCATTTTGGAATTTTCAACAAAGCATACCTCAAAATCTATTTGAGTATTTTTTTGAAAACTTTGCATACAGGTACCTTGAGATCATTTTTAAATATCTACAACTGGTTTTTAAGCTAGGGTTCATATTTATTTTTTTATGATTTTTTTTAATTGGCACGCAAATAGGATCAGCAAAAAAAAGTAGACTATGACCTACCAAAAAAAAAAAATGCAAATTTAAAAATTGAGTTCAGGTATCAGGAAAAGCAGTCATAGATTTGTTACAACACACAAAAGAAATATTCATTGAAAATTTCATAAAGATTGATCAAGGAATAAGAGAGATACCAACTCTGAAAGAGCACAGGTAACTAAGAAGCAATTTTTACCACCGTAAATCTCCTTAAATCCAGGCAAACGAATGGAGATGCGCCCAGTGCGAGACACGCTCATAACTGCAAAGTGGACAGGAACATGACACCAAGAGAGGACAGCACGCCGAAGTAAGTCTCATGTGCATAGCGTTGCCTCATTGCTTGTTATTGTTGTAGTTGTTGACAGACTGATGGATAAATGGCCTTGTGGATGGTTGGATGCATGGAGGAGGCTGTTCGTATCTTTGAGTAAAAAACACAATAGCAACCGAAAGAACAAACCCACAGATGCTCACACTACGGAGATGAAGAGAAACCTTGTCTTCCACTTTCATGATAAAAAATAAAAATACAAACCAAATTCCTAAAACGCGTGGGATTCCCTTCCCTCCACCTCCACAAAATAAGGATAAAACAAAAACCCCATAATTACCAGCAGCATTAGATTAATTTGGGTCTCAATCACCCAAATGCTTTTGACTAAAAACCAAAAGGATTTGCCCATTAATTATTCTATCTGTATTTTTATCGCTTGTTATCCCATGTTTGCACAGGCGTGGCTAATGCTCCATTAGGGCGTCATTAATTTTAATTAAAGGAAACAAAGCACGTTTCAAGCCAGGCTTTCAAAGAAAGACAATTTCGGAAAATGTAAACAAAAAACGGCAACTGAAGCCCTTTTTTTTTCAGCATGGTTTCATTAAAATAAATAAACAGCGGTGATTTTCACACTGTACATGTGAAGCAATCACGTCATACGCTCCTTTGTTCAAATTGAACGGTGAGCCATTTCATGGGCTTGAAATGACCACGTAGGATTAAAATTAATGTGGTTAAGTGTATGAACAGCCTTGCAAAAACCTTTATCCTAAGATCAAACACTCAGTATGTCCTTGCGGACGTAGACGTTTACTGAGGGGAAGAGAGCTCAAAGTAACTGAAGGTGAATTTGTGTTTTAAACCTAAGGCCAAGGGAGAACTCAAACCCGTCAATGGACGGTAGAAATAATGAAAAGTACAGATTGTTTAGGAGATGAGTTAATGTAAAATAATTACTTTGAGCGACATAATGACAACATTTTTATTTCTGGCGCTCTCCGGCCTCACGTAAGCGAGTCGTTTCTTCTACCTCCCGATAAGCATTCACTTAAAACAGTGATCTGGCTACTTCTAGTGCTCTGATACGCATAAAAAAAAATAAAACGTATTGGATGGATGATGATGCTGGGAAAGCCGAGTCAAAGCATCGGCTAAATAAAACGCCGAATGTTTGTGAAAGCCAGCATTTTGCTTCATCCAAATCCTGAAGAATTGTTGGTGAATTTAAGCGACCCTGAGGTGTCACGTGTCAGGGCATTTATGAATGAGTCCATGCTGAGAAATTTTGCCACTGGCTCGAATGTCAATATATCCTGAAAGCGTAGAGCCCCATGCGAGCCAAGTTCTGTGGAAGGACAAAAGAATTCAATCTGGCACGAGGCCCTGACGAGCAGCAAAACAAAGATTGACAAGGTAATCCTAACCTGCCCTCACATGGGCTTCCTTGTTATAGCCCACAGAATGAGCTGAGACCGAGAGTGCGCACACAATCGTGTTTTAAACTAACACAAACTATCTGGTCGTATTGACTGGTATCTTGTGCCAGTTTCTCCCCTGTGTGTCTTCACAAGAAACGGCGTTCTGTTTTCACTCCAGGTATGCAAGGCTCTCGCATAGAAGTCCTGTTGACATCTTGCATTGGTGATCACAGGCAGCACAAAAGCAAATATTGTATTATTCATTGTAAGAAATCAATGTTTGATTCAAGTCATGATTGATCAAACAAATTGCCAAACTCGACTTTATATAGACAAGAAATCTGGCTTCCAACAATAAAGAGCAAGGATTTTCTGGAGAAATAACACATAAAATAGCTGCTTGGTGATACTACTGACAGAAAGATCTTTCCTGTTAACGCAAGGCATTCAGAAATGGTAAAATTAATGATGTGATTACAAAATTGCAGGATATTTCGTAAGCACGTTTAAAACGTTGAAGTCGGCAAAGTAGTTTGTAATTATGCATTCCTCTCCCTTTGTGGTGACAAGAGGTTTTCTTGTCCTGAAAACTTTTAGAGTCGATGAAAAATGTCTGGTACAGCTGAAAGCATTTTGATTACTACTGGGGCATGATTGCTTACACCAGAGACCCTGCTTACACGACGTCATTAGGAATGCACAAAAACAGCCAAGGATTCCCATCTGAATATCAGAAACAAGGGCATTCAGACATGACGTAAACGTGAGACCCAGCGGCCAGATCAGAGTTAACTGTCCTTCATTCAATTTCAGTGGGAATAACCAACTTGTAGTCGGCCCGTCAGAGAATGGACAGCATTAAGCTTCTACAATAACCCAAGCTGGCGAGCTTTGTACCGACCAATGAAACGCTCCGAGACTTTCTAACCAAAGAATGGTTTGGGCGCCCAACAGCAAATACAAACACGAATTAACCCCATGAATAACAGTGGAAGACATCGTAAAGACTCCTGTTCGTTTTGTTGGGGACAAAATGACCGGTTTGAAGGTGGCCAAATTCTTTCCACAAGGTCAGATTAAAAGATTCCTTGTACACATTCTGGAGTACTGTATGGCATTCATGGGTGACCACAGCTCTAAACCCACTGATTCAAAAGTCAGTTTAGAAGAAAGGCTAAGAAATATGCTTTTAAACAGAAAGCCGAATACTTTAGCATGTTGCGCAGTAACCCTTCTTGGTCTACTTTTATCTTTGTTTCATACGATTTCCTTCTCTCTTGTAGATCACTTGTTCTTCTTCAAGAGTTTCAATTCTCTCGGTTTCTCTGTAATCCGGTGGCTCCTTGGTGAGCTAATCTTCTTATAACAAAGTTTTTGCCTTATGCACTAGAAGAGTTCAGTTGTATTTGGCTGCAGCTCAACGAAAAAATTCTTGACATTCCGAGGTACTTGGCCGAAACGACTTTAGAAAGAAAATTGCACTTTCTTTCTTCTTTGGCCTTTATGCGCCTGTTGATTCCTTTCTTCAACACCTTGCGCCGACGAAAGACTTGCCGCAGCTGGGATTTGACGAGACTTTTATAAATCTGACTTGCCAAAGATAATGTGCAAGATTTAATTAAGCAGCGGTGTGAAAATGGCCTGCTTTTCTTTTTATGTCTTCAAACGAACATAATAAAGGTAATTTAACTTTGCAAACAGACGGAAGGAATGGCAGTGTAATGTTTGAACGTCATGAAAAATTCAGCACAACTTCAAGAGTGGAATCATTTTGAACTCAGACAACCTAAACAAACAGCCTTGAGCTCTCTGTCTCTGCAGCAAATGGGTTTAGGCAGAGTTAAAATTTATCTTCGTCAGCCACTGAATAAATTAGGGCACCTGCCAGGCTCGGGTTGAGCGAGCGAAGTTGTGGACGCGCCAGCCGAGAGAGAGGCATTGTCTTTGTGGAAGTTGCCGTCGAGTTACTGAAATTTATGGTAAACAACGTTGGTTTAGAAGGCGAGAAGAGGAAATGTTTCTAGCACTTAGGGAAAAACACAATTTATTATGTCATAAGAACAACTGAATTTACATTTTGGGAATCTGCGTGCAATCGTGGGGCACAAAACATGTAATGTTTGGTATACTGAATGTTATGACTTTAATATGAATCTTATCTATAGGAGGACACATTTGCAAGTCCACTTCAGACCTACTTTTTATTGGTAACTCTGACCTATGTATTACTGCAGACAACAATTATAACAAAACCCGGATGCTCACAGTCTGTATTTCAAGCTGCTGACTCTTGTGAAAGTCGAATGGACTACAGTATTGTCTCTTTGAACACCTATATAAAAGTAAAATGCATTTTGAATGGAGCTAACAATACAGTTTGGTTTACACTGTTGCTGGTCATTCCTTCATTTTCTTTCTTAAATATTAATGTCCTCTGGTCTGTTTGCAGATGTTCCAGACTCAAATTTTCACAATGCAAAACAGACTTTTCTTTAATCAAAACAGAGCAAACAGTAATTGGCAACAAGACCAACTATGTTTATTAGAACATTTCTGTAAGTCTCGGAGCACAATAATTTCTGCCGGTAAGTGGGTTTTTCGCACATGTAGGCTATATATAAACATGTAAACAGTGCATTACTTTCCATCTACAAACCTCACAAAACAGTTCAGCTTTTCTTTGTTCATAGAATGAATAGCGAGGCGGCTGCAAACCTTGTTATCTGCCTGTCTGCACAGGAAAGACACAACAATATGTCTGGAATGACACGCCAGGTCAAGCTTTTGTCTTCGTTTTCTCAGCACTGGTCACGCACTCCTGGCTACAGGGGGAATGGAGGTTGATCTAACAGGCAGCCATTAGGTGTGAACACTGGACTACTTAGAACAATTTCCAGGAGGAATGCACTTTCTACTAGACAACATTGCGCTTAATTGTGACATATTCAGGTTGATAAGTCTAGCCCTGTGGCCATTAAAGTGTGTTTAGCACGCTATAAAGCACGGAAAACATCGTATGTAAATGCCCAAAGGAACTGAGATACGCGTCTCACACACTTAACACCAGACGCTGATGTTTGCAAGGGTGTTTGGTGACCTAATTTGCTGAGAGACTCCAGAATTAGAAAATAAACAGAAACAGCGAAGATGGATTATAATTAGATACAATGTCTCAGCCATGACCAGCCACAGTTTCACCGTTGGCTTGTTTCGAGGGAAACCTTGGATGCTCACAGTCTGTAAGAATATCGTATCTGGACGGATTATGGCGACACTGCTCCACCTTTTCGTTTGCATATTATGTTATTCTGCGACTTGTCAGTTCCAACTTAGGTTCCGTCTTTATTACGGATTCCAGTTTCAAAAGCCTGCAGACGTAAACATGTATTTTATAAGTGAATAGGACATAGAAAGGCACGTATGTTATTTGAACACAAAACTGTGCAAAACGCTGAAGGCCTTGGGCATCTTGTAAAAGTAAGTCGGTGGATGATCTCTACCAAGAAACGAGAAAAAAAGATAATTGCCCATATCTGACAATCTACACATAAATAATTATGCCCCAGAGAGAGAGAGAGAGAGAGAGAGAGAGAGAGAGAGAGAGAGAGAGAGAGAGAGAGAGAGAGAGAGAGAGAGAGAGAGAGAGAGAGAGAGAGAGAGAGAAACGCCTCTTCAGTTTGACATACAATGCATTGCATCCATTACATTTTTACAAAGTGCTTTG
The DNA here is from genome assembly GCA_963931925.1 of Onchidella celtica. Classification (NCBI taxonomy): domain Eukaryota; kingdom Metazoa; phylum Mollusca; class Gastropoda; order Systellommatophora; family Onchidiidae; genus Onchidella; species Onchidella celtica. Next base: position 8,266,438 of record OZ007571.1, on the reverse strand, counting down.
TTAAGCAAGAACACTGAAGGTTTTATTTTTCTCATTCACAACTAAAGCTCGTGAAATTACTCTTTAAGCTTTAGCCCAAATGCCTGTCGGCACACCAGAAAAGAAGGCGTAAACTCTAGTATTATAAGCTCCTCGCGTAAACCCCATCAGATAAGCAAAAAATGGGCGTTTTTGCAAAAAATAAAAAGGGGGGATGACCATGAAAGTAAATCTTTGGAAAGAGGGGACAGGTGCATAATAATGGTTTATATGGCAACATATTGTGGTGATGCTTATCCCTGGGATTAGATATGAACATTGTGGCAATGTTGTGGTCAGTTTCTTGAGACAAGAATAACATAATAGTTGGAAAAAAGGTATAAAATGACACTGGCATTCAGTGCGTGCAACATGCACGTAGCTGGGAAGACAGAGAAAGATAGAGAGAAATAATACCTTGGCTACACACATTCATTCTCATTTACTCCGAAGTCTGAACCTGTTGCAGGAAGTTTAATATGTGTCCTCAAGTTCCTTGCGTGTTTAAGATCTCAGAGAGGGTTTCCTACTGCCTGTACTGGCCTGCTGTCACAGTCCAGGCAAAACATGAGCAGTGCCGTATTCGAGTTGACCGATTTAGGTCACCTGGAAATACAACAACGACCGCTTGTGTGGTTTGTTGACCATTCGTTCTTCAGGGTGTAAAACGTCGTAACTGACAACAGAACGTCTGTGTCAGTACCTACTATAATCGGTGTTTCAAGATTTTGCATCGAAAGTTCAGTGTATTTTATGTTCCACAGGTGAAGAATGAAGATATGTTTTGGATTTATGAACGGCCAAATTGGAATTATACAGTCTTTCTAGCTAAAAAGAAAAAAAAAAAAACAGCGAGAGATACAGGCCTGTTTTGACATGTCTCGATGACATTAACATTCAAAACCTGGAGGTCTGAAATCTACTCTTAATAGTGGTAAACAAAGGAGCCTTACAATTATTTGTGGATCCATCTACTACATAACAATCAAGAAAAGAATTCAATAACAAGCTAAAAACTTGAATTAAAATACGGAAAGGCAAAATTGCGAATGTTACAAGATAGTAGTGAAAAGCTTAGATGCAGCCCGACATAATATATGTGGGGCAATGTATTGTCGCGGGTTATACATCGGATTTACCTGCTGAGCGATCATGCTGCATACCTTGTCACCTTCGGCACGGGCCCGCAGGTAGATCGCAGCATCGGGGGCGTTCCGAGGGTACCCCGCCTTCATGCTTAGTTGAACAAGTTCTATCGAGGCGCACCCGAGCATGGCACTTCATTGCTGGCTGAGCAAAATCGCCATGGTCTGTGGGCTAGCTCAGGTTTATTCGGACATTTAGCGAATGTCAAAACTTTCAATACAAGGAGAATTTGAGTCTGAATTTGGAAAAAGCGCATCGACGCTATAACGGTCATATTGTGCTGGGAAGAGGCAAGACGATCGAGTCAGACAATATGACAGATGGATAGGACAGACGGATGCCCAACCAGTAAAGCCATCAACCATTAATGGAAAGAGAGACTTGAACGTTTCTCGAGAATGGCACAGCCAACAAAAATGCATTCAGTATCAGATAAACTGTTGTTGTCTGGTATCCAGCAGAACTAGGACATTGTTGTCTGATTAAACTTCCCGAATTTGGACCTTTTTGAAAAAAAAAAAAAGAAATCTTTAAAAGCACGTAGCATCCAAACAAATGAATATGTAAGACCATAATACATGTATGTCAAGTTGGTATTTATTTAACCTCCTTCCCCATCCCCTCAAAACAAACAAACAAACTCTTAGCCGATCAGCAGTTACATCAATACTTGCAGAATACGAACTTAGAGCACAGGCGCGCACAACCAGCGAAGTGATATCTTAATTTGGCACCCAAAGTCTTTGGGAAGAGAAGACCTACTGACGTTACACCATTGTTTAGATACACAGTTACGCAGTATGTATATTTATACTATGATGACCACGGGTATAATATCTCGATCACGAAGCCGCATTACAAACATCAGTAAATCAAAACAACTGCAACAACAGCAACAACAACAACAACAACAACAAAAACGGTTGCTGTTTCCGTGAATTCATTCAGTCACCTTAAAGTAAACTGGACTACAAGTATTGTTACAGGACGGTCGCTGGGACGTTTAACTGCATTTGCCCAAGATCGATTACATGCTTTCATGGTCCCTAAAGAGAAAAAAAAAGCCTTGCAGTTACTATAGAATAATATACTTGCATACAAATGTACGAGAGCTGTAAAACAAGGATCTAAGAAAACTTCGTCAAACAATCGTTTCTGTGCAAACTGTATGATAACCTTAGACAACCTGCGTCTCACAACAGCAGTCTTCGCAGTTAAAGCTTTTTCCTATACAACAATGTTGCAATAACCAGACGATATCATTTACTTTGTTATCAATCGTGAGACATGAACTCATCTTGCGTTGAATGAGCTATTATGCATGGTGTAGGAATCTATCATTTCTTTGTATGGTCAATCCACTTGATTTTATGTTCTTTTCACGCAAACGCAAAAAAAAAATAAAAATAATAATAGATAAATAAAAAGAATGAAAGAAACAAACATACAAAAAATCAACATTTCAATATTTCTTTAAGTATAGAAGTGAGTGAAAATTATCTGTTGACATTGAACAACCAACGCGTGGTCCATTCAAACACACAATCTGTTAAACAATAGGCGCTGCTTGCCTTGGGTAAACTTAAATTATCCAAAGTTTACCGACAGCCAGTTTGCATATTGCAAATTACTTCTGTGCTTTTACATAGATAACATTGTTCCACAGCCCGGCAGGAAAAAGCCAATACATCTACAAAAATACAGTGAGATTGATTAGAAAAGTGATTGAATACATTGCATCCGGCTTCTTTCATAAGACACGATAAGATCGTTCTGATTAAACGGGAGTAGTATGGAGAGGCAGAGAGAGAGAGAGAGAGAGAGGCAGAGAGAGAGAGAGAGAGAGAAAGACTGAGAGACAGAGCGAGAGAGAGAAACGAGAGAGGGGAAAGAGAGAGAGAGAGAGAGAGAGAGAGAATGGGAAAGAGAGATAGCGAGAAAGAGACAAAGAGAGAGAGAGAGAGAGGAGAGGAGAGAGAGAGAGACAGTGAGGTGGGCGGGTGGATTGGTGGGTGCCTCACCACAGCAGCAAACCTGCCTGGAAGGTGACAGAAATGGGTATGACCACGTCAAGAGTGTATGATTGAAATAGAAACTCAGACAGACGGTAAACAAAACAGGGGTTTCAATGCAAAATAGAAGAGGTGGAAGACCGAGCGAGAGAGACAGAGAGGGAGAGGGAGGAGAGAAGAGAGCATGATAGCATGAGCAATGAAGCAGAGATTCCACAGTCACATACAGTAAATAAATCTACAATGTCAGTCCGGGTAAGGCGTCGGAACACTCAAGCGCTCACAATAGAAGAAAGACACATGAAAGGATGAAGAAAACAAAGAACCAAGACTAGAGTTGCCACTCAAAGTCTATTCTGAAAAGCTTACAAGAGAGCTTTGTCTGCAAAAAATAAATAAATAAATATATATATATATACAAAAATATACCAAGAAACAGAAACGAGTTACAAGTGAAGATCACTTCACCTGACATTATTCCATTCATTACAGCAGATTCACACATTCAAAACCAAGAAAACCAAAAATATCTTTCATAGAAAAAGATATTTTACACAGATTCTAAACTTTGTCCAGGGCTAAAACAAGCTATCTTTACCATGAAATATATAAATCCTGGTTCTACCTGACGGAGATGGATCGCAAAAAGAGCCAGCGTTATTTCTAAGTAATAAAGCAATATTTCTCTTGCTTCATGCCACAAAATTTAAGATACTTCACGAATCTGGCATCTGACGTAATTTTCAGGGTGGATGCCTAACGACGTAAGTGTGAGAAACGTTTCCAGCATTTTGCTGAACCAGTAAATATGACATACATTATAACACATGTTACCCTGCACAAACTCCAGCATATCTTTTCTAACATTACGAAACATCTCAGACAAAATTTGATATGAAAATTATATTTATCAATAATCTTCCTTATAAGAAATCCAAGAGACTATTGGATTCACATGGGTATTAAAAGCCATAAGTAGATAATATCAACATGGTCTTGAAAAGAAAAATCTGTGCTTTGAAAATGTCGATTTTTCTAGCCATGTGGCATCAATAGTTCTCAGTATACCTGGCGGTTAATTTGTGGAAGACACAACATAAATTGAGATTTTATGTACTGCTTGGAAAAACGGCAATACATTTCTGTTCTAATACACACCAATCTGTATGTTTCTAGAACCAATAACAACAACGTAACTCCGAACTTACATCATTATATCATTACGCATTACACTGTGATCAAAAGATCACCATCTGTTACGCGTACAAAGCACTTTTGATAATTTTGATTGGTCTAAATTTTTAAAAATCATATAGTTCAATTCTTAGTCCACTCTGAGTGGTATTGTAGGGAAGAGAATCTGATTCTTCACGCCAACATACCAGTGAGCTCCCTTTTTCTTTCTTTTTTTTTCACCAGGGGCGGAATCAAAATCGCTTTTCTCCAGAACTGTCCGTTGGATTTGTCTGGATTTTGCCCGTGCACAAATTTTACACTAAACTCCAATGAACAGATTTTTTATTTGTTAGACTGGACCCTGATTTTGGGTTTGCTTTAATTTCTTGACCGTTGTAAAACATCAAAACTCAAAATCAGGCTAAAAAACTTTTGCTACGATTTTGTGTAAAATTTGACTAAAGGCAAAATGGAAACAACTTTAAAGACACTTTCTGGGAACATCAGTGCCAATTCCGCTCATGGCTAAAAAGGCGCAACATAGTTTTTTTTTTCGTTTTTTTTTTTTTAAATTTCTACAATAATTAATGTCACAGTATGGCAAAATGCCTATGAAACTTGGCATTAAAGTTGGAAGAACCGTGAAAATGTGTTACACAAAGACACTTTTTTTGGTTTGGGAGGGAGACGAAGGGGGTCTTCTTCACAAACATTTCCATATCAAATGGCAGTGATGATTCTGGTCTATTGACATGTATAATGCAATATTCTTTAATTGATAGGCTTTCCTTTACAACAGTTTTTAAAATTGTACAGTTATCGAATGGAGAATTGACGGTAAGCAAAATGTTCTGGCTATTATAATCAGTGGGACAACCAGTATACTGGAAGGAGCCGGGTATGAAGAACCCAAGCCTTTAGGAGTGTTTGGCTTGCATTCTATCCAAGGCTTAAAGCCAGCGTAGCTTTGCCTTTTGTTCGGGTCAGGGAAATCCTGTGGATGAGATGAAGGCTTTTACCCTGGGCCAGACTCTTAAATGTTATCTTCCTGTGCGATCTACGCTCGCATAGCACAGTCTAGATCTACCCGTAGAGCACAGTGCTGAAACCCAGGCCTTGGACAATTGCAGGCAAAATTTCACTGAACCGTATAATGTTTCCAACTGCTTGGCCAGTTTTTATTTATGTTGTCGGAGTGAAGGAAAAGTATTTTTATTATGAAATACGATACGATGATACGACATAAGCAACAAACACAAAGGTATCACATTAATATTCGGATATAAAAGGGCCGGATTTTCAACACCACCACCCACCCAACCCTCCAAAAAAGGAGAACAAAATTTTAAGGATTGATAAAATCGCCTGGATTTTAAAAACGTATCTATTTCAGGACGATATTTGAACCAGCGGTGTAACAGATGTTATCTCCGACTACATGCTTCTGTAAACTCATACACGTTCCATCTTCCAAATCCAAACCAGTTTCGCATCTGCTTGGCTTATTTTGTCCCTTTCTAAACAAATTTGGAGCATGACTTTGCATCGATATTGCCAGGATCAGGGTATAAATCTCCTACAGGTGGCCTTTCCTTAGTTTTCTGCAGCATCCACAACCAAAGGAATTTGAAAAGCTTTTAGTTACGTATATCCTTTTCAATTACGTATGTTATCAGAAGATGAAATTATGTTGAATGTTTTCTCAATTTCGAGTCAGCAAAATATTCTTGGCAAACTTCACTTACAGCTATTATTTCAGATCAGCATATGTCTTGTATTGCTTGGCTTAAAGCATAAATGCATTAAATGAAATGGAATGAAATACATGCGTATCAACAGTCGCAAAACAGAAAGATCGTATCGCATTCACACCTCAGATTCCATCTGTTATCTCCAGCATATTATGAACAATTTAACTGTGAAATACTGCGATCGTTTTCTGTTAATTAATTTCCAACAACGAAAAAATGTCCCAAGAAACACTAGCCCTCTGCTGCCGAATCGGAAGGACAAGGCTGGTGTCCGAGGACACTTTGGCCATACTGTCATAACTCTTAAGAGTTTTGGGTATATTCTTGTCACACAGCGCGGCACGCATTAACTTACAGCTGGTTTATGAGATCAAAGATAATATGTTCAAATTTTCTGTCCATAATTGCATTTCGCTGCCAGGTAATAACTTGCGCTGTTATCGCTAGAGATTAGCACTAAATCATAAATTAGCCACGAGGATTTGAAGCCCGTAGAGACATTGGAAGTTAAAATCCTGCTTTTATAATACCAATTCTCCACATCCTGTCGGAAAACATCACTCTCTGGGTTTTTGGTCTTCAGAAATACAGTTACTTATTTCTCAAACATTATTCCAATTTATGACTTAGTTTCCCCAGTTTCTGCCCTATAGATTTTAATTTTGTTATTTGATACTCTTGAAAACCATGTGATTTATACGTCATGGACATCTCTCATGTGCGTGTAACTTATGCTGGAAGATTTAATGGGCAACTGTGACATTTCAGCCTTTAATTCCGATCAAAGCAGCACATTTCTTGACGATAGAAGCAGCTCTTTCATGGCAAACAAACTTGAATAACAGCGCCAGTCTTAAGTACTTGTAGCGGATTAGCTCTAAATCTACACTGTTCTGGCCGTAGGCCGACAACAAAGCTTGTAAATGGCCGGGCTGCTGGATGAAAACTGAGAGGCCAAACGCCAGAGTTAAGGACCCCAGTGAAATTAGCTATGAAAATAACGATCTGACGCATGGCCCTTGTTAGCTCTTCGGCCTAGGGTGATAACATCAGAATCTGTAGTATTCTCATAAAGATCATTCAGTGGCCATTCATAGAACTGGCGGGCTTTGGATTAAGTCAGTAGGAGGCGGTCGGTAAGGCTTAATAACAACTTACGTTACTATTTCCAGTTATCAGCATTCTCTCTGCTGTACTTTGCCGCCCCACCCCCTCACCCCTTGTATTTATTGACGGCCCTATACACTGCCTTGAAATGAAATGAAAGATCAGCTGAAGCGAACATGTCTAACCAACTGCCAACACCGCGAGTCCTGGCACGGCTACAGTAATGTGTCTTGGCTTATCACCCTTACATCCAGTTCTGGCGGCCACTTATCTTAATGAAGAGTACAGACCGCTGACAGCTACTGTCAAATCATTTTAGGATAGAAATGGGCAAAGTCCAAAACAAAGACAAAAAAAAAGGTTGAAGACCTTAGTCGATGGTACCAATAATGTCCGAAAGCAACTCTGGCGCATGTATTTGGTGAACATGGAGGGTTTGTAGTCCTGTCTAATGCTGCAACACCAATGCAATACGTAACTTTGTAAAACTAGAATTCATCGATAAGGATGTTATTTCACACTCCAACACTCTTTGCAACTCGTCACAGACAGATTCATTCCTGACCGTATCTGATCCTCGAGTTAGGAAACTTTGCTCAGAATAATTTTAAAGTGGCTACATGGTTGCAATAAAGGCTCAGTTAATTTGGTTTCTTGCCCCGGTACCGTCTCGCACTGAAGATTTTACTACAATACCTACAACATGCTATTTTAAAAAATGAAATCGTGTACCATTAATGCGATTTAGAATGGCTGTGATGGCAGTTACCTGTCGATCTGTGTGTCAACTTGTTTCTCGTAAAACTTTATTTCTCCAAGTTGGTCATTGACGGGTATTAAGTGGTTGAGAATTGCATTTTCCTTAGATCAACATCGAATGGTTATTGAGACAACATTGCCAGTAGAAACTCCGGCGCCGTTAGAAAGTGGTAGACTAACATGAAGGACTTTTGCCACACTTAAGATAAATAACCTTTAGGTACAACTCATTGGGCTGGGGAGAGGGGGTAACCTGAACACCCCTGTGCGGCCGGCCCGACAGGGGGCTACACGTGCTAATTAGTGCCAGAGAGGTGTGCAAATCATCTCTAGCGCCAAAGGTGAGCGACGTAGACACTTCCACTCGATAGCGATGAGTTTCCAAAACACCTTCGGGAACGAACGTGCCATGTGCGTTTAAAAATAATGACACGGCCATATCGTACCCGGCCTGTCAGCGCTGATTTCTGCGTTAAATTCTCCAGAGCCAGATCATGAAGGGTGAAGTTGACGGAAGAACTGGCGGAGAAGATTGAGGTAACTTAAAACATTTTCTTTTTTCAAAATAAAAGTCTTCACAGGGAGGTCTCAGCCAAGCTGAAGAATCTATTAACCGCGTCCGGAAAAGACATCAGACAGCTACAGCCGGAACAGGAAGTTTATTTAATATCGTCAGATTATTTTCCTTCATTAAGTCAAAAGTGGCAGGCCATGATTATAAATCCTTCATCTCAACCGTAGAAAAACATGATTGTGTTTCATTCCGGCTTACACCTCGCCCTGACAAATCAGGACTTCTTGAACCAAATTTAATTAAGACGAATTAGGCAGTGAAGTGATTTCAAAGGAAAGAGTGCGTAATTTATCGATATATAAAAAATAATTATATTTCGTTTGCAAACATTAAATTTATATGTAATTGTGTAGATTTTAATATATTTCATCTTATTACGCACTTTTCGGGAATCAGCAGCAGAAAGCAAATTAAAACCGTAACCATCTTTAAAATAGAAAAAAAACCACACCAAAAACATACTTTTCTAAAATCACGACATATCATAAAAACCACAGAAAAACTGTGGGGTCGCCGCAGGGCTATAAGCAAAGTCAAAATTGGGCAAAAAGAAAAGGTTGTTATGCAAGTTTACCTTTTTTTGTTGTTGTTGTTTGGAAGGTATAGGAAAAAGCAGGGCATCTGGGGTTTGGTGGTGCTGGTGGACGGCAACGACTTCCATTTCATACCTAAAACAAGTCCATTCTTGTGTGGGACCACGATGACAGAGTTCAGTACAAATCCGGATTTAACGTCTCATAACGAATGGTAAGATTGACAGTTTTAGATCGAATTCATTCATAACAATGCCAGATTACGGTTGAAATTGAAATAGCCGAAATTTTGATCAGGAACTAATTTCCTTGCCCTCGTCACTGGGTATTTCGTGTAACAAAAAGATGTCGCCGACACTGGCGTTAGAACACTCGTTATATGTGACGTTACCAGTAATAAGACTGCACCTCTACGGCTCTTCCCGGTGATACTTTGTGGTAACTGTTTTTATGGCAGATTTTATGTTGTATTCACAACAAAAAACGTTTGCTCACTGAGCAGTCTATATCACTTGACGTCGACATAATCTTAACCTGGATGGACCCTGCGTCAGAGGATCTGAAAGGCTTTGGAGTGGCCGGTACGGCTCCCGAACACGCAGCCATCAGTAACAATATTTGTAGTTTTTCCTATCATGTCAAATTCCCCAGCTGTCAACTGCTCACCCAGACAACCACGCCTAGCGTTAGCGAAGCACGTGTGCGTAGACTCAGGTTTTCATCACCTACTCCATCATTAGTGCTCACCCACCGCCAGTCGCCATCCTGAAGCTACCCAGGAAAGTGAGTGCACGGTGATGTTGTACCTCTCTGACTCTTCCGCCACTGAGTACCTGCCCTCGTGTAGTCTCCGTATTGACCGGGCCAGTAAATAAGATAATAAAGGTCCATGTATCAAGACAACTGAAGTGTTATGCACTCGCAGGTGATACCACAACACTCTGATATTTACCCATTTCCGAATTCTGACGCAATGTGTATTCCATAAAAGTTTTTAAAATTTGTCGGTGTCCTTGTGGTGGTTGTGCCTGAAAGGAAAAGATGATAATCTAGCAGGAGAAAAATCCACCGCTTCCCTGCATTATAGTTATCTATTTTTTTATTTTTTTTTGCATCATTTCGGTTGAGCTTGTGAAAATGAATAATGATCTGTTCACATTCCTTAGATGCAAGCAAAAGAGAGCACTGATTAGAAGACACATCTACTGATATTTTACGTAAATCTGTCAGCAGTAGGACTGTGTCATCATTCGTATAGCAGATAATAATATATCTCTTTTGAGTAAATAAGGCATAGGCTGAAGATGTGTATGAGGAAAAGGTCCTGATATAGTTCAGAATTACTAAGATTTCTGTTCAACAACTTCGTCCTTAGTGTATGCCTTCTAAGCAAACATAAAAATTATAACCCTGCAAGCGGCGTCGAAGATTGAACACAGCGGTGTTTGCGTTCGACACAGACTTATCTGGGAGAGCTTCCCATTTCCGGGAACTTGTCAGCAGTGCGTGAGCAAAAATTGTAGCATGCATGAGTTTCTATCATAAAATTAATTATACCCCCCTGATAAGCCCTCTTTACATCTCCTGTATCTCGTCTCTGCAAACACATCCCTCTCACACGTGCATGCGGGTGCTCATTCAAAAAACATTGCAATTTTTCCTCACACACTCTTCACCGACTTCGCACGTTCAAGGCTCTCCTTTGCTAATCGCATTTCCGTAAACTTTAATTCCCATTAAGTTTTCTTGCAAATGATTTATGTGATAATTGTAACTTTTGTGCTCTTAAAAGAATCAATGTAGACTGGGAATACAATTTGTGGAAACTGAACTTAAAGACATGCCAAGAACCATAATACTGAACTAGTCAAATTCCAGAGCCTGTCCATCTGAACGCTCTGGACTAAACAAACATGTGATGACCCAGCAGGTACCTGCAGTTATTGATGTTGTACCCACACACGTGTATATTTACCTTTCTCTGGCTGTAAACCTTTCAGCATTCTACTCCCCGCCATACCTATTTTTGCCACACCCCCCCCCCCTCTCACCCACCTTCCCACTCCCCTCCAACCTGGCCGGTGTTTCTACTTTCCCCTCAGGCACTAATCAGCCTTGTTATCAAGCTACAACAGGAGCCCACTCCCTGCAGGGGGGGCAGTGAGATGTGCGTCCCTAATTGACCAACCTTCAAACAAGCCAATCTGCAACCTTCCACTCACCCGGGTACCTATCTACATACGCCTGAGCACCCAATCCGTATAGGTCAGATATAATGGCCCTTTATCTCACTACCGCCTGTTTGAAGATGATACGAGAAAAAAGGCATGACCTTTCTTAGACTTCTCTTCTACTCCAAAATGCACCAGGTCCATGGTTTTTAGTACTTTTACATTATAGTCTGGCCCCTAAATGCCGTTATTACAAATGCCTGCAGAAAATAAGGAAATAGCGGCTCATAGTTAAATTATGATCGTGATTAAATCCGAAACCAATCTCGTTTGGATCGTTAGAAGCTACCGGGACTCGTGAATACTTTCCTAAGAAGGTAATAAAAGAAGGCTTTGATAAACCACAAATGTATCTAAGTGATCATAAAAAAAATCAGAAAGTGTCAAGACACTTCTAGATCTTCAAGATCTTCTACAACGTAATATTGAAGGGCATCTGACTGTGTAAATAACTGCTACTTCGTTATGCACGCTCTGTTTCTTATGTGATGTCTCTGCCTCTACTAAAAGATTTCCAGATAAACTGTCTTCACTCCACACAGAGATTTTTGCTTCACTACGCTGCACAGACGTGAGTCATCAAATTAGTTGTCATCTACTTTTATACACTAACAAAGCTATCTCGTAACAGATGAACATTTGCGCTAGTGGATCGTGTGATTGACCGCTACTCATACCCAGCTTCGCGCATCTCCCTCTCTGCTCTGTTTTCTTCACGGCACGTGATTCGGCGGCCAACTAATTTAATCTATTTGGAGAAGTGACCCGTAGGTAAGGTCCGGTAACCGAAGGAACTGGTGTTTGTGCTGGATGGGAGATGTTAGCGACTCACTGTAGCATTCAGCCCCCTTACGCAATGTTGCTCTTCCACGGAAAACTTAGTGAGATCACTGAAGGTACCGTCTGGGAGCGAATTTGTTGATATGACTTCTCAATGGTTCCGACAAACTGTCCAAGCCTTCTTCCGTTTGCCAAGCCAATCAAAACTCTAGGTAAGTGTAATACTGAACCAGGGAAAACAAAAAGATGCTATATTAGAACTAAAATATCTAACTGGCTAGCCACAGCCTTTTTCCTTTCCTTTTTTATATTTGTGTGTGTGTGTGTGTGTGTGTCTTTCAGACAATTTCAGATCCGTCGTTCAGTTCCAGTACAACGACGGGTGGTCCGGGCTGAGATTGACACATGGGCCGAGAACCATTATACAATATCTCATGTTCTATAGTCATTACATAGTTTCCCTAAAAGCACTTAGCATGGAGATATACTCTGTATCTTTTAAGTCCGTGACTTCTCTCTCCCTCTTTCTCTCTCTCTCTTCTCTCTCTCTCTCTCTTTCTCTCTCTCTCTCTCTCTCTCTCTCTCTCTCTTTCTCTCTCTCTCTCTCTCTCTCCCTCTCTCTCTCTCTCGTCATTGTAAATACAGCAGGTTACAAGCTCCCTCGAACACAGATCGGGTAAGATTAGATTACTGACTCCTACAATGTTCTAGTTCCCTGTTCGGCCGCTAATTTGACGAGGAGAATCGAGCAAATTGGCCCCCGGGGCAGTAGTTAGGCTGTAGAGACACATGCTTACCACAATAGATCTGTGTAAAACACAAGGGATAAGCTGAACCACGGGATTTTCACACACCGATGCTTGGCACGTTTCCCTGGAAGAAACATCTCATAAACAAACTATGATAAAAATAATATAGTTCTAGACCAGAAACTGCTTCAGTTTCAGAACCAGAGTTCTTCAAATCTGAGAGGTCTGGCGTTGCATTTAGTCAAATTTTTAATAATTACACCCTTTTAGAGAAAAGTGAGGCGTTTTAGAAGTCTATGCGGCGTTAGTACTCAGGACAGCGGAAGTAAAAAAATTTTTAAAAGACCATAAGATGAGTGACCCAGGATGGGCACCAACCCAATATCTTGCCAGAGTCTTTCCGATGAGAATTCCACATGTCTACTTTCGATGAAAAAAACCAAGGCTCCTATGTTGAGTGATCGACACACGGCTGGTAGTGAAAATAAGCAGTAATTGTTAGGCAATTATAACACCATCCTTGCAAACACCACAACGTAGTTTCATCAACAGACAAAAGCTATTCAATGTCATGCCCAGTCATCAATCAGAGACAAACCTCATTAAATATTGAAAAATACACAATTCAAAAGTACCCACGTTTTGATATAAATAAGAAAGTGTCTCCTTGGTGACCTCTTGATCTCTTGCTCATAACGCGCTGTGTAGCAAACTAGTGAACAGGGGACCATCAGCCTGACCACTCTACTTGGTTGATTCAGTTGTTAATTTTGCAGAACTTTATTACATACAGAGTCAGTGAAAACAGCTTTCCGGGCTGATTATTAATTCGTTCGGGGGTGGGAGGTGTTCAGGTCAGTACAAACACTAAGCCAAGACACGCACTGACCGATTCTGACTGGCTAACTAGTTGGATGATGACGTCACAAAAATAAGTTTCAATGAAACCTCGCACACCAGCCAACTGTTTTTTCCTCACTGAAACTCCAAGTAGTGACGTCATAACCCAATTAATCGACCCACCAAAACCGGCTGATGCGGGCATAGGTTAAACAACAAATTGATAATAATTATTATCTTGCCGGACGCAGCCATTCCTCCTTGTCAACAGTAGGATAAACTCGGTCTGCCTGTGTACTTTTGAGATGTTAAAATGAATCAAAAGGAGCGCAGACTGACATGTCTCACACGGAGATGCAACAACACCGAGCCACGCCCGTTCCATTCCCCACAAAAACTGATCGCATTTATCAAACATGTGCATTGACGACACAGATAATCCACTAAAGACCGCTCTTGTACATTCTACTCGTTCCATCTTGAGAGCTCCCGAGACCAAATTGCGGAGGCTCTCCCAGCGTCTAAGCTTCCTCTGTCTGGGGGCTTAGGGCGAGCTTCCCAGTGCTCAGCTCTCTCTTAGCCTCCTCCTCTTTTGTCATCGTCCAGACACTCTCTCCTCTTAGTGACCTCTTGACCTCCTCAGACGAACTCATCTTTTGAGACAAGTTGACCTTGACCCACGAGATGGATGCCTCTAATTGGCATCTTCGGACGCTTGTAGCCACAGGGGTCATCTCCCATCCACCACTAACATTAGACTTGACAATGGGCACCAATTCACGGTAAAAAAAAAAGCCATTTTCATTCTTCTTCTTCTTCTATATCTTCCAATTCCCAATCCTGTCACCCTTTTCTGTCCACCGAGCTCATTTCTTTCCTGCCCTTGCCTCCGCTTCATTTAACCCTAATTCTCAAATGTTTTGAAACAAAGTAGAAAATATGAAATGGTAATTTTTTGAATTACTTTCTCAGAAATCTTCGAAACCAATGGAGAGTTCAAATAAGACCGATTTTATTACCATATTTTTCAATTTACTATAAATCTTTGCACTTTCTAATTCCTCGTCTAAAACCGTACGGTATAATCAACATCTGGCATTTCTTATTGAAATAGTAAAAACTGTGCACTTTTCTCAAATTCGATTTCCTCAACTGTTCTTTAAGATAATATACAGTTAAATTTACTGCAGTAATCAGCCTTATTGACATGAGAAAACCGCGTATCTTTAGAAGAGTCAATATTTGGGACTGCTCACATTGGCGCTTCCAACCAAAACCTGAGAAGCAATGTAAAATCCAAATCTATACAAAAAAAATGTAAGAAAACCCCTTTGTTCCCTATGGACTCAAAAACTACTGGACGTATTGAACTGAAATTTGGCACACACAATAAAATTGTACGATACTGACCAGTGTTCCTATGTACATAGGCATAAAAAAGCTTATGGGATTCGTGAGTTATTCCAATAATGCGATAAGAATGGAACTGTAAATTTGCGAGAGCGTTTGATCCGAATTGTACGTTCGTTAACCTATGACCTCTTTCTTTGTTAATCGCTTTTCCACTTCCGGCCCCGGAATTCGATTCATAATCACAGTAGTGTCTGTGAGAGCTAGATCTAGCATGCACTGATGCAGCATGCCCCCTAAAAAACGTACTATCGGTAGGCATACAAGTCTCAAATCGCTGTAGTTTTTTTTATTGGAAATTTATTGTTTCGCCATCATTTAGATCTATTTCGAGTCATGGTTCGCCATTTTAAGGTTTCGTTATCATTACCTGCGATGTGTTCACTGTCACAAATCCCAGACTGGGAGATGTAATAGTTTATGACAGGACGACAATCACGAACAAACGAGTTTAACACTTAACAAAACAACCCATCAGACTCACACATTTATTAAACATAAGTATACATATAATAGCGCAATTACATACATTATATTATTGAAATGACTGCCGTACAACGGCCTTATTCTCACACACACTCTCCCGCGGATCCACAATCCGGTAGTCACTCCTAAAGGCACTTCGGCCTCAGCCTCTCCCCTCAGGGTCTTAATAGCACATTAATAATTTACTGGCACCGCAGTCTCTCAATATCCCCTCCCTATTGTCATACACCTTAGCACTCCCCTAGCACCTCAGCAGGGCAATAACACATTATTATTTCCATAGCCATCAACATGGCAACAACATAGTATCAGTTCACTAGCCTATCAACATGGCAACAATATAGTATCTCATTCACTCTCATATCTACGTCCCTGTCCGTGGCCTGACTGCCACGACTTTATGTGCCTCTACTGTCCTGTACTGACAGCCTCACTTCTGGCCTATGTGTGGCCTCCGGCCCTAGGCTGGCCTATCCCTTGTGCTCATCGAGGTGGCTCTTCGGCCCGTCCCCGACACCTACAAGAATAACATTACATTGGTATAATACCCTACCATTTCTATTCACTCCACCTCTCCTTACAATCCATGAAGCGTACACACACTAGTTCACCTTTCACTCACCACACATCTTACGGTAACACACCTCCATCGGAGTACACACTACTCACTCGCGCTACAAATCCATGAACTCACTTTCATCTATCGCTCATGGCGCACATTGCTATATCCAATATCAAGGACTTCCACATTCCTCACATATACTTATTTACATCATGGTAATAGACGAATATAATATAATACATCAATCATAATAATCAATCAACGTTCTACATACCAGTCATTACTGGAACAACACTCATCCGTCTCCCGACTGCTTTCACTTATGTCCGCCCGCTGGGCTCTTATTCACAGGTCCGCTCCGTCGGACCTTCTAACTTGCAGTGATAGTTATACAGCGCTTTCGCCTCATTCAGACCCCCCCCACTACTCACAACAGCACGCTTAACTTGCTGTCTACTGTGAGTCCTTCTTACTCTACACCCGCTCTGTAGCAATCCCCTTAATTGCACTCACTCCACTCGTGACATTCACTATCAAACACACTAACCCGTGCGCAAATCATGCAGTTGTACGGGATGCGCAGGGTGTCAACTCACAAAGGCAGAGCAGTAAGACTTATTTAAAAACAAACAAACAAAAATAAAATAAACAAATAGGAACAGGCCAGATGAAGCAGGTCCATAATAACCACCCAGAACTGAAACCAATATTCAAACCGATTTATCCCCGGCAGGGCCGGGGACCTCAGCTAGTTGTATATAACAACTTAATAATTATTCCCCAAAAAGTGCTCGCGTTCTTCTAATCAAAAACTACATCGCTGACAATTTTCATTCTCATCACACGTCCCCCCTCCGCCCCTTCCCCCCCCCCCCCTATACTAACGAACGAGGGTTTGCACAATTAATTTCCTTTACTTTGGACAGAAAGAAACAGAAAAGGCTACATCAATTTTCATTAACGATGACCAATGGCTTACAATTACTGACATGCTCCACTGTGAATGAAGAAGATGGAATGAGGTCTTCAACACTGATACACGATAATTGTGTGCACATGCATAGGGGCATAGGGGGCAATTTGGAGAGCTTTAAGATCGGCCTTTCACACGCCACGTGAATTCTACACTCAGAAGTGTTCCAATTGACAGCTTGTTTTACCCTGTCGGCAAACGTCCCAACACTCTCCATTCCTGACACGAAGTTCCAAGTAGTTAAATGTTTGATTTGAGCCAATGCCATGCGCGTGTGTGATCTATGACCTTTTGTCGTGGCCAGTCGCCGAAGTGTCCATCATGGGCCCAACAACCGACATCCACAGAATCTAGACAAAGTGCAGAGCCAACTGTACAGTACTTTGACCACACTAATCCCACACCTACAGAAAATCAAATGATCCGCAATTTAGACTTTACGAACTTCAATGAGTTCGCCAATCATTACCGACAAGCATGACCAAGACCTTAAGGATATTGTAAATAGAGCAACATTCTCCATGCAGTTTATATTGGTTTCAATGGTCGAAATGGCACTAATAGTATAAAAGGTACAAAAGGCATGAAACAGATTTGACAGAAACAATGGCAATAGTCACAGAACTATATACATTTCACTATGGCTCAGTTCCCCTTTCCACTCCTAGCGGCCAATTAAAAAAAAAAAAAAACATTATCAACTATGACACGCTAGGGACTTTATGCTATAACTGTAGATAAAGGAAGTGCTAAACTTTATTTAAACAAATTGCAAGTCGCTGTTAAGCATCTTTGCCGGATCGCTGGAGGTAACAGAAAAGTTTCACATTATAATTTACGGTGTTGGTTGTTGAAGGATAATCACTAAGTAGGGGTAATAATAGGTCATTCCTGAGTCACAAGACCCTGGTCATAGACTATACCGTATTAATGGGTTCTGACAGGCTGAGAGAGAACACGCTGCAGGTTTTGGTCCAAGATGACAACAAGGCTTGGGGATATTAACCAAACACTGGGTACAGGCACCTGACCCCGGGGTGAATCAGTTACAGGCAATAGTTTGTATCGTTGAAAAATTCTAAGCCTTCATGGCAAAATCTCCCGTCACTGCGTGAACAATGACCGGCAATTACAGTGTCTGTCAGCAATGCATGGGGCTAACACCGCACTGGTACCGAGCCGGGGTACAGTTTACCGTATCATATTTCTCTACCATTTATCACTATTTTACTTGTCAGTTACAGCCAAGGACAACGATTATTTCGGAAGTGTCCATGCAACTGATACTTCAGGTTCCAAATTTACGATATCATTATCTCATCATCTGTTCATCTTAAGTTCGTTTTTGCTGTCACTGGGTAGAAATAATGAGTCGTTTTCAATTTTCTGTAAATGTTCATATCAAATCACTGTTGCCGTCAATGGTCACGCCATAAATCCTACTCCACTTCCCAGAGGTTGCTTCACGGCCATGCCTTAAGCATCATAGGTTATGGTTTTACTTTTTACTGATAAAACAATTCACACAGATCAGAACAGACTCAAGACAGTGTGATATACATCATCTCACGGTCCAATAAGGTGTGGAAATCAATACAGTCAAAAGCGTTTGATAGTACTTTAAGCGGGCAGGGGACATTTTGCTCTAAATGTTTTTGTTTAGAAGTACGAGTAGTGCGTATTTCTCCTGTCACAATGAGTTATTGAAAGTTTTGTAAGGGACAGCCCATTTTCTGATGAAAGTCATAGTCACGGATTCATAGACATTTCTCCTACAAAGAGAACAACTCAAAATTTAAGAAGTGCAAAATAACTTACATTATAGCCATAGCAATTTAGGAGTTATTATTACATTGTGTAATGAAAGGTTAGCATGGTGTACTGTCCTTGCTTCAGACTGCCAGTTTTCTATGGTGATATAATATTATAGTTTCATCCTCTTAGCCGTTCTACAGTGTAATAAACATGCTTATGTAGGATTTAAACAATATATCCGTTTTAAGGTCTATATTATATTATAGACATCGTCATTTCATCAGGGTACTAATACTATCAACACCAACATTATCATATCGCCAGCGACTTCCACTATCCACCGATGTTCTCAGCACCATCGATCTATCCACGTCAAAATGACAAGTTGCCTCAAGACGTTGACAAAAATATGTCAACATGTTTGAAAGTTTAATCCGCTTTGGGCCCGTGTTTTCATTACTCACTTGTCAGAGCTCCGAGCTGGCCCTGGTGTCTGTCTTCGATGTTATTTCAGGCTGCAAGATTAGACTTTATTGATAGGAAAACAGGATAATAATAGCGGCTTGTCTAATGTAAAAATCTTCGATCCCTTGTCTCTGAGACCAGAGCCGTTCATAGTTCTTCCTGCCTTGATTTCTGTCCGTTGGGCTGTCACTAACAACAGACAGAAAACCAGTAAGAAAAAAAATATGTCCGTCTGTTTAATATTTTCTTTTTCCTCCTAAGATCTCGTAACCTTTAAGAATACCACAATTTAAAGTACAATTTGTACTCAAATTACCAGGACATTATGGGCGGGGATTTATTTTTTGTGGGCTCTGGATCTTCTAGTGTGTTATAATATTCTTTGTCATGATGGAATTTAAATCTTTAGAAAAGACTGCAAAATTATAACTATTTCTGATGTTGTACACAACAGTATTTAAAAAAAAAAAAATCATGATGGAATTTAAAATCTTTAGACAAAAGTTTGCTACTAACTGATCATGACAAAGAGCTGTAGACTTTATTAATGCATGTCCTAACTTGCTGTTTTTTGTCCGGTAAACTGTCATCCCCACAGTTACCACAGTTGACAGTGTACATGTAGCTGTGCGTGAAATGACGGGTTGAGATGTCCAGTGCATCCAGTGAAGTTGGATATTTGACCGGCATGTCAGCATTTCTACGGTTTCTTTCATTTCCTTACAAAAATGACACACAGAGAATTCGTACAGTGTTGACGATATTTATTATTTCCTATGACATGACAGCCCAATGACAACTTGCAGATGACAGCAACCTTTTCATACATCACGAGGGATCCTTGATGTCACTTATTTTGAAACGTCCCTGGAACTTTCGGTTCTACTATTAAACTATTATTTCCTGTCAACTGACAGGTAGTAACCATGGTGACGGGTACTTGTCATTGCGCCTAGCTATTTGCTGAAGCAGCCATCGGAAGTCATCTGGTACGAGTGTCAGAGATAACATCAGGAAAAGCCGCGGCACCTCAGAGCACATCGTTTCAAGGACAGACAACGTCAATCAGACGAGGCCATTTCGTGTACAGTATTCTGTCAGAGCAGTCGGTGGTTTCCGACTTCCGCCTCTCGCCTTCCAAAGACCATCAAAACGGATTCTGGACTAGGTGATGAGACAGATGACATGACTGTGCTAGCACAAACACTCGTCAGTTTTTTTACCATTCTATTGGCGTGGACCTTCATACAACCAAAGAATGTAGAAGCAACAAGAAGCTTCACTTCGGGCGTTCCCCGTTACTTTAGCACCAGCGTCAAGCGACTTCGGTGCAAACTAGTTAGGAAACGCGGTAAACAATACACGGGCAGTAGGCGGTAAAGAGAAAGTTAAAGGAAAATAGACGAAGAATCGCTGTAGAATCTAGGATATTGTGACTATCACAAACCAACAATAATCAAAACTACTACATGCTCAATTGTAAATTATTTTTATATGGATAACAATCTTTGAGACAACTAAAGAAAACGATAGGGCTTGGAATAGATGACACCGAACATCCTATATAGCCGAGACACAGGATACCGAGACAAATCAATTCGTCATATTCCGTCCGCCCGTCGACGTGCGCGTGTATCATCGATGTCAACAAAGCAACATTTCGCACCACACCCCTTCATAATTGAACGAAAAAGAGTAGTACTTACGGCATCCATACGCGCGCAATTTGTGGACATAACGTGGGAGAAAGAATGGTTCGTCAGCTCGGTATTCTGCGTCTCGGATAGAGGTTTACAGCTCAACATATCTTTTTTGCCTTTTTTATTCTTAGCTCAGTTTAAGTTTGGAAAAAGCATGTCATGTCATAATCTACTAATAAAAACCTAGGCGGCTTATAGAATCAAGATGATAGGTCAGAAAGAGACCATACCATAGAGTACATCAACCAACTTTCTTAGCTCTACTATAGGTTTCCTTCGGTTTTCCAAGTTCATGTCCAAATTGTTCATTAATTATTTGTCTATGCCCTTCGGTTTGGGCCGTCTTCGCCGATCAAAATGAAATTACACTCGTAACGTTACAAAATTAAAGCTTTTCATTATCCCAAATTATAATATACAGACCCTTTGATTTTAGTACAGCGTCCTACGTTATCAGCTCTACACAAACTCGTGTATTTCCAACCAAGCTGACACAATGTGAAAACTAAATTGAAATTCAGACTCTCATAGACTAAAAATACTATGACAAATGCTCCTTTGGTAGAGTGTTCCTTTGACTGCCTCAGACCATGTATAATGCAGTTAACATCCCGCTATCAGCTCTCTAAAGACACGATTTTTGCATCACGAGTTAAATTTCATCTTTCAGTTTTGCTCGTCTATGATGACATTTATAATGTGTGTGTCCATAAAAGGTCAAGAAGTTAAGACATTACTGAAATCCAGGAAGTCAGATCGATAGGCAATTAAATGAAGTCTGGAAACAAAAACCTCCAACTTTCATCATTCCCAGGCGACTGACTGACTGACTGACAAGTAATCAACTCTTAAATGTCACTGACCTTCTCTGGCCAGGGTCGTATCTTAAAGCCACGTTGGTTTCTTGTCGCGTACATTAACGTAATTTATAATGACTGTGTAATTATCTAGGAAAGGGGTCTGTTGTTGTTGTTGTTGTTGTTCTACTGGAACCACTGATACCCCCCCCCCCAAACCCCGGCCATCACCCACAGTGCCCCCCCCCCACCCCCCAAAAGAGAGAGAGAGAGAGAGAAAGAGATGTTTGGAGACAGGGAGAGAGAGAGAAAGAGAGAGTGAGAGAGCGAGAGAGAGGGGGGTATGTTTGGAGACAGAGAGAGCGAGAGAAAGAAAGAGATGTTCGGAGAGAGAGAGAGAGAGAGAGAGAGAGAGAGAGAGAATGTGAAAGAGACAGACAGACAGAAACAGAGAAACAGACACACAGAAGTAAGACACGACCCTTCCCGTTAATCACGTACTCCCTGAGATAATGTCAATCCTCGGCTCACCTACCGTTTCTCTAGTAAATCACCCTAGTCATAAGCCAGAAACCTTTACGAATTTCCTATATCCGTTTGTTTCTGAGACCACCGGGAATGAGCAGTCAGCGATCTCCAACCGCAGTTGACCAATGACAATCATCTACTACGGTGGAGTTTACTGGAAGATAATTAAATCATGGTTTTATTTTGCTCTTTCAGGTCCTTCTATGGCCGTATCCGGACATTGACCTGGTCTATCTAACTTGCCAGGCATTGACATAAAAAATAGTGTGATTCTTCAATAAAGTATTAAAACTACAAATGTAAAAACATTACTCCTCCTTCTACCATAAATATTACAACTACAACTACTTCTACTACCACTATTACTGCTACTACAACTACTACTTCTGCTGCTGGACTCTATTACTACTACTACTACTACAGCTACTGTTATTATTACTACTGCTACGACTGCTATCACTACCACGTCTCTCTTTCTCTCTCTCTCCTTTCTTCCCTCTCTCGCTCATCCTTCTCTCTCTCACTCTCTCCCTTCTATCGTCTTTCACTCGACTCAAAGACAGGCACTAGCGCTACATCATAATACTCCATCACAAAGCCTCAGTACCTGCAGTGACGACTACACCCTACAGTGCTCTGATGTACCAGGCCAGGCAACCTGGACACAGACAGACAAGGGGGAAAAAAAACAAAAAAAAACAAAACAAAACACAAACTGCATAATAACTCGATCTTCAGTGACACAGTAGTGAAAGGTGACCATCCATCATAGCGTTACTTCACACTACAGACAGGGGCGTGGAGCCTGGGTAGCAGGTGAAGCAGGTACAGGTACAAAGTTCGCCTTTGATCAGCGGTGGTGAATATCTGCTGTGATGTTCTTCCTCGCTCGTGTTTGTGCCATTAATGTGATTAGACGTGAAGAAATAGACCTTGCATAAAGGTCACCTAATAGATCAGATATACATAAGACAATCTATGACATACAGAGACAGACAGAGAAAGAGAGAGGGGGGGGGGGAGGGGGAGGAGAGAGAGAGAGAGAGGGGGCAGGCAGACAGACAGACAATCGAACAGACAGATTATAGATGGATAAAAGAGAGAGAAAGAAATCGGGGAGATATAGATAGACAGATAGGCAGACAGGTAGATAGATAGATAGATAGATAGATAGATAGATAGATAGATAGACAGATAGATAGATAGATAGATAGACAGACAGACAGATAGATAGATAGATAGATAGATAGATAGATAGATAGATAGATAGATAGATAGATAGATAGATAGATAGATAGATAAGAGTCTATGACAACGCCTCTGACAGCACATATATCCTATACTATCACATGCGAGAGACAACGTATACATCATCCTGTCTTTGTGCTAACTCACCGGAGCGCCTCGCACTTAGCTTGATCAGTGTTTTTATGCCTTGTTCCAGATACAGCTCACTGAAAACTGAACATTCTCTGTCATAATTAACTCAAGATTTATGCTTGTTTGTGTGAGACGGGAAATATTCAAGGCAAAGCACGGCCCTTTTGCCTGGGTTTCCTCACTTGCACTAGCCCTGATTTTTCTGCGAAACTGTGAAACTTCAGGGACTGGTGACATAATTATGCAGCACACAGTATTTGTGACATAATGGAAATATTATTAATAATTGCACATTGATGTCGTTTTCCATCTAAAAAAAGGAAAGAGAGAAAAAAGAAAAAACAAAAAGCACTGACTCTCCCGGCCCCCGCGAGATTTTGTTTTCGTACCCACTTTACCAAATTCAGGAGCGGGGCAGCAACACACCCCCAAACACAGGTCATCGGCTAAGGGATTTCTCGTCCTACCGAACACTGCCATGGGTGCTGCAATCTCTGGACTGTGCACCCGAACCCTAAAATCTGAACGTCACCGAAAATCCCTGTAATATGTTGGAGCTGTTGCTGCCACGCTCCTGAATATGGTAAAGTAAGTACGCCCCCTCCCCCCCCCCCCCAAGCCCTCGCTTAACAACCACGAGAATCGACCATCAAAATGCATCGACATGAGAGAAAAAAGAGAGTTAGCGACAACTGATCAAAGTTACTAAACAATCGACATCCCATTCATACTGTTAGGATTCGATTATTTCGCATTATAACACAATAATAGACGAGGCATCGCATTACATCGTATCCCCTAATGCTCCGATACCCCACAACGATTCCC
This sequence comes from Onchidella celtica, assembly GCA_963931925.1. Taxonomy (NCBI): domain Eukaryota; kingdom Metazoa; phylum Mollusca; class Gastropoda; order Systellommatophora; family Onchidiidae; genus Onchidella; species Onchidella celtica. Next base: position 8,241,878 of record OZ007571.1, on the reverse strand, counting down.
ACGGTTGCCAGGCAGGACAAGGAAAAGTTAAGTGAAAAATATTTTGTAATTGGAAATTATTGCTCCAGCCCGTCAGGTCTATCTGATTTATATTTGTTCATATTTTCCAGCCGGATTCGTTCATTCATGGGAGTTCACATAAACATGTCAGTATGATAAAAGCTTTGTTGAGACAGTCATTACCGCAGCTCGGCTGTGGAGGTCTTATTCAAATAATGTTTATGTGTAACACGTTTTCTGAATAACACTATGGCTAGGCCCTCACGTGCGACACACTGGCGGGTTGCCGGAGTTTGAGTTTGAGTTTAGAGAAAGATCAATACGAATACGGCTGTTGTTACCTGTACCCAGGAAACCCAAGCGTTTTGCGCTAAGGATGCGTACGTGTACGCACCTATCCTTAACCCCGTCCCTGTCCTCAACCCTAAATCTTAACGCCTAAATCTTAACGAATCCCCAACTCTGTTCCCTGCCCTTTCAACCAAAAAAAAACAAAAAACAGGAGGAAAACAAAAAGAAAACCTCAAAGAAAAATTAATTAAGGCTGTTGTTAGGAGTATTTCGGGAGGAGTTCTCTAGCTCTAGAGTCACAAAAGCCTAAAAAAACTTGGACGACATGTAACAACAGTCTTCATATAATGTTTATATGTAACAGCTGAAGGCTGAAGAACACAGTGGCCAGGCCCTCACAAGCGAGTTTTTGTCGTGTTGCTGTGATTTGAGTGTGAGTTTGGAGAGAGCAGGTCAGCTCACAGACTAATAAATTAACCAAACTGGAAACACGAGCTTCGGGCTGTGTCGTTTTTTTTATGGAATTTCCCGAGCGACGACTGTATAACCAACATGGCCGCCGCTCGGGAAATTCCGATTCTAGTTCTATCTGCAGTGGAAACTTCTTTTCATTTGTCAAGATTGGTTGTACATGTATTAATTTCTTGGTGCGGAACCAAACTTCCGTGTTCAGCAGGCGCGTCAAAATGGTGACATTCAAAATTGTAGCTATGCTGAAGCGTCGGTCGCTACCTTAAACCTAATATGCTGGATGGTTCATGACCTTTCGCTGTTTTGTGACGTCACACAATGGGATCATCCAGTCTGGTTAATTTATTAGTCTGTGGGTCAGTAGCATAAAGTCACGCACACTGTGCTGAGAAAGAGCAAGACGACTGACAGACTACAGCAGAATGATGGGACAGAAGGACAACCTACCAGCAGCTTCCACCAACCACCTGTGTGTTTTGCTGTCCTATATATTATTACGTTCATGTTCCCGTTGACTCTATAATGAGCTCAAGTGTCGCCTGTGTGTAGTACTGTATACCATTCATTGGCCTCCATTTCAAAAATGCGACGCCACAGCAATGTAAGAAAGTCAGGATATGTGCGCCTAGTCTTCGGTCTCAGATGCAACTTGCTTGCGTTGCTGTCGCGTGGCATTTAAAAAAAAAATCTAGACAAATGAATGGACATGCGCGCACATGTTCCCTTACAATGACAATGTTCTAGCTCCACATTCTGGCTGACATGATTTACACACTACACACAACTTCTACGGGCCTTCGCCATTGTGTGTCAAAGTATCAAGCAGATTCCATTGTGTAAGTTGTAAGTACTGCAAATAATAAAAAAAAATCTTTGCTCTAAAAGCTATGATCACATAAAACTTCAATCCTCCATTTCTCAGAGGTTGACGAAAGGGAGTTAGAACCTTGTCATACTGACGGGGGGACGACATGACACACTGGCACATTGCAGAGACGATAGGGACATAAAACTGAGACACGGCTGCAAGACGACAGCAAGTCGCATAGTGCGCACCTAAGTTAAAGGTGGTAAGCAGTAGGCCGACTCTTCTATCAGCTTTTCAAAACACACAAAGAATACCGGAAAGCGGCCGGCGGGAGGCGGGGAGAGCAATGCTGGTTTCGAGATGTTGGCGATATAGATCTGGCGGCAAGATACATTTTGTACAAAGGGCAACCATACCGCATCCGATCCGCCTCTCCTGTTCTTTTGAAAAAAAAACCTCAACAACAACCTAGCACAACACAGTCACATCATGCTATAACAACATAGCGGTACCTATATAAAATGTTCAAGCATAAATTATTGATGCGTTCTGACGTCCCTGGTGACGCCTGATGACACAAAAATCATTCTTAAGGTGCCCGTTTTGATTTTTAAAAAAACACAGCAACGCCCTTTACAAAGAAAAACTAACAAAAGGAAATTCTTTTTTAAAAAGGCCGGTTAGAAACTTCATTAGCTCTTGAATTTAAAATTCTGGTGGCAGATGTTGGCGCGTGTACGAGCCAAATGAACTATTACATGTGTGTTTGAGTGAGTGTGTGTGTGTGTGTGTGTGTGTGTATGTATGTACATCTGTGCCTCAGAACGTGCGTTCCTTAAACACCATACCGTGCATATATGCCCATTCGTGTGATCAAGGAGTATGTACAGATAATGAAATGACATGGAGATAGTGCGATGAGAGAGAGAGAGAGAGAGAGAAAGAAACAGATTAGATGATGGGGGTGGGTGAGTCGTAGACAAGAAATGATAGGACCATTGTGCGTCCAGCCCTAATTCCAAATAAATTCCGAAAACCACAAGTAAATTGTAGTTTGAGAAATCTGAAGTGTGCATTTTAAAAAAAAAAATAAAAAACGCACCAACCAAGGCTCATAGACAGAAGACAGAATGAGAAGACCAGGACAGGGGTCGGGGGCGGAGGATAACAGTGGGGATGAGCATCTCTAAACAAAGTTGATGACTGACATTAATGTCCCTTTCATTCTGTGACCAGCGTATTGTTGTGTGATGTGCCGTGACCATTCAACGACAGTAACTCAAATTGGAACGATCCGCTGCCCTAAATTGCACCAGATGGAAGACATTGTTCAAGTATGGCGTGACGCTGAAATAAATTAAATCTGGCTCGAAATTTCACGATTCTGTCCGCTTCGCTTGAATAATAATTAAACTTATTTTTACTCACCCTACTGAGACCAGTCACGGGGGAATTTTAAAGTTAAGAATGAACCGCTTTGAAATGGTGCTCAAGTGATTAATAATTTACTCACTCGCCTTTCGTTCGATGAAACTGAAAAAAAAAGTTAGCGTAATATCACTCATTGTTTCGATTCCTCCTGCAATGGAGTGATTGTTGGAAGATTCCTCCTGGAAAGGACTAATTGCTGGAAATAGGAGAACAGCAATGCAGAGTGTTCATACAAATGTCCATTTTAAGTGTCTCCTTGGCAGGTGAGTTGAGGCAGAACATAATATGAAAAAGCAGTACAGACGGAAATTGGCGATAATGTATAAGTTAACAATTGGGTTTTTGTTTCTGATTCGGTCATATTTCCCCCATCGTTTCTGTTTGGGTCACACACCCAAAAATGTGGCATTATGTTGACGATGTGACATGGAAATGAAAATTACATAGAACAAGCGAGACTTACCAGTAAGTTGAAGATTGTTTTTGATTTTGCCGAGATGGTGTCAGGAACATTATGTCCAATCCCACCCGTATGTTATTCGGGACCATCATTAGTTTTTTTCAACATGGACGAGAATCAGGGAATCAATCAATTAGGATAATGTGAGCCAGAATGTCAGTATGTCACCTCGGCTGTCAGGACAATTCAATATGACTGGTGGTGCGTTATGACCTGCCGTGTATTGTCTGACCTAACTCTTCACATGCACATGGTTCTACACTTGAATTTTTAATTTACACAGGAGGATAAAAGTAGGAGGAGGGGGAGGGGGGGGGTTGAAGTGAGAATCGTACATTGAAAACCAAGAGTGAGGTTACACTGACCAGCAAGTAGGCATATCAATAAAAGTTGTTGGATTTTCAAAGGTAAAGAATAGTCGAGTGTCGCCACTTATTGTCTTCAATTGAATGTGAACAATGACATCAGCATTACATTAGGTCTCCAGGAGCTTCGGGTAATATTGAATGCTGTTGAATAAAGCGTGCAGGCAGCTGCTGCAGTCTCTGGAATTCAATCTATTCAGCTTCATTCAATTTATCTGACATAAAAACCTCTAACAACTCCTTTACTCCAGCTCCTTTCTCGGCTCATGTCAGTTCCGTCACAAAGTGAGTTGAGGCAGCTCTTACTTCATCAGTCCTCTCCCTCTCCCCCCCCCCCCCTCTCTCTCTCTCTCTCTCTCTCTCGGCGCTCACAATAATTATCACACCATCTGTGTCTCAGCGATACGTCCAGCAAAGGCCTTTCGATCATTAGGTTAAGATATCAGTTGCACTCCACCAATCTGGTAATTTCCTACCAATTATTTCAACATCGCAGACCTGGAATACCAATGGCTCATTTCATGATAGTGATACAGTGACACCTGGAATTATTATGATCGTACAAAAATGGCAGTAGACGGCTATTCCAACTGGAGGCAGGTATCAGCAACTTTAAAAAAAGATCATTTTCTCCAATTAAATATAACTGTCTTTACCATATCTGTTCAAGCTTTGTTTGGGTTTTTTCTCTTATTTTAAAATGTCCATTTCGTCGGTTTAGTGCAAAATCTGTCTCTCTTCGTTTTCACAAAGAAGGAGGAAAGGTTTCACCTAATCAGGAACACACAATTACTCCAATTCAAGTGTTATCATTGGAGAAACAATGTATAATTATTCTAATGGACTGAAGTGAAAAATTTGAATCTGTGCACTTGAGTGAATCTCCAGATGCCAAATTAAAGACCATCAGCTTTGGGCGATTATTACAGTTATTACCCGGATCCTGTAGAGCGTGCTGCAACATTTCACACCTGGCTTGGCCCTACTTCAAACTCTCTTCTATTCTGCCTCCGGTAACACATCGCCGAGCATGCATGCGTCCTCAGATACTTGTGGCTGACAGACGCAGAGCTCACCTTTTGTTATGCGTAACCATTTGGCTGGCCGAGCGAATAGAAGTAAAAAATGAGGTGAATGAATTCATTTTAATGAGCTTTTCTTTGGAGATCACTGTGGCCATAAGGTTTATTTTTTCATTGATTTTTAAAAAGAAAACAGACTGATTAGTATGCACACATGAGCAGGGACCTGGACTTGGACTCTTTCTGCTTGAAACTGTTGATTCAAATGGCTACATTGTAAGTTTTATCATTATTATTTTTTTTTAATTCTAGCTTCCATATTTCCTGAAATGTTACGCCACTGTTTGAGTATTCTGGTCTTCATTTTAGACTGAGAAAACACACTTTTTCGTGTTCATATGAAGAGAAAATTCAAGATGAGAAGAAGATAAATAAAAAGGAAAAAAAAAAGGAAAGAAAAAAAACAAAAAGGTATGAAGGTTCGCACTGTCGGTTGTATATTTTGTTTAGAGTGCAATAACTCTTGCCTGGATGCCTGAAACATTGAGCTGAAAGAACATTTAACAACAAACAAAAAATTAATCAAACACAACAACGGGATACAAATGACCATTAAAACGTTGCAGGGCTAATTAAACACTCTGACGATGGCTCAGAATTCACAAGATCAGATGTAGGAAAAACTAACAACGTATCAATAACTGTCAGCTGGAACAAATGGAAAGCTCTAAGATAAGCCTAGCCAAGAGTAACCGAATACTGATCTCTACTTGCAAGTATGGACACAGCGCTAATGCTGGGTGGGACATCGAGTCTCTGTATAAAACCAGTGGAGCAGCTGATGGAGGTGGCATAATGATCGCGTTACATGACACACTACAGAAAAGGGCTGTATATCAGTACAAAGGGAAGTTTACACAATACATACAACGCAGTGCATGTGATGGTTTTTTGAACAGCTTTGTACTCCTTTTCATTTATCTCTCCGGCTCACACATTTATATCTATCACCTGTAACACATTCGCATCGCCCCTTCTTTCTCGTTTTAGTGCTCTAAAACATCACCATGCTCTTGTGGTGGCCATAGCTACGCTGTCATGTTCAGAATCTGGGAAATTATTGATGACGTGGTTAGTTTATAGACAGGCGGCCAACGAGGGTTTAACAAGTCTGTACATGCGGATCCTCCCTCACCCACACATACACAGAGAATGTTCACACAAATAACACTGTGCCCACAGATATCAATTAATAATTCCGCTCTTGATCTGTTTAAAATCATTCATCCTTTGATGCGGTGAAAGATCAGTCCGCCGCACATGCTGCCATTTTCCAGGAAATAATGGGCGGCTTTTATTCTGTTTGATATAGACCTTTTGTGAAACAACATCGCATATTGCAGAAAATTTTGTTGTGTTAGAAACCAACACATCCAGTGCATTCATCACGTCTTTTTTAAAATTTTATTTTTTTCCTATTTCGTAGCTTCAAACAAAGTCGTGTTTTCCTCCTTCCTTCTGCTTTTTTATCGTTAATTGTTCTTTGTAACGAAGCTCAAAGGCACCGATTAAAGGCTCAGGTCTTTGGTATCTTTGCTGGCAGTTTTCCAGGACAGCTCGTTATCTCTCGAGTCATTCAAACAATTAACATCTCGCAGCATTTTCAACGACAGCCGGTCAGATGTCGCGGTATCCTTCGTGCCGTGGAAGAGTCGACCCGGTAAGACGTCACGATATTCTTTGAGCCGTGGAAGAGTCGGCTTTCGGACACAGACGTCAAAATATGAAAGAAAACTTAGGATTGGAAATTCTGTAGCAAGCTGTTGCCTTATGACGTCGTGCATGCACGGCTTGTCAGTTTGGTGTTCCTTCACGACAACAATCCTGTCCCTTGAATTCAGAAGAACTACTGAAATGAGGTTGTCTGCGTAATCAAAAGAACGATTTGCCAAGAAATTTTGAGGACAAATATATAATAATAATAACAAGACATTTTAAAAATTTGGAAAGTTGAGGCTGCCGTTATGCTAGGCAAGCAATGTGCGTACAGTTCGAACAATGCAACGTTTAGCGCACAAACATGAACGTTTCATCAGTTCATTTTATAATAATAATAATAATAATAATAAATAGAATTTCTATAGCGCATTTCTCAAAAAATTATTACTAAATGCGCTGTACATTGCATCAATGATTCATGCATACACTTTCCAAATCTCATACTAAAACACGCACTCTCATCCATACAAACTTTCAGTTTCACACACATAGACGCTCTTTGTCATATATCTAAATGTGATTACATCATAAAGTTAGGAGACTCCCACTATGTTTCTCTCACACTGACCCTAATTGTTTGTTTCTCATTATGCCACATAAGTTGTGCTCTTACATTTTGAATGTTATTAAAATTTCGTCTTTCGTCAGAGTTTCCAAGTCTATAATTATGTTTCGTTCCTCCAAGACTTTCAGTTCTTTTTATATTACAGGCAACCTTTGCTAGTGCCCATGCTCAGGCGCCGTGCAACAGAGCAAATATTTGCGAGTGCGCAGACTGGAGTGCAACGTTTTAACTGATTTCTGAAATCAAAATATTGTGTCTGATTTTCATTTTTCTCTCTAAGCCCTTGGTGGTTATCCCAACTTTTCAGAGCGGCTATTTCAGTGACCAGTTGCTATTTCCCCCCTGCAGGGGTTCATCTTTGACCATTTACCAGTAACTAGTACCAAGAGACTTAACTCCTTCTCCCGGCCGGGTTCTCCCCGGTAATCTACGATGCCAGCCGATTAATCTAGCTGAAAACCGAACAGTATACGGTACCCAATCTCTCCGCCAATCGATGGACATACGAGACAAACCCTGGGTAAACCAACACTTGTTTGGTGTGATTGGTTTCCTTTTTATCCCTAAATCTTTCCATCTATCCCCTGAGGGCTCCTACGTTCATCCTACTTGGGCATTCCGGCATTTGATCTATTCCGTTATTTGATACTGACAGTACGATTCGTCAGGATCCAGTCCCAAGGGGCCCTGACTGCAGGCCTCTCAATTAACGCTGAAAGATGTTCAATATGTACTACTCACCAATACTTTCTGCTTCAGCACCAACCACTCATACAGAGTACACCTTCTTTCTCTTTCTCTCCTTCTCTTTCGCACTGATCCTGGCTTAAAATTAACCCTGACCCCAAATGATGAATATCGACACCCGCACAAAAGGGACAAAGACTAACCCAATCGAAGACATATTGAGGCGGGGGGGGGGGGGGGAAATAAAGATCTTCTATTATTAGTATTACATTATATTTTCTCCTTTTTCTAACGATAGAGATAAATAACCAAATAGGCATCAATATCAAGAAATAGAAACAGATTTTACTGACACCATGTACAACTATTATCATTACTTTGGAATAAACATAACGTCATCAGCACTTGACAATGTGTATCTGGTGGCTGACAAACCTTGTGATAAATGCACTTTTAATCTACAGCGTTCCTATTTCAGAAACAGTCATGGTAAATTATACATACGCACGGCAGAACACAGGTCCTTTTCTCCCAAGGTGAGAGATTACATGAACACCGCAGCCACTGAGATTGTCATCTTCACGAAAGGTTGACATTAATCAGCGTCCCTTCCCAAGTATTTAACAACACTTCTACAGTATACTAGAGATTTCACGGGCCAATTATAAATACAATAACAAAGTTTAAATCCTCGTTAGCCGAGGCTGAGGTAGTGGGTGGAAGATGTGAAACTGCGAGATACCGCTGACAGCTCGACGTATCTGCTGTAGACAAGAAACACACAAGTTCTTTGTCCAGTACACACGCTTAACTAGGTGTTCTCAACTCTTGCTTGGTCGGAGCGTTCTCAAGATGTCTAATGTAAGCTGCGAATTCCCTTCTCTCTGTGTGTTGACAAAGTGCTGCAAATCAGAATTTTATTAGAAATCACCATTTCAGCTGTAAGAGGGAGGCAGTGTACTTTCAAACTTTTGAAATCGATTTTCTCAGTTTCACATTTTTGTGACTACTGTCTTCAAAAGTGTTAAACAGACAGCAAACGGCCGTGGTTTTCAAGACATCTTACCATTATACAGTAGGATCAGTGAAAGATTTTAGGAATAATTGCTTATAATTGTTGAATAGAATTTCAGTTCTCTGGTGAGATTTGTCCTGGTCCACCAGCGAAAAAAGCAGAAATGGTACTGGGGACACAGACAATGTTTGCCTCAGGCCATGACGGAATGAGCCCAGAATAAACACTGTTTAGCTGAGCTCAGCACCAAGCAGAGATAGATGCAGACAGTCTTTGTCTTGAAACAACATCAGGTTAATCAACGTATTTTTGTTTGGGTGGTTCCAGTTTTCTACATTTTTAAAAAACAAACAAACAGGGGATCTCCTGTAGCAGGAGCTCGAAACAACATGTTTACGGATATAGTAGACGCTCTAGAACCCCAGAACATATCTTTAAGATCTTTATTAAACTTTGAAGGCGACATCACATCTTATAATAACATCCAGCAAGATCTACTACAGCGACATGCACCTATCAAGACCAGGTCAATCTCCAACAGACCGTTCGCTCCATGGTACACCCTAGATGTCAAAGCAGCCAAAGCAGAATGTCGCAAAGCAGAAAGGAAATGGTTAAAGACAGGTCTTACAGTCCACAAGGACATTTTCAAACACCAGAAGAACAAATGGAAATGTGTTATTAAACTTGCAAAAAAAGACTTCTATGTCACTAAACTTCAAAATTCTACATCTTGTAAGGAACTTTTTAGTATTTGTGATGAACTCACAGGGAAAAGAAAGGAAACACCTCTACCCACAATTTACGAGAACAATTTGTTGCCCAATGTTTTTGCTGGTTATTTTGGTAAAAAAGTTACAACTATCCGAGAAAATCTTGACAGTTTTGATGCCATTGATCATTTTGATGAGTTTCAGGGAAATCCTATAGACACTTTTGGTGTTGTGTCGAATGAATCTGTAAAATCTATCATCATGGCATCGCCATCAAAATGTTGTGACCTCGATCCTATTCCTACATTTTTGGTTAGATCTTGTATTGATGAACTGGTTCCAACTATTACAAAAATAATAAACAACTCTATTTTAAGTGGGTCTGTCCCTGATTATTTTAAAACAGCCTGGGTAACACCACTTTTGAAAAAAACGACTCTTGATCAAAACATGTTGAAAAATTATAGACCCGTCTCAAACCTTCCTTTTCTTTCAAAAATCCTTGAAAAGGTGATATTACAACAACTAATGTGTAATTTGAGAAATAATGACCTGTTGGAACCATTTCAATCTGCTTACAGAAGTAACCACAGTACTGAAACTGCACTATTAAGAATCATGAATGACATATTAGTAAAGGCAGATTCTGGAAATATTACTATGCTAAATTTGTTGGATCTATCAGCAGCGTTCGACACCATCGATCACGAAATCCTGCTCAGAAGGCTAGAAACATCGTTTGGAATCAGAGGGGTCGCCCTTAAATGGGTCGAATCTTACCTGTCAAATCGCCACCAATTTGTTGTAACCAACAAAATAAGATCTTTTTCTTATGCGCTTCAGTATGGCGTACCACAAGGCTCAGTGCTTGGTCCTATTTTGTTTACTATCTATACTATTCCACTTGTACATGAAATAAAGAAATTTAATTTACAATATCATTTCTATGCTGATGATACCCAGCTCTACAGTTCTGCCTTGCCATGCGATGTTGACAGCCTTCTGCAGCAGGCTGGAAACTGTATAACAGAAATTAAAAGCTGGATGAACCAAAACAAACTGGCACTAAATGAGGATAAAACTGAGGTTATTTTATTAGGCCGTGAGCGGGTTCTGCAAGAAGTGGACAGAACTGAGATGATAATTGGCACTAATTCAATAGAAATTTCAAAAAAAGTAAAAAACCTAGGGGTTTACATTGATTCAAATCTTTCTATGTCATCTCAGGTTAGTCACCTCATTCGTATTCTATACATGGAAATCTGGAAAATTGGTAAAATCAGACATCTTATTTCAACTGAAACTGCGGCTGTTTTAGTAAATTCTTTTGTACTTTCAAAGCTTGACTATTGCAACTCCCTTTTGGCTGGAATTTCACAAAAAAATATTAGAAAACTCCAAATTGCTCAAAACAATGCAGCGAGACTTGTTTTGAAGAAAAAGAAAAGAGATTCAGCACTGCCACTTCTGCAGAGTTTGCACTGGCTGCCAGTCGAGAAAAGAATAATGTACAAATTGTCATCCATTTGTCACAAATGTGTCAATAATACTGCTCCATCGTACCTAGTTGATTTAACTGATTACTATGTTCCATCTCGTCGACTAAGATCATCATCTGACACTACAAAATTGAAAGTACCTAAAATGAATCTGTCCACTGTAGGAGAAAAGTCCTTTTCATTTCTTGGCCCTACCATCTGGAACACTCTTCCAAAGACAACCAGGGAAATTAATGACATTGGTTCTTTCAAACGCCATCTGAAGACCCATTTCTTTCAGACAAACTAGGCTAGGTGTTTTTCGGCAGCAACAATAGTAAATATTTTTGAATTTCTTTTGTGTATGCGTGTGTGTGTGTGTGTGTAAGAGTTTGTTAAAGCGCCCAGAGCTTGTCATCGACGGGGTTGGGCGCTATATAAATGCAATATATTATTATTATTATTATTATTAAATATTATTAATTTATTTCAGATCTCTAGGCATTTTGATGGTCTATCTTTGCCCTTTTCATTTCTTTGTGGAGATTTCTCATTGCTAGCGCCTGATATACTCTCTCATCTATTATTGCATGAAGCTGCGATTATGCAGGCTATACATAGTTCTATTTGTCTGGTCTCTTTCAACATCAAGATTATCAATATTTCCTGAGGACACAATGCCCAGCTAGAACTTGGTTCCCTTACATATTTCCCAATTCGTGTTTCTTTGTCCACTCAACAATAACCATTAGTTCCTAACCATCTTCTCTGGACGTAATAGCCCGTACAAAGCAGTCATTCCCCACAGATTTACAAAGCTCTTATTCACAATGCCAACACGGAAGGGCGCTGACTTTTTTATTTCCAGAATTAACTCTCCTTTCACTTCAGCGTGTTATCTTCGGCTTCCATCTCTACGCCCCTGTGAGGACCGATCAAGTGAAAGATTAAGAAGCAGCTTCGCTAAACGTCATCTTTAAGAGAGCAGGAACAGAGTTGGCAGAGGCGTTGACTCAAAGAGTTCCATCTTTTATGGGGGAAAAGGGGGAGCATTAACAATGACGGGAACAGAGAGTGCCCAGGTCGTTAAAAAGCTTAAATAAAAAAATCCACCACAAATTATGAATTATTTACTGTACAAGGCACCGTTTCCTTGAAAATCTTCACAACAAAACTCTATCTATCTATCTATAATACCGAAACAACTTTATGGCGCTGTTTCCTTTGTTGGTCTACAACCAGTGAAGGAACATTATTACGTGTATTATTTTGTCAGGTCAGAAAAATCTGCTACTGGTAACATGTAATCCAGTACAACCTGTTTCATGAACTGGTACGCTAGCATGGTATCAGTGGGCGTGCACCTGTCGGTGCAAACGGCCAGGACGGAGGAGGTTTCATCTAACCCAACGGCCACATGCTAGGGCACAATGTGACCCTCAGTACTTGAGTCCTTCATATTGGCCCCCGGTAGCGGTGTGGTCATAGGCTTGTTTGCCTAAATCACAGACGAAGAATTGAGCAAACTTCCCGGACGCAGCTTCGAAGCTGGCGGCAGCAGGCCAGTGGTTGATTGATAGGGCAGATGGCAATATACCGTCACTCTGGCCTGGATATCGTGACACAGAGCATCCACCAGTATTGGTGTTCTTTGGTTTGGGTCTTTCACCCTAGTCAGTTGGGACTGCGAGGCTGTGGAGTAGCCTACAGGCAGCCGGTCAGGCAATATGACTGTCCCTCTGGCATCCTCCTGCACATGGATACATTTCCAGTCGTCTTGACCCTGTCTTGCCACTTGGATAAGTTGTGTCCAGGCGAGAGAGTGAGTCTGATGTTTGCGCAGCTCTTTCTCACTAAAAACAAATTCTTTGCGCCAGTCTTAACACTCACCTCGTCTTCTTTCATCTTTGTCTCGTCTTCTTTCCTCTCAAAATTCCAACGGCGATGGGCGAGTGCGGTGGCAGCAGGTTTGGATAGACTGGAAGCTGTTAGCACAGACCTACACGTTGGTGGCTGTGGGCTATGGTCGCTTCATCGTCGATTGAAGTGGAGGCGTGGGGAGGCAGCACCCACAGTAGCCGAGCAGCCTTATTTAAGGATAGCACTGCTCACCTCAACTGAGGAAGGGGCTAGAAAAGGTGCCCTAAAGAAAGCCCACTTCACATCACCCTGACTGGTATACCGCGACTAGTGGGGATCCCTTTTTGCGGTCGAAACAAAAAGAAATTCAGCTTACTCAGGCTAGGAGCCTGGAATATACGCACACTACAGGACAACTCAAACAACCCGGAAAGACGCACTGCACTTATTGCCATTGAGCTCAGCAGGTACAACCTGGACATAGTGGCACTCAGTGAGACCAGACTCCCTGATAGTGGCCAACTCAAAGAGCTCAGTGGTGGATACACCTTCTTCTGGAAAGGCAAGGGTGCAGTCGAACCGAGACAGCATGGTGTTGGGTTTGCAATTAAAAATGACCTTGTCAGAAACTTGCAGTCCATGCCAACTGAAATAAATGACAGGCTAATGACACTCAGGATCCCAGTTGGGAAAAGCCAGTCAGCCACCCTCATTAGCGCATATGCGCCCACCATGACAAACCCAGATGAAGCCAAAGACAAGTTCTATTCTGATCTAGAATCTGTCATATCCTCTGTCCCGGCAGCTGATAAGCTGATTCTCTTGGGGGACTTCAATGCTAGGGTTGGCTCCGAAATCTCAGCGTGGCCAAATGTTTTGGGCCCTCACGGAGTTGGTTCATGCAATAACAATGGGTTGCGCTTACTTACTTTGTGCGCTGAATTTGGCCTGTTCATTACCAACACAAATTTTAGTCTCCCCGTGAGAAACAGAACGTCATGGATGCATCCCCGCTCAAAGCATTGGCATCTCATAGACTATGTCATTGTGAGGAAGACTGACAGAAAGGATGTCCTTGTAACAAAGGCGATGTGTGGTGCCGAGTGTGGAACTGACCACAGACTCATTGTTTGCAAGCTCAGACTAACATTGAGGCGCAATAGACGCCCTCAAGGGAAAGCGCCACCTAAACGCCTAAATGTTTCAAAACTCTGCTCAGCTGAGAAACAGAGCGATCCCTCATCAGAACTCTCCTCAAAATTGGATTGCGTGACTTTTGACCCTGAGAACATTGAACAGAGCTGGACTGACCTAAATACGACTGTACACTCTTGCGCCAGCAGCACAGTTGGTTTTCCTGTCCGCAAGCACCAGGACTGGTTCAATGATAATGATAATGAAATCAAAGTGCTCATCAAAGAAAAAAATAGTCTCATCCAAGCTCACTGCAGTGATCCCTCTTCCACAGCAAAAGCTGATGCACTGCGTGCATGTAAGGGTGTACTCCAGAAGAAGCTGAGGAAAATGAAAAATGACTGGCTTGAAGAGCGAGTAAGAGAAACTCAGAAATATGCCGACACAAACTACACTAGAAAGTTCTTTGAGAGCCTCCGAGCTGTGTTTAAACCATCCCGCTCTGGCACTACGCCACTTCTTGCGTCAGATGGTTCAACACGCATTGTTGATTTGAATGCCATAATTCAGCGTTGGGCAGAACATTTCGGAGGTGTGCTAAATCGGCCATCAAATATAAATACTGAGTCCACTGACCGCCTCCCTCAGACTCCTATTAATGCAGCTCTTGCCAAGCCATTCACAGCAAATGAGACCCGAACTGCCACAAATCAGATGTCCTTTAACAAATCACCAGGCGTGGATTCAATTCCTGCTGAGGTGTATGCCTTCGGTGGAGAAAAGCTTATTGAAAGGTTGACCGAGTTGTTCAATCATATGTTGAAAGCAGGGAAGCTGCCACAGGACTTCAAAGATGCTTCAATCATCCATCTGTACAAAAACAAAGGGACAGCCAAGTCTGTGACAACCATCGGGGAATCTCTCTACTTTCAATTGCTGGCAAAATATTGGCAAGAATGCTTCTGAATCGCCTTCTTGATCACCTCTCGTCAAATGACTTGCTTCCCGAGAGCCAATGTGGCTTTCGTAAAGAGAGGGGAACGGCGGATATGATTTTTGCTGCCAGACAGATTCAGGAAAAATGCATGGAACAAAATAAAGCGCTGTATATCACATTTGTTGACCTCACAAAAGCGTTTGACACAGTGTGTCGTGAAGGCCTCTGGAAAATCTTGGCGAAGTTTGGGTGTCCACCCGAATTCATCACAATAGTGCGCCAGTTTCATGATGGCATGCAAGCTGCAGTCAAAAGCAACGGCAGTTTTTCAGAGCCCTTTGCTGTCACAAATGGGGTAAAACAGGGTTGTGTCTTAGCCCCAACTCTGTTCAGCATCATGTTCTCTGCAATGCTACAAGAAGCCTTTAGCTCTCCTCCTCAAGGGGTAAGCATCAAGTACCGAACTGATGGCAGTCTATTCAACCTCAGGAGACTTCAGGCAAAAACCAAAACCAAAAGTACTCAAGTCTGTGACCTACTATTTGCTGATGATTGTGCACTTCTGGCTCACGATGAGGATAGCATGCAAAACTGTGTTGATAAGTTCTCTAGTGCCTGTGACAACTTTGGCCTCACAATAAGCACAAAGAAGACGGAAGTGCTCCATCAGCCTACTCCAGACGACAAGTATCCTGTGACCCCAAATATCAAAGTCCATGACAGTCTTCTGAAGGTGTCGGAGAACTTCACCTATCTTGGCAGTACACTGTCTTCCGCGGCTCGTGTTGATACTGAAATTCTCTCAAGAATCAGCAAAGCCAGCTCTGCATTTGGCAGGCTTCGAAAGAGAGTATGGGATGTTGCCGGCATTCGCACAGACACTAAGCTGAAAGTGTACAATGCTGTGGTCCTTCCCACCCTACTCTATGGGGCTGAAACCTGGACAGTGTACCAATCGCATGCCAGAAAGCTAAATCACTTTCATCTGGCCTGCCTTAGAAAGATCCTAAGGATCAAATGGCAGGATAAAATTCCAGACACTGAAGTCCTCAATCGTGCCAAGGAATTGAGCATCTTCTGCCACCTGAAAAAAATTCAGCTACGTTGGGCAGGACATGTTGTCAGAATGCCCGACTCCAGACTCCCTAAGCAAATCTTCTTCTCTGAGCTCTCCAATGGAACGAGGAATGTTGGGGCCCCAAAGAGACGTTACAAAGACACTCTCAAGCAATCACTGAAGGCCTTTGCCATTGATGTGAGTGAGTGGGAAAAGCTCTCGCTTGATCGTGCAAATTGGAGGGCGGCCCTTACCAGAGGCAGCAAAGCATGGGAAGCTGACAGAGTCCAGCAGGCTATCAAAAAAAAGAGAACGGCGCAAGAAAAGGCCCAGTGGTACTGAACCAACGGAGCACTCTTGTCATTTATGCGGAAGGGTCTGCAGGGCAAAAATAGGACTTATCAGTCACATGAGAAGCCATAAGTCATGAAAGAACAGTCTTTCCATTCTGTCCTCTGTGTCCTTTAGTTCTCTTTATTGTCCATGTGTTGAAATTCTCAACAATTTCTGTTCTTTATTCCTCTGGTGTTGTTAAGGTCATCATCATACCTGATGGACGAACTATTATTATTATTATTATTTTGTCAGGAAGAAATCCGGACCTCAGGCATCGCCCAGAAAGAAATAGTTTTGCATTTCTCATGCTAAAGTAATGACAGACTAGGCCAGGGTGGGTCCAGCATGCAACAGTTTCTGCCATTCTGGAAGAAAACAGAGCGGGGGGGGGGGGGGAGGGGGGAAGGAGACAGAAATAATGACCATTCATGCGGGAACGACCGATGAAGGAAATGAGGCGTTTTCCTTCCTTATCTCTCTCTTGCTCACCCAGCCCCCACCCCCTCCTCACTCAGCCCCTCAACCACCCAACATTTTCCCTCACACAAAATAAAGGCACGAGCTTCAAGTGGTTAATTCCTCGAGGCAAAGACTTCTCAGGTCCCATCGAGCATGTTGCAGCAGCTTAGTAATGCCAATTTACAGGACGGTGGGGGAGGCGGTGGTGGACAGGAGAAAAAAAAAAGAACCCGAAAAAGTGCTGTCTTTTTGTTAATGATCAGTTCGCACACCCAAGAGCTTGAACTACACAGGGGCCATCCATAAGTGTGTATGCTTGGAGGGAAGGGGGGTTGGGGATACACCAAGTGTATGAAAATCATATAAAGGGGGGGGGGGCGAGGGAGTTGTCTGGGGGTAGGCTTTTGAATTATGATGATGATGTAAAAGTTTGATTCTATTTATATTTCTTCAGCGAATTAAGTTATTGGATTATAATTAAACAAATAAAATCGTGTTTCTAATGAAAGGTCTATGCAAAATGTCGGTTGATAGACATAGAACTTGAAGGCTTTGCCTGGCCATGGACATTCGCCTTTTAGTGTGCGTGCAGTTATGGAAAGCGTTCTTAGGCCAAGGGAAGGGGGGCCAAAATTGTAAAAAAAATCCAGCATACTACTTGTATGGGTGGCCCCATACCGATATCATTCCCTTAGATCTGCACACTTGAAAAAAAAAAAAATTAACATACAATTACGATTACTGTGCCCAGCTGATCGGGCCAAAAGTATCATGGGAATAATGCTAGGGATGTAATGCTTAAAGATAAAAAAGAAAAATATGCCAGTAAAATTGTTTTAAGCACTAAGCAGTGGACTGAGGCCATCGTGGTAAACGTCTTGAAACTATAGTTATAAAATAAAGCAGATTCTTTCAAGCATTGTCTCGATAAGCAAGTATGATCTACACTGGATGTAGAACTTTCAGTTAAATACCGGAGATTTGGAAATAGTATTACTTGAATACTTACTCCCCGTGGTGCAAAGAATAGAATGATAAAAGTCGGGAGAGATGCCATGCCTTCTCATGTGATATAAACTTTGGACAAGGTTATCCTGCAATCTAAAGACAGGATGATAATTCATACCTGATTTTTTTGTAAGAGACTAAGACTAAACACGTTAATTGTTTAATCAAGTTGTTTATTATTCTCAGACAGATTCATATTCAAGACGATCTTCTCTTTTTATCTATGTGAATGTGATTTTAGAAACTCGCCACAAAAAGCCCCCAATAAAGCCAATTATTATGGCATCGACAGCGTCCAACGAAATCAATCATTCCTTTGTGCCTGAGCCATATTGTTTTCCTGATATCAGTTCACCTCAGAGGAAATTATAATGAAGAATATCTCACGCGGAAAGTCAAGAAAAAAGTGAGTTCGTAAAAGCAGCTACAAATAATAAACTGTCCAGCTCTTTGTAGATTTTTTTGTTTTCAAAAATGAGAAACTGGGGCTGAAAAGCTAAAAATAACATATTGGTCAAAGAGCAAACCCAATAAGGCGACTGGACACTACTGGAAAAACGAACCAAATAGTGGAGCATCGCCGACAAGCGCCAAGAAAAAAGAATAACAAAAAATAGACTAAACTAAGACAGAGAGAAACAAATTATGTTCAAAAAGTTTAAAAGCGAAACATCAAAAGCAATTTTAAACGACACGCAATTAAACCCTTTTGAAATGTTGAAAAGAAAAGCGGTGAAGACGTTCATGAGGAAATGTATCAAATTAAAGTAAGAAGAATATGGTGAGTTCTGAGCACATTGAGGGACGATACAGTTTTAGACTGCTGGTGAATGTAATCTTTAGCCCTTCCTGTTTAAAACACAACAGTGCACCATGGCCAGGCATTATGTGAAAGTAGAATGTTCATTATTCATTCAGAATATTAGGGTATTTCTTTCTATCTTCTTTCTCTCTCAACGACCATTTGCGGAGAGAAAGTGATCCTCAAACTGGACAACACTACGTTAGGGGACTTTTGGCTGCTTGTTATCTTGCGATATGATAAGATTTTAACTTTATCTGAAGGGTTTGCAGACCTGTAATAAATGTATGCTCTTTATAAATGGGCGGCAGCGTCCTTTCAGTACATTACTTTTCAGACAAGGTGTCCCTTTCAATCTAACTCCCAAGTTACGCCCCTGACGCTCACTGATATGCCAACTGCCAGTTCCGTGCCAGACACGTGAAGACGTTATTTAAGACCTATGATAAAAATGAACGTAAATATTCTACCATGTGTTCTTTTTATCAGGAAATTGATTTTAAATGAGATTTAGATCAACGTCTGAAGAATAAACTCTGCCTTTGATGTAATTATTGTATTAGGGTCTGGTTACCCACATAAACCATAACCCTATGTAAAGTTTATAGACGAGACATTTGGGTGATATTTTGCTTACCTGAAGAAGATAAGAATGAGGGGAAAGATCATACAGTAAACAATTTGTAAACTGCACGGTGTGGCAGTCATTAACGGAGAAACATGTACGAAATTGGAAAAGGCGAGTGAGGGCAAAGATGAGCACAGTTTTAACCCTATCTTAAACTCGGAAGTCTGACAGACCCTAGACATTCACCCTCTTCATCATAACATCCCCCAACCGAACGTAAAATAGGGTGAAGCACGTTTGCCATCGGGCCTGAGCAAGCCGGAACTCAAGCCTACGACTTCACCAAAGAGCACTTGGTCAGCAAACCGGGAGAGAACAACAAGAAATCGCCAATTAAATAAGACAAAAGAAAAACACAAATAAAGTAACACTTCGCTAGGATGCAATGATGATCCGTCTGCTAAATTCATTTTTTTTTTTCATTACCAAAAACGCCAGTCAGCTCATTCCAATGGAATTGACGAGACAACCATCATGCGACTTGAAAAGTGAGACATTCAAGAAGTCCAGTTACAAAGCATCTTCTGAATGTTACTGTTCCATCTTTTCATGGAACACTACTAGACTGAAAAAAAATTCGAATATTAAAAAGACATGATCTGAGGAAACATGAAATTATCTGGGAGAAAAAAATATATATCTGCGTTGTTGGTCCTGATGAAAACATTTGTTTTGAATTCATATAGGCCTAATTTTCTTTCAAACAGTCATGACGTTGCGTTTTATGACAGCTGGTGCAGGATAATACTGTCCTGAAAAATTCATGCAACAGAGTTGTTGTTTTCTTTCTCAGTGTGATTTCATGTATCTGTACGAGTACCAGTAGGAAACATTTTTCAGGGCTATGGAGGCTCTGAAGACGACATGTATCAAAGAGAGGTGTAAACTTCCAAGGCAACGAGCTTCCACAAGGAAATATCTCTACACACGTGTATGTGTTTTACGCGCGACTGAAAAATAGATCAGTTTGTGTAAACACAGTTTAGAGTCGAAAGTAGATGAAAATAGTATTTCCTAAACCGCACTCACGAAAAAAAAAAATGCTTTCTACTTTTCTCTTTTCAAAGACAGGAGCGGTGGAGCCACACTGGACCTCTTCAATCCTTCTGACAGGTCTGTTATTTCTTTTTTTCTATCCACCAGTTAATGATAACAATGGAAATTCTACATCAATGGCCGTCTATTCTGGTTGGAGCCTGGCTGTTCTGAGGAGGAGGAAGAAGAGGAGGAGGAGGGGCAGGGGGGGGAGGGGGAGGGGGACAGGCAGATGTCCGCCCAGGGCAGCTTGGTTGAAAGAGGAATGGACCTCCGGTAAACCCAATTAGTGTTAGAATGTCGACAAACTTGGGCTAAGCTTAGCACACCTGACAGGGGATGGGATGATGAATAGACGGTGCAGAAAAAAATAGAACGGTTTGTGTGTAGATATTAGATTATATGGATGGTATTTTTATCGTCGTTTCTCGGCTGTTTCCCCGTTCAAGAGTTTACCTAAGTGTACATAATTATAAGCTAAGATATTCTTTTTTTTTTCCCTCAAGTATAAAGCGTTTTAACGTACTTGGTCGGCATGGCAGTCTCCGGGGCACTGACCGAAATATCACTTTGAAAGGATGTGGTCAAAACAGTGCATTTTGTGGAATAGAAACTCAGGAATGGAAGATGGGCATTACATAGTAATCGGGTGGATGGATGGATGGACGAATAGATGGATGGATGGATGGATGATGGATGGATGGATGAAAGCATGGAAAGGTTAGTGAGAGGAGATTGGGCAATGGTCGGATGGATTGATGGATGGATGGATGGATGAGTTAGTGAGAGGTTATCGGGTGCATACACGGATAAATTACTGAATACTCCAAGCT
Source organism: Onchidella celtica (assembly GCA_963931925.1). Classification (NCBI taxonomy): domain Eukaryota; kingdom Metazoa; phylum Mollusca; class Gastropoda; order Systellommatophora; family Onchidiidae; genus Onchidella; species Onchidella celtica. Next base: position 8,220,704 of record OZ007571.1, on the reverse strand, counting down.
GTGCAATTTCCCCTCCGAAGTATTTCATAAATGCCTGACAATTTCAGTAGATTTCAGTAGTATACAGCTCTAAGCACTGATAGTTTCTTTCTTCCCAAATTCCTTCACCGAAAAAAAAGGAAGGAATGTTGAGGAAAGGACAATTGTTGTGTCCAGCCAAGCACCTGCTCTCTTTCAACGCTTGTCTCCTCTTCCAGCTCTTCGCACATCTCTTCCCTCCTCCACCTCCACCACCTCTGCTGTACCCGCCGCCGGAACACATTGCATTTCTACGCTCAATTATGCGCTCTGCTTTTGTGCTCAAATGACTGTGAACGCGCAAGTGCGTGAGTTGTTTTTTTTCTTTCTTCTTTTCCGTCCCGGGGCCACGAGATGGCCAGCGTGTGCGTTTTTTCGTTACTCCAAGCAAACTCGATTTAGAGGCGTTGGGGAGGGGGGAAAAGAGTAGAGGGGACAGTAAACAATTTCTGCATGTAACGTTTCATAACAACTATAATTGCAACGTATTATATCGGACGTAAACACCTGAAAAAGAAAAAAAAAAACCCTGTAAAGTTATGGAAACAAGAAGTTTTTGTTTTGCCAAAGGAGATCAGGCGCAGACTATGCTTACCGGCTCAACACAGAAGATATTGGTTTATGTTGATTGGTGGTCAAGATAATGTGGCCACAAAATACACAACGGCGTGCCCAAAGTCTTGTCACTTTTCGCCGTTGTTGTTGTGGAGGGAGGTGGAGGGTGAGGAAAGGTTGTCGGCTTTTTGCTTTTTTTTAATAGTCACTGCCCGCGCGATACAAAAGTTTATGTGCGCGCTGGGAAATGAAAAACAAACCTACAGAATTTCGATATTCGAAATCCCATTGTACTATTTTTGTCTCCCCTAGCCTTGAGCCACTGGGCGGGTAATTCCAGTGAATTGTGTCTCAAGTGAGCCCAAAAATGTCGACGGTACGGGTACAGCCACAAGCACAGTTACACGGGATACAATAGTGAAATGGAAGATGATACGGCAGCCAGTTGTCCCCCCCCCCCCTACCCCTCTTGTGGCGGGTCCCCGAGCATGGGGCCAACATTCTTTCTACCAAACAAGCGGTTATTGTCATAGAGCCTGATTCGCGAAAAAGATAAACATCGGTGCCTGGTGGGTCTCCACCAGTGTAAGCTTCCCCTTTGGTCTCCACACGATTTGTACCTGTTCAACAAAAGACATAAAATTCCATTTGCCTGATATAAAAAAACTCGTGTTCCTTTTTTATGTTTCCCCGGCACGCATCTGTGTTGATTGTAGTGTATACTTGGGTCAAGAGCGATACATAGTGACATTATGGCTGTGTGTTTTGTTTTAACGACGTCTGCATAACAAAATGAATGCAGATGTATACATTAGAATTTCAATGCTTCGTTCATAAAACAGAAATATTACTGCGATATGAAAAAAAAAAAAGCGAGGGTGGTGGAAGGGGGAGTGGCGAGGTGTAGGGGATGAAGCTACATCGGAAAGATAGGCACTGGAAATGGAAGAAAGATGCAAAAGGGTTTTCTCTATTATCACTGTTGCCTAGTAATAGAATATGCAAATAAGCTAATTGGTCAAAATGACACGCTGAAGTGACAGTTTACTCCTGGATTATAAATACAGACTTATACATCACTTTTCGGCACTCTGAATATCTTTTCATAAAGCTGGAAACAATGTTACTTCTACATTCTTTGGCTACCTGTTTAGGGAGGGCTAACGTTTGAGCTGCTTAAGCATGGCTGCGTTCGTCATCTTTCTGTTTGAAGACGTCCGCTGACTAAGAACATCACTGATCACTGAAATGTCCTGTTTTGCACACGGCTCTTTGTGGCAATTAAGTATTCTTGAAGCGTTCATCGGTAGGATAAACACAGAGCAACACAACAAAGATACTTTGTGCATTTGCACTTCAGAGCTCCATTGTTGCCCCCGCAAATGTCAATTATCCATTAATCTCTTGGTGATGGTTTGGGCGTCAGTGTATACAGATTTTGTCTGCTCTGTCATCGTCTTCAATTCCATGTCTATCAGAATGTAATTAAATTCGTCTTGTTGTGTGGCGGATGCGTGCAAGATACAGCATCATCCCTCTTTTTTTTTCGTCTGTGCGCTGTGATTATTTCAAGGGAGTTGTAGTGGCAGGTACAACCAATGGCGTGTCTCTTCATTTGTCTGAGACATATGCAGATTGCCATTCCCAGTCCATTAGTTTTGTGCGCCAGGTGACTTGCACAGGGAGCAATTCCGTCATCTGGCATCTCCATCGAGCTCGGCTAGAGATGCACCAATGCACCAGCACTCGCCTCAACACAAGCCGTACGTGTTCAGACAAAACGTAAACCTTTATGTTCATCACATAAACCTGCATGTCCTTCATATAAACTTGCATTTCTTGCTCTCTCTGGGGTGGGAATGTTTACACGCTTGTAATTGACAAAATAGAATACGTCCGTTTTGTATTTGCTATTGGCATCCTTATTTATGATTGCTTCTGTAGATTAAGTAGTAATCTCTCATCCTCGTCTCCCTCAATCCATTCTTCCGTTTTCTTGATTATTCGTTACTTCTCCTTTTTCTTCTTCCTCTTCTTCTTCTTCGTCTTCTTCTTTCTTTCTTTCTTTCTTTCTCTCTCTCTCTCTCTCTTTCTCTCCGTTGAAAGCATACAATTTTTTTTAAAAAGTAAATCGTGGCTTATTCCAGGAAGGAATGCGGCAGGTTGCAACCAGCTTTGATTGAAAGTTTCAGCTAACATTAAGGTGCTAAAGTGCACTGAACGAGTTAACCCTCGCGATATAAATACCTTTTCCAATACCTGCTTCTATACATTTCCATTACTCAAGAAAATTAGAAAATGTACTAGATGTCCTGCACTGAGCTTAGCTATTGTTTTCTGCTACAAGCATCTAGATACAGCTGCGGTTAGAGAACAAACACTCAAGATATACAAAAATGTCCATATTTGCAGCGTGAGATTATGTGGCAAATGGCAAAATGGAAAACATGCTTGTTTTTTCTTTCCTATGCTGCAACAACAGACTTATTATTCTCATTAGAACAACAGCCTCAATATGATAAAACGACAGCAAGAACAAAATATGAAATGTCTGACGGTGTCGGGTCAAAGCACTCACCAAAACAAAAATGTCAACAAAAACCCGATGCATACTAAGATATGCCATATTGTTCAAGATTTCTACTGGTATGGGATCTAAGACGGCCTTGTGTCATGCATTTGATGTAACAGGCTCCGGCAATCTCAGGCCACATCTTGGCACAGCCTGACTCCTTGTTTATTGGGCGTTCCTTTTGTGCAGAAAATTAAATCTTGATTAAACACAGCGGTCTTTGGCGACCACATTTTTATTGTTTGGCGCAGAGCCACGCATTTCCCCAGTTTTTAAAATTTGCATGATGTACTTTCCTAGGGGGTTCACCGGTCTATGCTGTAGGTGAACTATGCTGTAGTTCACCTACAGCATAATGCACTATTTATTTAATTATCGCCATTGGTGATGTTTTCCTGCTGCAAAAGAATAAATTATTCAGTCCAACAGGTCGACAGCCATTCACGGAACATGTAATATGTATGCTGCACTAAGGTCAAAACCACACGTCTGAGTAATGTTTTCCACTCTGCAATACGCGTAAATTCACATCATCTCTTGCCACATTACAAATCAACACATATGCAAGTGAATGCCAAAACTGCAGGATTCATTATCATCATCTGTTTTCATGGCCAATGAATCATAGTGTTAGCTTTTGTGTTTCCAAGTTTCAGTCGCAAATCACAGGTCTGCCATAGAAGTATAATAATAATATCAAATTACTATCATAGATGATACCAGTGTTGAGTTGGAAATAGCACGGTGACTTCAGAGGCAAAAAGGACGCCAACACTTGAAAACCACGCAATTAGTTTATCACTGCAAAACTACACAATGCCTCTTTCTTCATTTTCATATACCACCATAGCTTCAAGGTATTGTAAACTGGCACTTGACTTGTAAAACACTAAAACCACTGGCGGACCCCATGGCATGGTTTCTCCGCTGGTGATAGGAATCTGAACTATTATAACATGCTCAACATCAGTGCATATACATTTGTCATCAGGGAACTTACGTAAAAAACCCTTTCATGTTCGCCTGGCAGCGATAAAACGAGAATGAAGGAGAAAACACGGCATTTTGTTCCGCTATAAACAGTTAACCCTGCCAAAGACATGTTTTACACAGTACAGTCAGAGTGCTGGTGTAACTGCTGGAACAGGAGAGGAAACGTTTGCTATTGTTTATTTTTAAAGGCTAAGTAGAATTCAACTTGGACATTCCTGATGTCAGTGTAACCTCAGAAAGAACAAGTCCCTGTAAACTAACACCAGATCTCACATGTGACTTGCATCACCTTCTAGCGTCATCAGCGCAAGTACTCAACCTGACGCACCTGTTTGACATAAGACGTGTTTGCATCTCTCCAGGCCTTTGTGTGCCGCTGGGTATTTCTGTACCGGCTGTTTTGACGCCTCAGCTTTTGAGATAGAAAGGGAGTTCTAAAGATCCCAACACTTGAAATTTGGAGAATATATTTGATACAGAAAAATTGGGATCATTTTGGCGCGGAGTGTATTTTTACCCGATTCCGTGCTCAGAAGATGTTTAAGTGTTACAGATACAAGCTCTTGCCCAGCCTTTCACGGAAACGAGTGCAGAGCACCAAATTTCTGAACAAAATCCTGTTTTTCAACAAACTATCTTTCTACCACTTAGTATTTCACAGCGTTTCATTTCCCAATGACAGTTTCTTCCCAGCGTTTGGTCTGCTACCCCCCCCCCGCCCTCCCCCTCACAACCCCCACCCCCACCGTCCCTGCATACACACACACACACACAAAGGACAGAGCATGGCCCTGCCTGGTTGGCTGGCACTAGCTACGTATGGGGAAAAAAATGTAGGACAGCTGCAGTGGCTGCACTTAACATCTCTAACCGAACACATTACACCGACAGTATGGTGGAAGCCATTCCTTTGTCGTGCCAGATTTCAGAACGACAGCGTCGGGAGAAGAGAGCTGTCTGTCTTCTTCTTTTTGTGAAAGATGGAGGAAAATTGGAGATAATGATCCGCTGATAACAGGCAGACAGAGGAAAGTGTGTGAGATTGCTCATCTATGCTATCGTTGCTGTAGAATTGGCGGGATTGAGTGCCTAACCAAAGAGTCCCAGCCTGCATGCTATCCTCCAGCCTATACACATGGGTCATCCTGCCACAGTTAAGAACTGAGATCATATGTAATTTTTTTATAGACGATGCGGCTGAAGTGGAGCAACTCAGTTATCTTCTACTTTCGCCACTTCTGAGCTCATTGGACATGCACTGTGCATGTCACCATTCTCTCTGTTCATGTAAACTCGACAGGGTAAATGCAAGTAAAATCAAAGGCTCCTGACATTCAGACAGTGCAGTACGGGGTATCAATCAAATATTCAAATGGGCAGAATCCATTCCTCACCAAAAATGCCCATTAACCGCAATTGCCGTGCACTAACATCACAGTTTGTACAATTAATCGGAGGGATGAAATTAAGACTAATGGCAGTGATTCGGCAGGTGAGGGAAGGTGAAAAATTAATATTGGTGTTTTCAGGGGGATTTTCTGGACATTTGGATTTATTCCGATTAGATTTAGCTATAAATTTTGAAATAAATTCACTTTTTTTTGTTGTAGTTACATTGTTCATCAAGGTTGAAGAAAAAGCACGTAAACTGGTTATTATCCAAGCCTTTGTTGTTGTCAGATTGTTCGTTTTGGATGGTACCCCCATCCCCCCCCCCCCCCCCCTTTAATTTTTCTGCATCTCTTCAGTGGCAGGAAAGTGATGATCGAGCATTCACCATCTGTATGTGACACCGTCTGAACGAATTAGTAATGTCAACAAAAGCTGGATGTGTAAACAAAGAAAGTCCTTAAATATCCTATTTGCACGCATGGTTAGGACCAAATTACCCTCGAGTGATAATCTCTTGACATTTCGGGATGAAATGCATGCATGTTCTATACAAAATGGCCTAAAAAATCGAACGAATGCGCTATGTCATACAGTCATTGACGCGTGACAAGGCAGATGTAAGGTCCATGACATGATCCGTGACATAACGGCTTTGATAAAATTTAATTGATTCTCGGCATGTTTTTTCAGCTTTTGTGGCCAGACTCATTCATACAACACACATTCAGTGAATGCTGTTCTCCCACCCCTCACCTCTCACCGGCACCTTTATCTTCTCTGGGCAAATGTGTGTGTCCATGTTCTGTATACCACGTGTGTATGTGTCTGAATGAATGCGCCAACTGCTTCCGTCCCAAATGCTATGGGCATAATTATATTAACAACACATGAACACTGAGACTGATTTTCTGCACTGCTGGGCACATCCAGCAACGCCTGAATGGAAACAATGCCTGAACAAGTCATGATGGTTGGGAAAAAAAGATTCAAATGTGAAGAAACAAAAATTAACAAAAAGACTGCTTTGTTAACCAGAATAAAAATATTGAGAAATCTTTGCAGTTAAAATAGTGGACATTGCAAAGCTAACAGGCATTCTATTATTTATTTATTTAAAGTCCCCCAACTACAATATGTCTCGTGTTCAGACTAGCGTGATTTCTAAGCAAACACGGGCAAGACAAAGGCGGAGTTATCCTAGGGTAAACATTGGCACTGATACAGCCAGCTCTCCTGTAAATAAAATAACGATAAAAACCCAAATCGCCCACATGTTTATTTTTCATTACATTATAAAGCTTTCATTTCCACATTGTCATTTCAGGATGTCTGTAAACTCAGGTGGTGGAAGGAATGCATGCAGTCAAATAATTGTCGCTAAAAAATGTAGTTGCTTCTGGGCTGTTCGCTACTGCCATCTTATTTTTTGGCCGCTATTGCCATCCTCGTTTTGGCCGTTGTCATCTACCAGTCTTAATTACGAGAGAAATACTCGGTCTAATGTAAAAACAAACAAAAAAAAGGCTGCGCCGTTATCAAATTCGCCTCTGTGTTACGCCCGTTGCGACTCACGAATCAAAGTTACAGACCAAACGAAAGTGATGGGCCAAAAGAAAATAGTGTTAAAGAAGTCTGAAGAATCTCTATATATCTATCCAGAATGAACGGTGTCGAGTTGATTATTGTGTGAGAAAGCCACGTCACTTTGAAGCTGCCGCTAGCACAGTACTCATGATTGAGAATTCGCCTACAAACACTTTCACAGATACACGGTGAATAAAACTAGCGCAGACCCACATCAGCTGAACTCTAGAGTTTTGCAGATGTCTCAGCATACTCATAGGGATCTGTGCAGTGGATAGAACGGTTTGTAAGTCTCTGAACATTTCTCCTAAGGCAGAGAAAATTAGGCCAAAAGAAGAAAAAATGGAAGAGAAAAATAGCAAACAGAATAGAGAAATAATTCGTGAATGAAAGAGGAAAAGATGGCACGCCATTGTCAAGAAGTTTGTTGGTAGAGAATTAGACGCTGGAAGAGTTACATTGGAAAATGAAATAAGCAAAAAATAAATAATATAAAAGTGAATTATTTCATCTTCGTGAGATTTTTAGGAAGGAAAAATAAAGATTTATTAATAATGTCACTGTTTCCTAATGCTAAGAGGACAAAGAAGGAAGGAGAAGAACCCCCCCCCCCCCCCAAAAATAAATCGCAATGTTATTTGCCCCCCCCCCCCCCTCCAAAATCGTAATGTTATTTGCTCTTACGTAGAACATTAACAGATGGACAGAAGCAGCTTGTGAGAAGAAACTGATAAATGCAGACAGAGAAATAGGTAGATAAAGGTAATAAACAATAGACAGAGAAAGAAAGAGAGAGAGAAAGGAAGGGAGAGAGGGAGAGAGAGAGAGAGAGAAATCAGAAGCACTAATGTAGTCCAGATCACGACATTTCACCCATCCTGATGGTCTTGAGCAAAAGTTTTACCTAGACACCACATTCATTCCTCATTCTTTCCCTAGCCTTGCTTGGCAACAAGCTAGCAATGTGGCTGTGCTTAGGGTACCCGCTGTTGACATTAACCGCTGAATCAAACGCCTGTACAGGCTGCCATTTTGTGAGACATATGTCGAGGGCGAGAGATGCCGTGTTTATACAAGAGTTGCATTGGGTGCGTTGTGAACGGCAAGGTAGAATTCAGAAATTGATATCAAACAGACTATTTCCTTTCTCCTCAGACTAGGGATTTGAGAAGATCTCTAGAGGTGTCATTATTTTCACATGACATGCATTAATTGTTCTGATCTATGCTTCCCATACTTTGCCCTTTAACCTACCTTTTGGACGTAGAATAATGTCTAATGTCTGGCGTTAATACCAGGCAAAAGCTCAGATCTAGCTCCAATTCATGACTACATCCATCTTCGTTTGAACACCAAGAACGCTCGAGCTCAGCAAATATCTTCCAACATATATAATTTTCAGACGATGAGAAATTATTGGGACAAAAAAAAAAAAGTTATGTCTTGTGTGTGTGGATTTTTATCTTTCACAGAAAATAGACGTTTTTTTTACCGACCTCATATTTTTTTCCACGCCAGTCGTAACTTGATGTAATTTTTGTTCCAGGTTTAATCAAAGCCCTGGTGATTTAAAGAGGAGTTCTTTGCCTTATGTGTATGCCATCTGTTACTTTGAGCAGTTCGCTTTTTGTGTAGCCGAAGTCTTTTTTTACATGTATGGTCATGAGACCCCTGAATCATAATGGCACTTAATGTCACAGACTCCAATGTCCAAAATAGTTACAGCCACTTTAAGATACAATCCCCCTAAATGGTACAGTTATGACCTTTACAGCTTAACCACGAGACAGCAATTTTACCTGACAATTTTACTAAGAGCTGTCCCACACAGCTGTTTGACATCATCATATTCTGAAATTTCATGTTGTCTTAATTCTTTTCTTTTGCCTAAAATTAGCCCAACATCCGGACGACTGCATCTGTTCAGTGGTGAGATCTTGTTCTTATGACAATGTAATTGTCAACATCAGTCAAGCCTGAGAAGACGTAAGCTCCTCTGACAAAAGTGTTCATTGTGTCAGAAAACACACTGTCTGTGTGAAATTTCCAAAAACTAATGACACGATGCTCAACACAAAATCATTGCAGGGTAAGCACAGAGGGTGGTAATCACGCATTTTGGCTTTTGTTCTTGTTAATTTTTTTTTCTTCCAGCTTAAACACGTTAAGACAAAGGATAGAACATTTGATACTAAAATTAACAAAGAAAAAAATTCTGAAGTTAAATCCGTAAAATGAATGTCAGAAAAATGAGGATTTAATCAAATTAAGGCAATGAGAGCACGTCCATCGGCTTTGTGTATAATGAAGTAATTTAGACTAATGACATAATGACAAATTATGCTACAGATCAAAGGATAATCAAAACAAATAAACAGCATGACCAAAACGATATTCGAAATCAAAATAACAGTTCCATAATGAATATTCTGCCTTTGGTCGACCCAGTAGCGGCAGAGGTATGTGGAATAATACATCCTTGACTGCCGTGTACTACTGCAGGAGAGACACACCATTATAATTTGAAATCCATCCATACCATTTGTTAAAGGTTACGTGTGCAAAGATTATGTAGAGCAGAATGGTAAGACATTCTGCCACTGTGCGAATGTAGAGCTGACTGGTCAACTGGACCACAAAGACCAAGGATAAACTGATTATTAAACGTAGAAGATCATCGATAATATAGTAAGCAAGAGAGACAAGACGGAAGCTGGAACCGTAGCGAACTAATCCTGTGAGATGGATCAGTTGGGTAATGTGATGTGACAAGCCAAAGCCTTGATTAATGGATGGTTTAGCCAGCATGATCTGGCTATTGGTGATCTGGGTAGGATCACGCATCGTTTCGGTTACCAACACAGACAAGATAGGCTCTGTGGCGATACAGCATGCGAAAAAAACTCAGGCTCAATTTGCGCTAGTTAATGACCGAGACAAAGAGACAATTCAGGGGTGCAAATTACCCAGGATTTGTGCTAGTTATCAGTTCATCATTTTTGGAATACCCCATTCTTTTGGGGAGGGGAACGGGGACACTGGCAATTTGATCGGTAAATTAATACCAAGTGATTAATCAACAGTCGAGTTTGGGCATTTTTTCACTCATCAGATTTTCTGAAGTTAGGACATGAGATTGAGAATACGAACAAAAATTAAACAAAACAAGGCAACAGAGAGAGAGAGAGAGAGAAAGAGAGAGAGAGAGAGAGAGTGAGAGCGAGAGAGTGAGAGAGAGAGAGAGAGAGAGAGAGAGAGAGAGAGAGAGAGACAGAGAGAGAGAGAGAGAGAGAAACAACACGAATTAGATTTCCACAGAAGAAAAAATAAAGACACAAATAAAAAGCTGGAACAATGAAAGTGATGTCGAAAGGCTAAAACAACGCTGGAGAACTGCTTAACAAGCGTTAGGAGCAGTGCTGTATTTTCCCGTTTCCACGCTTATCTCAGCTTTTTTCCAAGGAGAATGGTAACAAAAGCATTGGCTTTTCCAGCGGCTTTTCCGACCATTAAATGTAGCCCTCTTGAGGACCACTTCATCCAATTAAATCAACGCTGTCTTTACCTAATGAATTCCTCAAAGAAACTGCTTTCCACTGATGGAACGAGATCACATTGTCCTCGAAAGGCCTTTGTAACCTGGACGTACTAGGGCATTATAACTCGGGAAAGCGTCACAGTTTTAACACCCTGGGAGTTGTCAAGTAATTACGCACTACGCAGCAGAAAATCACGACAATTTTCACTCAGTGATTAATTTCTCATGAACAAGGTCTCTGATGGCAACACTGTTACTGAGAAGAATACGGCTGAAATAATCTGATGAACGCTACATTTTGTTCAGTACTGTAGCGCTAACACTCTCCAAAGTTCATATTGGTAGTGCGGACCTTTATGCAGAATGAAAAGATGACAATTGTCTATACAGAAGTACACTGACACATCTGAACCCGAGTACAATGGTATTATGTTAAAACGGCCGGTGCCGATTTTTTTTCTCTTTAATCTTCACAAAACCTACTGTAACGCAGGTGCCGTTGGACCAATTTAGCCATGTCTTCACCTCGGCCACTGGTCACTACAACACCGGATGTGAGGTGATTAGGGACGCTTCCCTACTGTGACGCGACGTGCTAGGCATTTGTGTTGCTGACCACTGGTTACACTGCCCATTGGTTTAAGTCTTACTTGTCTATTCGACACAATCAAAGCGTGGAAACACGTCCTCACAAACATCATCGGGTACATATTACATCTCCGTCTATTAATCTCTCTTTTATTTTACATATTCTCTCCGCCCCGCCCCCCCTCTCTCTCTCCCTCTCTCTCTCTCTCTATCTATCTATCTACTATCTATCTATCTATGTATCTATCTATCTATCTACTATCTATCTATCTATGTATCTATCTATCTATCTAGCTCTCTCTGTCTGTTTGTCGCGCTCTCTCTGTCTGTCTGTCTGTCTCTCTCTCTGTCTGTCTGTCTGTCTGACTCTCTCTTTCTGTCTGTCTGTCTGTCTGTCTGTCTGTCTGTCTGTCTGTCTCTCTCTCTCTCTCTCTCTCTCTCTCTCTCTCTCTCTCTCTCTCTCTCTCATTTTGTCCAATTCTCTTTCCTGTCTCTATTTTCTCTTCTTTGCACGGATAATACATTATGTAAATAATTCCCATCTTTCCGTATAAAACACAGAATGAATTAGCGTTCCTTCCCTTTTTTTTTTCTTTTCAGACAAATTCACATATAAACACATAGCATGTTCGTGTACCAAAGCGCACACAACCACCCGCATTTTGCCACTAAAATCATTTATTAAAAATAAAATTCACTTCGCCCTGCAACTAGGCTGAAGACGACACCGCACTGCCCTGACCTAACCTGAAAGATGAAAAGTGAACTGGTTATCAAGTTTTATCTGACAATATTCCCCTAAATCGTGCTAAACGAACATGCCCGGGGGTTGAACAAATGAGCGACATGTTTACCTATTCCCGATAAAGGGGAGTCAAGTTGAATAGGCTTTGGGAAGATCACCTCCGAAGCTGCTCCGAGCGCCAAAAGCTACAAGATAAGAAATGATTTTTGACCGTCACCTCGATAAAAGGATAATGTTGAGTAAGTTCATGAAACACACGTAACATGGTTGCTGTGCTCAGTTGATTATCAATCCTGGCAAAGGATAAAGTTTAAACGTTTCTCAGACACTCGATGGCTGTAAGTGCTGACAGTTGGGCTTTCACAGCTGTAATAATTCTATCAAATTAACTTGACACTTCCTGCTTCCGACATCCCAAGTTGGTCCACGGTGCTTTGTAAGGAACAAACATTATAATACTAAGACACTTGTTGAGAAGCTGATATTGGTATACGGTACTGATTTTATTACAGATTAATATGTACTGCGGCTGACAGCGACGCCTTTCCAACATAGTAGTTCGGCGGGGTTTTCAACAACTGAGGTCATTCTCATTTACGATAATTTGATAGAGATGCTGATTCCACTGAGTTCAAAGGGAGAAACGTAGTTAACCCTTTGACTACTGGCACTGTAAATGCTACATTTTCTGGAATCCAGGTTATATATTGAGATCCTTTTATTTCAATTATTTTCATTGGTGAATATTAATCTCAATCAGGATGTTAAGCTGTGTGTAAAGACTAGTAATGGAGAACCCAAACCTGGAACGGATGGAGCAGTGAAGAGTTAACAGTAATGCTGTTTCAGTATTGAAAGGGTTAAACACATAATAATATTTGGAACCATGGCAACGATTTTTTATGATTATTATTATTATGGTACTGTGAACGGAAGCAAAGAAGCTTGCGCTGATGATCCTATAGACAAAGATCAAGGAAAAAAGATTGTGGGATGTGGAAACAGTGAAGGTTCTAAAGCATTAATGCAAAGGGGATGGATGAGATTATGAATGAGTAAACATGGTCAGTCTGATGACCAGGAGACCGCAGGTAGCCCATGTTTCTGTGGATTTCAGTCCTACACATTCTAACATAATTGTTTGATGGGTCGGAAAAAAAAAGTGAGTATGTTAACTACCTAATAATGTGATCTTCTCCACAGCGTCCACTCTGCTCTTTTTTGCGGAAAATGACGCCTCTTTGCTTCAAAAGCGGTGAGGAGCGGAGCTGAACGGATGCTGTTGACAAGTACGTATACAGAGGAACAAAGTGTTTTACTTTTTCGTAGACCTATGTCATTTTCCGTAAAAAAAATAGCGCAGCGGAGCGGATTCTATGGACACGGCCACTAATAGTTTTGATAAGTTTGCTCGTGTCGGTTCACAAACCAATTCCTTTAACATGCCAATACTCAGGACAACAATAATACACACACACATACAAAAACAACAACACGAGGAACTGAATAATACACTTAATGAATAATGATATGAATTTTATCATACGTAGAACGGTAAGCAAGCGCACCGTAATGTTATATCAAGTCCGTTTATGTCAAACACATTTCATTTCCAAAGCCAGCGTATACTCAAACTCTCATCCCAAACCACATTTTGCGACATTAATTTTGGATGTGCGCCTCACTGTTTGCACAACGAACTGCATAAAAGATGAAATTACAGAACTCATTTTTTTTCCTTTCCTAAAAAAACCACGTGTGGCCGACTTTTCGCCAACTAGATTAATCTTTGAACGTGAGCAAACACCAATTTACACTGCCCTAATATGGCAGGCGATTGGGAATAAGCTAAACCAAATTAGAATCTATCAATTATTTGGCGATTTTCTAGGCTTTGCGAGTCCCCGCTGGGGATCCGCTGGGCTAAGCTAATGCTTGTGGGTAGGTTGGTAATAGATAGATAAGAGAGGGTCGGGACAGCCAGTGTGATACTGGGACTGGGGCAGTCACTAAAAATAACCGAAGAGTTGTGAAACTTGGGAGCTTGGTGTTAATTATTGACGGATTTTCTTCCTCCACTTGTCTGGCTTCGTGTTATTGTTTCGGAGGAAGAGGGAAAGATCGGTTTTTAAAAAACGTACCATTATGCTAAGATAGAAAAATGTTAATTGTTGTTGTGCTCGTTTTTTTTTTTTTAATTTTGGATAAGGGAGGAGGAGGAGAGGTTTTTAAAAAGTGTACAAGTGAGCTAAGGAGGATTAAATTTCCAGAGGTCTCATCATCTGCTCACCCAAAGTTTTCAGTCTGATATGTTACCAAAGTTCGACTTACCTCTAGTGACCATTTACTTGTACATTATAGAACTAACTATCTTAAGCGCACACTATAGAATTAACTATTTTAACCGTACATTTTACAGAATTATCTATTTTAACTGTGCATTATAGACCTAACTATTAACTGTACATTATTGACCTAACTATTTTAACTGTACATTACAGACCTAACTATTTTAACTGTATATTATAGACCTAACTATTTTAACTGTACATTATTGACCTAACTATTTTAACTCTAAATTATTGACCTAACTATTTTGACTGTACATTACAGACCTAACTATTTTAAGTGTACATTATAGACCTAACTATTTTAACTGTATATTATAGACCTAACTATTTTAACTGTACATTATTGACCTAACTATTTTAACTGTATATTATTGACCTAACTATTTTAACTGTATATTATTGACCTAACTATTTTAACTGTACATTATTGACCTAACTATTTTAACTGTATATTGTAGACCTAACTATTTTAACTGTACATTATTGACCTAACTATTTTAACTGTACATTATTGACCTAACTATTTTAACAGTACATTATTGACCTAACTATTTTAACTGTATATTATAGACCTAACTATTTTAACTCTAAATTATTGACCTAACTATTTTAACTGTACATTACAGACCTAACTATTTTAACTGTACATTACAGACCTAACTATTTTAACTGTACATTATTGACCTAACTATTTTAACTGTACATTATTGACCTAACTATTTTAACAGTACATTATTGACCTAACTATTTTAACTGTATATTATAGACCTAACTATTTTAACTGTATATTATAGACCTAACTATTTTAACTGTACATTATTGACCTAACTATTTTAACTGTAAATTATTGACCTAACCATTTTAACTGTACATTATTGACCTAACTATTTTAACTGTATATTATAGACCTAACTATTTTAACTGTACATTACAGACCTGACTGTTTTAACTGTACATTATTGACCTAACTATTTTAACTGTATATTATAGATCTAACTATTGTTACTGTGCATTATAGACCTAACTATTTTAACTGTAGATTATAGACCTAACTACATGTATTTTAAAAGTACATTATAGAACTAACTCAGAGAACCACTAGCTGAACACCGAGGCCTGGCTGTGTGGTTGTGTAGATCCAGTTACCGTGAAGATAAAACCTCATACTCCACACCTTGGAGGACAATGTCTAAGTAAGGTGGAGAGGCTTAGTACAGACAGTAAACAGGATTAAGTGATTAAGGACGGGAGTGGCTGAGAAAAGTGACGGCTGGTCGTAAATTAATATGGAGAGGATTTTTTTTCTTTTCTCCTGAAAGGGGGAGGTGGGGGGGGGGGGTTGAGGAATGCAAACATACGTTGAGAGATAGGCAGAATGGTTTTGTTCATGTTGCCTCAGAAATTTTCCAAATTCATAGGGTACATTTATTTTTTCGTCATGTCTGTCTATCCTCAGCAAATTCATTTAGCTTAAATTCATGAAGTAAGGGAAAGTATGCCAAGTGTTGATGGACAAACCTGTATGTTTGAGGGTGTTTGAAGAAAATCGTGAGCTAGCAATTTGCAAATTCTTTCAAAGGAAGTGACAGATAAATCTTTAGATTTCGCCATAAATGTATACGAGAATACGGGAAATAACCCATTTTATACAACATGAAAACATGATCTAATTAGGAGCACAGGAGCCGCCTTTGCTCTTAGAAAGGGATACCAAATTGCCTTGAATTTTGTCTGAAATTCATCGATGTGTTTTCAAGATCAAAAAAAAAAAAAGTTGGGGGTGGGGGGGGGGGGGGGGAGGGGAGGGGGAGAGGCAGATGCTATCTTGCTAGTGTGTCTTTACTGATTCAGTAACTTCCCTGGAGCCCCCCCCCCCACCCCCAAAAAAGAAAAAACCCGTGACCAGACACTGCGCACCATTAGGACACCCTATGACACAACATGTACGGTGCAGCTTGCCAGCGTATGAGTAACGTAACGATTATCATTTCTGAAAGGAGTCCCGGCAACGTAAATATGTCAGAGTACTCCATTAAGATAACAACTACAAGAGATCAAACACTATAGTCAGCTATAAATATCTCAGAGACGATGAAAGACCTTGGACGGATGTCTCCAGCCTGGCACCAGTAGCAGATTTCTGGTGAAAATCGCAAGTTAAAGTCCTTATCGGTAGACGTATCGTCTCTGGCAGTAAGTCATGATAGTGGTATCTGCTTTCCTCGATAAGTAAGAGTTTCTGCCGGTCTGCCGGTCTGTCTGTCTATCTGTCTGTCTGTCTGTCTGTCTGTCTGTCTGTCTGTCTGTCTGTCTCTCTCTCTCTCTGTCTCTCTCTCAGTGCATTGCTGAAACTCTCACACACATACACACCCATAACAAACATAACACATACAGACATAATGATGATTAGTCCCCACTAAGTGCTAGAGAGTCAAGACCAAATGTGTTTCAATTCCAGGGTTACGGGAACAGTCTGTATAAGCCAGCTTAGGTCTGTTCTGAACGTCACTTTATAGAATGAAATTAACATTGCTCTATATTTCTATTTGAGTTACAATTCATGTGTAACTAAAAGTCTCATTCGGTCAACACAATAATTATGGAAACTGAACCAAAAATAAAACGGAGAGAATGGCCAAATTTCGTCCTCATCTCCGGTCAAATCTTGCTTTTGGCATTTACTGTCATATTCTATAACACGGTAGTTGTAGCCGAGGGTCCCAGAGTCCTCAGAATAGTCTTGTTGTATTGTGTAAAAAAAAATATATCTTACGTAATAACCATTGTAATTTCCACCAGATTGGCCAGCCCGATATTATAATCTAACAATTTACACTAGATCAGCCAGCACGATATTGTAACAATTCCCTCTCGATCAGCGAGCACAGACATGGGCAGACACTTTTTAAAAAAGCGACTAGATAAGACTCAGCTTTCATAGATGTAAATTCCCTCCGAGTTAGGCAGTAGACTATGAAAACATGAGTAGTGTGTTCGCAAAACCTGACATTTCACACAAAGATTAATACAAAACCTGTCTTTATTGCCCTAAGCCGAAAGATATATTAGAAAAAGCAGGTATAGACAGTTGATCCTAATGCCCTGTGCCTTCAGGGGCTAGAGTTCGAGTCTCCACACCCTCTCACCCTTTACGAATGATCAGTTTCGGAATAGATACAGTCTAGCCATCCTTCCGACCCCTCACTTGAAAAACAGCACTAAAAAGCATATGCATGTAATTTCTTTGGCTGAGATGTTCACGACAGTGGAGATATTTACCTAACCTGATTTATAACATCGTGTCTGTTCACATCTGCCCTCGGCACTGCTTTCATCGTTTGACTTCTGTAGCGTTTCCCACCCTTACTCGTCTTTCCTATTCATAGATAGACAGCCAAAATCAACACACTCGGGGGATTAAAAGGACAAATGCATTATCAGTGGTAAAAGCCTTTTGCATCGTCAGTCTAACATTCCCGCGTAGTCAGCGCGTCCACATGTACATTAACCAAAAACTTCTAGTTTTCGCATTTTGTTCTTTCAATTTCTTACTGGTTTTTTTTTCTTTCAGATTTTGTTTGTCTAAAGAGGATCCTCGTGACAGAAAACATGCATTTCTTATTTACATTCGTTTATGATTAAAATGTATATTTATAATTTACTGCATATTTTCTGTTGTTGTTGTTTTCCTTTCTAATGTGGAGGTTCCAAAATCTCTTTCTCTCACTCTCTCCTTCTCTCGTTCCTTCCCCTTCTCTCTCTTTCTATCTGCCTAGCTGTCTACCTGTCTGTCTGTCGGTCTTTTTCTATCTATCTATCTATCTATCTATCTATCTATCTATCTATCTATCTATCTATCTATCTATCTATCTATCTATCTATCTATCTATCTATCTATCTATCTATCTATATCTATATCTATCTTTTTATCTATCTATCTATCTATCTATCTATCTATCTATCTATCTATCTATCTATCTATCTATCTATCTATCTATCTATCTATCTATCTATCTATATCTATCTATTTATCTATATATCTATCTATCTACCTACCTGTCTGTTTGTCTGTCTAATCTATCTATATATCTATCTATCTACCTACCTTTCTCCCTATCTATCTATCTATCTATCTATCTATCTATCTATCTATCTATCTATCTATCTATCTATCTATCTATCTATCTATCTATCTATCTATCTATCTATCTACAGTGTATCTATCTATCTATCTATCTATCTATCTATCTATCTATCTATCTATCTATCCATCTATCAGTCTATCTATCTATCTATTTATCAATCTATCTATCTATCTATCTATCTCAGTTTCATTGACACTACTTCAGGTCTGCCCACTCTCTCTCTCTCTCTCTCTCTCTCTCTCTCTCAAGCCAACACACAAACATCCACACACAAACACACCAAGCACATAAACACATATACAGAAGAAGCACGAGGCCTACCTATGTTAAAACAGTAGCAGAGGGCTCCTGAGAGGAGGGAACCAAGTGGAATATCAGGCAGATCTAAACATCCAATGGATGAAATAAATGGTGCTGTAAACACGACCGTCCCACAAAGAGCACCATTAATTTACATCGCTGTTTTATGTCTCTGTAGGATGGAAGCTTCTTCTCTGGGCTAACCTAACACATCCCCAGATTGTCAATCTATTGCCGTGGCTGTTGTTTGTTGTTGTTATTGCTGTTACTGTTGATGTCTTATTATTCTTTCATCTACTCTTAGGTCTGTTTTATGGATTGATGGATGGACAGGCGGACGGACGGATAGATAGATAGATAGATAGACAGATAGGTAGATAGATAGATAGATAGATAGATAGATAGATAGATAGATAGATAGATAGATAGATAGATAGATAGATAGATAGACAGATCGACAGATAGATCGACAGACATACAGACAGATAGATAAATAGATAGATAGATAGATAGATAGATAGATAGATAGATAGATAGATAGATAGATAGATAGATAGATAGATAGATAGCTCGACAGACATACAGATAGATAGATAGATAGATAGATAGATAGATAGATAGATAGATAGATAGATAGATAGATAGATAGATAGATAGATAGATAGATAATCCAATGGTGCCGCCTCAAACATAATGAAAAATATCATCCCGCCCAACCGCAACTACTACATGTACCACCACAACAACAACATTAACGGGGTAGAAAAATGTGAGCAGACCCTCCGCTAGCATAATTATGGGTGAGCAGAGATGTGGAGCGTCCCAGGAATGCAAGGGAACCAAGCGTAAACCAAGCCTTGGGTCCATTAGTTTGGGAGTACTGATTTCACTGAGTCTCTGACTGTGGGGGTCGCAGTGTGTCTGTGTGTGGGTGTGCGTGTCTGTGCGGGAGTGTAGGTGCTCGTGCCCCCAGGCCGCGGAGAGAATTGAAGGGCTTGAGTTAAGATGAGTGGGTGGCAGGAGATTGATGGATATACATGTAACTAGGGGTTCACTTTTACTATTGGGATAGAAAATACTTCCGAGATTTGATATAAACGATCAAAATTTTAAAGTAGATTTTGTACTTTAGTATTCCCGGATGGTTCACAGTGCCATATAATTAGATAGTACTGGTTGAAGCGTGGAGACTTCTCAGGGATAAATAAAACGAATAATGTCCCAAAAGTTCTATTCTTGTACGCGGTATTCTTGTAAAAAAAAAAAAAGAATTTAGGTAAAAACACAAGTTTCTAGGTTTGGTGGATGTCTCGGATTTCCCGGCGAACATTGTGCAATTCGCTATCAGATTATACAGATTAAATAACCAATAAAATTAGTAAAATAATGCTCTTTTGCCTCTAATAATGTTGGAATCCATGAGAACCAAAGTTGAAACTTTGAAAGTGCGTGTATTATTTTCAGCGATTTGATGATTTCCTATTCAAGATATCACAAATTTGACAATGTAATAGAGTACGGGCGTAATTTGACATCATATTTACTGGCCTCTCTGCCTGCCATGGAAGAAAAAGCATTGTCTAAGGACATATGAACAATCTCAATTGTCCTTTCACGCCTGTCACTAACATGTTGAGCAAAGCAACAGTTTCAGGACTCCACCAGAGTGCCACAACCTTTCTGGTATGTACGGCGAGTGGAGCTGTGTGTATTTTCCTTGAAAAATGGTAGGCCCGGTAAAACAGGCCCGAGCGTTGGTGGTTTATTTATACACAGCTCCTTACCATTCCAGCCTTTCCACTAAGCGTTATTTCCTTCTCTGGTCTCTCGGGCTTGTTTCTTGTCGATCAGGACTTCTAATTTTAAATGGATATGTGAGTGCCCAGGTCGTAAATTGTATGGTGTTGTTAGAAGTTAGAACAGACAGACAGACAGACAGACAAACAAACAGACGGACCGATGGACGCGCGGGCGGGCGGGCGGACGGACGGACGGACAGACAGACATACAGACACACACACATAGATAGACAGACAGACAGACAGACAGACAGACAGACAGACAGACAGACAGACAGATAGATAGATAGATAGATAGATAGACAGACAGACAGACAGACAGACAGACAGATAGATAGATAGATAGATAGATAGATAGATAGATAGATAGATAGATAGATAGATAGATAGATAGATAGATAGATAGATAGATAGATAGATAGATAGATAGATAGATAGGCATTCTTCAGAGATATTCCATTTATTTCCCTAACCTTTAATTCATCTCAAATTATTTCCGGCAGTTTATCACTGGCGAACATAATATCAAAGTATGTGCTTAGTTTACCATCTTCTCGCTTTCCTACCAACCCACGGACGGCTGGCAATTTCACCCTCACCATCTACACACACGCCTTGAAATAAAACCACCACGACCACCGTCGAGTAGAATTCACTTTGGCTTCATCAAGCCAAGCATTTCCTGCATCTCTCATCCTCTAGCTCAGCACCATGAGATCTGAACGGGGGCGCGGCAACTTCACGCCAGACTGAAAGAGCACAGATTCGAAGGAATCACCGCCGAGAACATTCTTTATAATGGGCATAATGAGAGACGTGTGGACGGGTCCCTGTTTACCTTCTCGGCCACCTACATTTCAGATGGAACCAGATCTGGCAGGAAAGAGAAAGGGGGGAAAAAATGGCAAAAGAAATAATGGATGAAAAATGAGTGAAAAACGCCAACAAAAACAACAAAAAACGACGCTGATGTGGTTTTACATACGAGTTTCCGACAGGTTCGTTCATGTTGCCGGGTTTTTTGCTCTCTGTAGGTGTCGGTGATAATGAGATGTGGTACGATTTGTGGTCGACCGTGAATTGTAACCCTTTAAATTTTTAGAAACCGCGTGAGTTCCATGTGCTGATTCTCGCGTGGGAATTTTTGTATCATGTTTGCAAAGGTTGTAATTTGGCAAGAGATAGGAGAAATCCACTGTCTTGATAATTCAAGATGTGTTGACACGAAGAGTCCAGCTCTCGCTGCGATTATAGAACTAAAAAATATTCAATACGAAGTGGTTGGAGCGTGGATTACGTGTTTTTAAAATCAATTGAATGAACGTTGAGACCAAGAGGCGGTGTTATTACGCAGACATTATTCGAAAGCTGTTGCTTCCATTCAGGGTGGTAGAAATGAGAACATTCTGTATAATCAAATTCTTGATGTACAACTGGTATAATGTCTATTCGATATGTCCCACACATGGTTAGCAACACAAAACTGAGGTGTTTTGATGTCCTGATGTATGTCAAGTGTTCGATCGTCAAAACTTTTACAGCGCTGCTAGACCGCGAACCGTGTTGTGCCTGGAGAAATGCATTGTCCTTTACAGTCACCGAATGGAGCGAAACGTCAGTGCTTCTTTCTTGGAAGCTGTGCAGACGTTGCTCTAAATTCGATCTGTCTCCATTCGAAACGCTCATCTACCCAATATTATGTATAGTGATATACAACATACCAAAGAATGTTCTACGGATCCAAAGTTACAAGGTCCAATGGGACCGTACACTGTAATCTTGCCCTTTGCACCGACGACCCATACGTCCTGTTCCCCTGATGCGCATACCTGCAAATATGTTCTGCTTGTCCAATCGCCGGACGATAACAAAGGGAACGCGTGTTAAGATCTGCGGATTTGTTTTTCTTTAGATGTTCACCAGTCCGGTTCAAAGGTGACAAGACTGGCCCGCGGAGGCGTCCACAAAAGACAGTGTGACGCGCTAATACGAAGGTCAGGGAAGATAATGGACGACTCCGGGAGAGCAACTATACCCCTTGTCCAGCCATATAAAGTCTGAACTTGACCAGTGGACGTGATAATTGGCTTAACGGGAATAGATTTTGCGGAAATGTGCGAAGACGTTGCTAGTGGTTAAGACCAATTTATGTGGTGTGACAAGGTGAACCCATGAGAATACAGATGTGTAGACTGTAGGCTATAGGGCAAGTCGGAGCACGGTATGGAAAATTGTGAGTGAATGGAGGATGGATGGAGAGGGGTGTCGGGAAAGGTTTAATCGATTTTTCCTTGTCCTTGGAGACAGTGGACGCCATCATTGCCTCTATCGCTCTATTGTTAATGGCTAATCCGGGTTCTTCATTCTCCATGATTGGCTTCTATTCTGGGGCTATCTTTCCCTCTTTCTCTTCCCCTCTCTCTCCCTCTCTATTTCCTTTCCTCTGACGTTCTCTCTATCCCCTCTCTCCTTCCCCAACCTTTCTCCCCCAAGCACCTTTCGGGCTCTTTCTGTCTGTCCGTCTCTATCTCTCCCACTCTCTCCTCTGAATATTCTACCAATGCCCTTATACATTTTTAAACTCATTTTCTTCACCTGCTCTTTCTCTCTCCCTCTCTCTTCTCATACGACAGGACAAACCTTGCCATCAGTAAAAACGGTTAACACTGAACCTAGCGGAAAGCAATATTACAATCATTACAACAACATAGATATACCTAAAACAATTAACAATAAATAACATAGTACGGGAAAATATCTGTCTATCTCCCGAGCTTACATTCAAGATGCCAGTCGTTACTTTCAAACTGTAATACTAAAAGAGATCACTCTTATCTTAGTAATTTGCCAATAAACAAAACAACAAGACTTGGCTACGAACACAAAAATCCTACATAAAAGACACGTAAGTAGAAAAATCCGATGAAATTATTATCAAAACAAACCTGTTTTTTTTTTTTTTTTTTAAAGTGTCAGAGTGAAAAATGTAAACACTTCTAGAATGTTCTCAGACATGATTAGTTTCGTTTTCGGACCCCAGACAGAAAAATAAATATGATGTCAACACATGTTCTAGTTTTAATTGTCAGTTGATGATTCCAAAAACATTCGCTTGATATTTCAGGTATTTTCTCATGTCTTTCCCTGACTGGCCCCTGGAGCATTCACTCCTATTATTGGCAGCAGCAAGCCACAAATATACGCGGAAGGTTAATGTCATCAACATATTTTCTAATCATCTCGTGTCACTTTATCAGCGCCTGTTCAACCCAAAACCCCTCGCTTCCATCACTGCGCCTTCGACTTGTCTATAACTTGAGAGAAGGTCAACTGGCTGCCTATGGCCACAACTCAAAAACCTCTTTCACGGTTCAAGTGGAATCTCCCTCCGCAGGCTATTGGGGAACGGAACACCTTTTAAACAGGGTATGAATCCAAGATCTAATACTATAGTCTGGCCAAGAATTGATCTTGATCTCAATCTCAAAAGTTCTCAAAGAAAAAGTAAACTAATATTGTTTCGCTCTTTACTGGTCATGTTGAGTCGCCGGTGGGTATTGTCAATGTCTTTCCAGATCACGGACTCCAGACAAGCAAACACAAAGATAGCCAGTAATAGGTGGGTAACATTGCTTGTTGCGAGCACCGTGTTGTTTATTTAGAATTGAAATACTTGTACAACCGAGCGAGCAGAGATTGAAGAATGAACAATGCAACACTGAACAACGCCGTCGCCATGAAAAGTGTCGTTTCACGAGTTCGTGTCATTCTCAGAAAGTGGTTCCCAATGATGTTTCAGAAGACTAGCTGAAGGCAGACAGCAAACAATAATCTGACTTGGTCTCAAGAGTTCTCAAAGTTTCATTTTCCTGTTAAAATCCATGCGTTCAACTAAATTTTTATGCTCTTCCAGAATTATACCCCATGTTGAAATTGAGATGTTATTCATGCGAGACAATTAATTTCTCACGGACATTCAGAATACCTACATATATAAATACTGGCAAGCTGGCACTTTTGCATTAAACATCTAAAATGCTCATTAAGTCTAGGCCCATGCTTATGCAAAATTGAAATTAATGCTTTTCTCAGCTGTAAAAATATTATCTATCTATCTATCTATCTATCTATCTATCTATCTATCTATCTATCTATCTATCTATCTATCTATCTATCTATCTATCTATCTATCTATCTATCTATCTATCTATCTATCTATCTATCTATCTATCTGTCTGTCTGTCTGTCGATCTATCTATCTATCTATCTGTTTGTCTGTCTATCTATCTATCTATCTATCTATCTATCTATCTATCTATCTATCTATCTATCTATCTATCTATCTGTCTATCTGTCTATCTATCTATCTATCTATCTATCTATCTATCTATCTATCTGTTTGTCTGTCTGTCTGTCAATCTATCTCTCTATATGTCTATCTATCTATCTATCTATCTATCTATCTATCTATCTATCTATCTATCTATCTATCTATCTATCTATCTATCTATCTATCTATCTATCTGTTTGTCTGTCTGTCTGTCAATCTATCTATCTATCTATCTATCTATCTATCTATCTATCTATCTATCTATCTATCTATCTATCTATCTATCTATCTATCTATCTATCTGTTTGTCTGTCTGTCTACATATAGATCTAGTTCTTCTTTCATTCATTCTGTTTTCATTGTAAATTTTCCAACTTGTCTTTTTTCCCTCCAGTTTCAAAACTCCCTCACTCTTTGTCTGTTTTAAAATTAAAATGAAACGTCGAAAAAGAAAGAAAGAAAGAAAGCGAGAGGGGGGAGGGGAGAGGGGGGGGGGGAGAGAAAGGTTCTCACGGCGGCAGCCGGAAAATGTAATGTATTGTCCAAATGTCTCAATCACACGGCACTCGGCGCACGGCCTGGAGCGGTGTCGGCTACCCTGGGGGTCTGCCCTCCTCTCTCCTCACCTCCTTCCTGCGGCAGCCACTCCCAGTTCGTGAGCGGTGTTGGCCAGGTCCTTGTATCATTCCTGACTAGTGTCTCCTGGAAAGCGCTTGTGCAAACAGCCACCTTCCCTTTGTTCCAGCGTTTGCTCTGGGCTTCGCTACATGTCGTCAACACAACAAGCCAACCATAGGCCATTGTGGAAATCCGAGACCTGGACGCTCAAATCTGTTAAAGACTCCAACTGTTACCGTTAATGAGAATTCGATGTAGCAAAGAAGTCCATGGGTGTGTGTGTGTGTTTGTGTGTGTGTCAGTCGTTTGTATACCTGGACCTCTGGCGGGATCACATGTTTCCAGACTGAAGTGATCTGGTTTTTTAAACACAGATTGATTTCCTGATCTATAAGAGACTTGAATCACTAGATCAAACGATGCTGAAATCTCTCTCCCTCAGCTGCCTTCTGTTACTTATAACTACTTCCAATCTGCGTGAATGTAAAAAAGGTGTTCAGAATGATAATACAGTGTTGCATCAGGACCTTCCATTAGCGTGAGATAAAATCTAATAAAATGAAATCAGATGTATCTAAATATCTATCGCTGCGTTTTTCTTTTTAAAACTTCCCACAAAAATATACTGGCAATAAATTGATGGAGATACTTAGTGTTAATCAACTCTTGACTCCCTGCTTGGCAAACAGGTTCTTGAAAAGCGCAGTCAACAAAATTCAAGCTCAAACGAATGTTAAACATGTTTTATTTTAGTTTGTGTTGAACATTCGGAACTTTCAGCAAATCTAAGGTAGATTCGACAGCCACAGAACATTGTGGGTTAAGATTTCAAATAGTAGACAGCTGAGACAGATATTTCTTTCCGCAAGCCATGGATGCAAAGCGGCAAACATCTTGATATGCGCCTGCATTTTTTATTTTACTGTGGAGGAGATAAGGAAGCCGGTAATGGGGAGTCAGGCAACTATGTATGAAAAAAAAAGAAGTCAAATATCCAGAAATTCATTTCGTATATTCTATTGTGCTTCAAAACATAAAAACACAAGTATTGATATTTTGAACTTGTCTCGGTGTCCATATTTTCAAGGCAACAGTCTCATGTCTTTGCTTTTTAGACAATACAAAATATAGAACTAAACGTCAGGAAACATTCAACCAAAAGTATACCTATACTACCGATACTTCCAGGCCTCTACAGGCACTAAAGTTATTCCTTTCCCACGGAAATATAAAAGTTTCAGCAGCTGTCAGAGTTTCCCAGTCAACACCCCATGTCTTCTTTTCATTCTGTTTCGCCCATTTTACTGCCTAAATTTTGTGTCCTTACAGTTCAATACGGTGGCTTTCATGTGTTCTATAACATAGTAATTAGACGAAATTCTTGTATTCGGTAAATCGTAGTGGAATAGAAGACGGCAATATGCAGGGCCAGTTTCTTCCTTATAACTCTAGCGAGCAGCTGGCACCCCTTGTGAGGTAGACAGGCGGAGCGCTCTAGCTACTGACAGAGTCAGAGAGTTGGTAGTTGAGGCAACACCCATCACTCTCAGGTTCAGGTTACAGATTCTCCTGAATAAGAAAATCACCACTTGTCAAGGGCAAAGACAGAAATAGTGTACTTTTATACCAACCCTAAAGAACGGGGTCCACCATGAAAAAGACAAGGAAATAATAGGATTTATTGCTGCATGGGACATTTTGAAACAATGACCAGGTTAAGTGTCCGAATACTCGAATCTCAGTCCGTAAAAACACAAATCTTGAACAGAAGGGAGAAAGTATCGAAACGAAAATAGGACGCATGTTTCAAACTAGAAAAGTCTTCGGGGGGATATTTGTTTTTTCGTTTAAATATGAGAAATCCAAACAGAATTGTACAGCATGTCTATGATAAGAGAGCTAGCAAACTTGAATTCTTAAGCATCTGGCTAATGAGGTACCACCACTCTACCATACTGAAATGTATTTCTTACTTTTAAATACTGACTGTTACACGCTTTACGTGTCTGAACTAGTGGTAGAGACCTTGAATAACAGTAACTCGTGGTTTACTGCTAGGTTAAGTACTTCTCCATTTCAATCTTTTGACTTCGCCACGTATCACTAGCACGTGTAAAACCTTCTGATCTGGCAGGACGAAAAGCTATATTGGTTGCTTATTTTCATTCAGCCACTAGTTTATAGGATCTGTGGCTGAGTCTGCCGCCTTCCACCCTTCGGCTTAGCCACGTCAGTTGCTTCTGTGTTTGTAACAAACCTAGAACCAGTTTATAAACAATTTCCCACGTGTAGCCAGTTCGGGCAAGGCTCTAATGGCTGTTTTGAAATTTCGTCTCCCACATAGAACACTATGGAGAGATAGTTTTGGGGCAATGGAGGAAAAGAAAAAGACATGTTTTTTTCTTCGTCTTGTCATCCCAGCAAACTAAAAGGACCGCCGGCTTCTCTTTACGGGCAAAACTTCATAATCCAGTAATTGTTTTTGCTTCTTCTGAATCTTTCGCCAATTAATTGTCCAAGTACTTTCTTTAAAGCGGCTTTATCCAAAGAAAGAGGGAAGCCAGCACTTTGTTTAAAAGACGGATTGACAAACGGTTTACTTGCTCAGACTATAATGGAGGGCGGGATTCAGTTCAAATCTCTGCGGATTTTTTTGGTTTTGTTTTCAGAATAATGGACAGCCACATTTGTGGTTGTTTTAATGATAAATGCATTCTGTTCCAGCTGTTTATGATGAGTTTGGTTGGACTGTATAAACATACATAGACAAATAAGAGTATAAAGACTTTCCAAAGGTATTTCAATTGACAGCCGACATAAATAATAGCAAGTATCAGGTATGGTAGATAGAAATAACAGAGTAACTCACCAACTACAACAATTGAAAAGGGGAGGTATTGCCTCCCCTCCCCCCCCCCCCCCCGGGCCTTTTGAAATTAGAAACAATATCAAACGTCACCAAAAAAAAGCAACAACGACAACAACAACAACAGCATGTTTATCACTGACTGCCCTCTAACCCATTGACAATTTTATTCTCGTCAATGAACACCAGGCAGAAAAACCACCGAGGTTATGTATGGCAACCATTGTTTTGGTGCACCGAGTGACATCCACATAGCCAATAAAATTCAGGTAATGTACCGGTACGACATGTCTGGGTACTGGCATCGCCTCAGAACATTTCCCAGACCTACAAGGTTTACATGTAAAGTAAAACAAAAAATCTCGCTGCTCTACCACACACACAAAAAAAAAAACGTGATCGCATTTTGGATTCTTTAAATAAATGAGGAAACAAAACAATTCGCCTTTTACTTCTGACTAGATAGAAAATAAGAATTTCATAGCGACTCTCTGAGCATTTTGTTGTTGTTCTTCTCCTCCCCTGCCCCCTCCTTTTTTTGTTCATAAACTTTCTATGAACGGGGCGAGGCACCAAAGGGCTCTGTATGTAATTCTTCTATTCCTAGGTAATCCTGACACATGTTTCTTTGGTTGTTTCCCCTCGACGCTAACTTCTATTGGCCGTGACCTCCAACTTATAAAATATTAAGTGACTCTTCTTCTTGCCACTTTCCATCTTTTTTTTATACTGCATACCTTTCAAACACCTCATACCTTCTCTCCGTTTTCTATTACACTGTTGTTCGTGAGAAAAGTCATTAGAAGTCTCTGCAACAGCTTGACCTAGTGCCAACAACGGCTGAATTGTTTGTCAGATATGGGACATCACAATGCTTAAGTGCCAAACAGTGCGGTCTATCTGATCCTGAATCCAAAACATGAATTATTTCAACCGCATCAAAAAGTTTTGTAATCTCGAAATTGGCTTGAACCATTCATCCAATCCTAGCCTTCAAACAGAGCAGCTAGTCAGTAATAACACGTATGATTATTGCCCAAGCTTGCAGGAAGCAATATCTGCCAGCATAATCACTAGTACAATCACAGGAGCACGAACAGAACTGTGCCAGGAGGTCAATGTATAATTCCAACTCGGCGACCCTGAAAGAGAAACGGAGACTTTGTGGGACATACGGAGCTAGTCTTGCGGATATTAACGCAATCTTCCATGGATCTCCACGTTCAAAGACACCCAGTGTATGCCGTCTTGTACCCATTCACTTCTTTCAATTTCTGGCACTTTATGGAACAATGTAGCACTGGTACAAGGGTTCCCAACTTGCTTGTCCAGGAGGTAAACTCGTTCATTCGGGACTTGCATTTATTTTATTTTTGATTTTTTTTAAAAATCTGGTTGAGAAAACTGTTCATGAATAGATCGAAATATAATAACATTATTATGCGCGATTATTATTGTTATTTGAATTTCATTCTAACAATGTTAAAAACAGTATTTTTTGTTGTTTTTTTAAGATTTCCCCCACGCCGGTTGCTTGTTATGGTAGAAATGTGAACTCAGATATCTGAACAACACAGGTTGGGGGTAAATTTACTTTTGAAAGAGGTAAACAGGACGGGAAATACTGGGAACTCCTGGTTACGGATGTCGATATCACGTTTGTGTTAAGTGCAGGCGCTCAGTGATTTCCCGTATTCCAGTCATGTTCCTGACCCAATTTTACAGCGAGACGTTGAACCGATGAGAAAAAAAATCTGAAGGTGTGCTTGACTGCCTTCAAGGCACCAATACTGTTATCTTCGACAATAATTGTGGTTCCTCCATAAACGTGGGAAAGAAATCCAGTCCGTCACTGTCACATTTTCAGGACGTCTTAGATTCTGGGTGTGCCCCTCCCCCCCCCCCCCCTATCCCCGAAAAAAAAAATTATCTGCAACTTGGCCTTGTAGTTCTGGGCAAATATCTGAGTATGCAAAGTAAAATACAACAAAACAAAATATGTTGTTACGGCCTTCTTGCTTTCCCATCCGCTGAAGCGATCGCAAATAAATAAATAAATGAAAAAAAGTGTTACTTGAAAAATGTGACTTTAGATGCCATGGATGACAATACTAAACCTTCATGTGAAATGCAGAAGAAAGCGCTCACACCATTAGGCCACACAGTCAAGCAAACACAAAAGTTTCTTGCAGCAAGAATTTGGGGATTCGACTGTTAAGCTCGTAACTAAATTCACGGTGGAAGACAAAATTTGGTGGTTGACTCTGGGTGGTCATTTCGATTCAAATTCATCACCTCTATTAATCTGACGTCCAACCACTTAAAGAATGTGGGATTTCGCTTGAAGATCTTTGCATTTTTCACCTCTCCTAAACAAATGTCGCAGCATTGTCTTGTGTCTGTGTTTGTCGCAGCATTGTCTTGTGTCTGTGTTTGGAGGTGTCCCCAGGTGTGTTTGGACCATCAAACAAAGTTGCAGGTGGGTTCCCTTTGTACTGTGGCGGTTGCCCAACGGGAAGCTTCCTGTTTTGCATACAAGCATGTTCTGTGTGCTGGATATGTGTATCAGGACATGCACCCCCTCCTTCACACTCCCGACAGAACCTTGGCCAGGTGGAAACCACTGACAATCTATTTACAAGTGCCGGAACAGCTTAAAACCTCCTGCGCACTTTGAAGTTTGGGCTGTGTTTAATCCCCACTCGAATTATCAGAGTAGTTGAAGATAATATCAAGTAAGGCTGTGTGCACTGCACACGGAATACCTGCTTTATATTATTCGATATCTCTTCATTCGAGCGTGATCTATCAACATTTTTATTCCGACATCCAATTTCTGTATCGTCACATTATCTTACCAGTCAATTATAAACATCAACAGAGGTGTCAACCAACAGCAGTTTAACTTTAAAACCATGTGTGTATTTCAGATAAGCCCGAGGCATGTCTTCAGTTAGTTATAGCCTGCTTCTTCTTTTTTCTCTGTCTATCTATCTCTCTCTCTCTCTCTCTCTCTCTCTCTCTCTCTCTCTCTCTCTCTCTCAACATTATTTCTTCATGATCACCCTCTCGCAATGTATTTATTCAGCTTCCTCATTCTCCCAATTTGAATGCATTATTTAAGAATTCGGCCTTGTCTCACAAGCAAGTACGGACATATTAAGTAAGCGAGTCAACCATTTTATATTTTTACCCATAGATGTTTCTACATTATTTTGTTTGTTTGCAAATTCCCACTGTAGCCCAGATGTCAGTGTTACTGTACTCGAGAATGTCGCAAGTTCACTAAAAGCCCTTGCCCATCACTCGCGGAATAATAAACCCAACATTTGCCCGATGGCGCCACTCTTGTTTCCTGTAAATTACTCATTTCTGTTTCACTGAATATTCACAATCTTTCACTGAAATCTGTTTGCCTCATTGACTGCTCTGTGTACAATCAATAGTTTCTGATTCTTCATGTGTCGCGTTTCAATTGGAACAGCCCTGATGGACCTCTCCGCCCTTTACAGTTCAGGGCCAAAGTTGATGCATTCTCTGTTGTTTATTATCACAACTATCACATGTCAATTATTATTTTCCTTCAGTGGGATAATACAGTCATGTAGATGTAAGTAGGTTTCGATTTGTAATCTGATGGGAATATTTCCCTGAATTGTTTTCCACACTGCACCGTCCCTATTTCTAAACTGGGTTTCATAATCCTTTTCCTGTGTTAGGAATTCTGCCCGTACTGAATCTCCTCGTTTTCCCTTGACATTAAGTGTACGGGAGATCCACAGTTACTATGTGAAAGATAAATCACATAACTGTCTTCCAGTTGTCACCTCCATTATGCTACACAGTGGACGTCATACTCTCTCATGCCTTGAACTGCACGACGGGAATTCCCTTCACTGATTCTCAAAATATTTGGCGAGTGTAGTATTTTACTAGGGGTCGTACTTATATTAATTCGTCTTTTCATTTTAATGAGGGATAATAATACGAGTTTATAAATACTTGGGTTCATGTGTATAGTGCCAGTCCCCACAAAGTGGACCCAAACCGCTTAATAAAGTAATAACTTCTCTCTCTCTCTCTCTCTCCTCGATGGGGTGAGGGTTTCCTCAATTTCTTCCGGTGTGCTTTTGGTTGCTGCTGTTGTGGTGGTGATGGTGACTGCCGTTGTCGCTGTAGTTTCCATCTATGTATCGGATTCCTATCAACGTCCATTAGAGGGTCACCTCCAACCAGCAGTGGGCAATATTTACTTAATCATTTATAGATTTCAAAACTTGTTTCACATAATTATGTAATGATCCAAATGAACACTCATTCATTAATTGTCACAAGTGAAGCTGTAACATCACTGGCTCCTGGAGTGAGATAAGAATTCAAACATCGATGCCCATACATTGTCATGGTCCCATCTTAGACTAATTACAGCGGTAGCAGTAAGATCACAGTACAAGGTGACTACATTAAACACACAGCCAAACGCAGTGACTGGAGAAATAGCATTTAGGTCAGTCTATAATAGCCCATCTTTTTGCCATAGCACCCCGTGTTTCCTGGGATGCTAAGAATTCAATATCAGAAAAATGGTTTGCTAGGACAATATTATAGACAGAAGCTGGGTGCATCAATGTGTACTGGGTATAAAATACATGTAAACCGATATATCACAACAGAACTCAAGTAAATATTTATCCCATTCCCTTCCATGTCTAATCATCTGGAAACCATCTTCAGAGCTCTATCACGGTACATTATCTAATTCAGTATCGCCGACCTGTGCAACGTGAAATAAAGAAGTAAACTTCGTTATCACCACCAACAACAAATCGTTGATAAAAACATGTATGTTTATAAATATTTGCTGAGAAGTAACGCAAAAACCCAAACAGGATAGACAGACGGACAAAGATAGGAATAGTTCACGTGTTTCCATTTCAGGCAGATCCAAACAGCCTGAGGGGAGGTCACGAAACAATTCAATTTACAGTATCTTTTTATCAACGTTTGTTTACATTACCTATGGCAGAAACAATCTCCAAACTGCCGACATCACACGCAATAATATCAGCGTTTGTATATCCAACATCGCCATTTACTGGACTCTTTTATCGCATATATTTAAAGTGTTTATCACAACTGAAATCTCTGCATTGCTGTAGCATGAAAAACATGGCCAACAATCTGTCTGCATATTTGATTTTGTACCACAGGGCGGCTAAAATATTGTAAAAAACTATCAAATAAAAGTTGCTCACTGGGTGTGATTTAAAGAGGTCACATTTAATGGGGCGGGTGGAATGTTGAGATAAAGGGGGGGGGGGGGTCGTCATGTAATTACACGCGAGAAAATTTCACCTTCAACATGGCACGGGTCATGTCGACAGATTAAACATTCATTAACATCGCGGAATAACTTGTACTGTTGTAGAAAATCCTACACGTATCAGCGTTCTGTCCATCTTGTGCACAACACGTCATCATTTTTTGTTGTTCTTTCTTTCCTTCTACCATCGCGCGTGACACCCTTTGAAATTTCGCCAGCATTCACATCAAAGCGACGACAAAATCCAATTGCTGTACAGAGAATATAAAAAAAACAAACAAAAAAGCAAAGCGTGTGATCGCTGGAGCCTGTCCATAAAATTTGCGCACTCAGTGCACACTGGCTCTGAATCGCATCAAAGCTTATGAATCTTTCCACAGCGCTGGTTGCTTGCTTGTTGTTAGTGGCTGAGCGACAACTTTAATGAGACGGAAAAGCTGCCTTGCGTAGAGATGAGATAACTTTGTTGTGTTAATTATGGTATTTTATTTTTTTAGTGAGTCTTTAACTTTGACATTGGCCTGTGGTAGGCTATTCACACAGCCTTCCAGAGTCGGATGGTCCTCGGAGAAACGTGTCTTGGCATGTTTAAGTCGTCAGTAGACATTGTGAATTGGTACTCTCTTTCTACCACACAGCGTTCTTAAATAGTTCAATTTTAATATAGTAAACTTTAATAAAATACTCTATACCGCACAGTTTGCAAAATTTCAGTCAGCATTTTCACAAACTCAACCAAAATGGCAAAATAATATTTTCTTCAGTTCATACGTCACAATGTTGATTCAGCCTCGGGCAGGTGGTTGATGGGCGCTTTGGATAGGGTTTTCTTCTGTCCTGCCGTCGACAAGGCGGTTTCTCCAAACTCAAACTCAGCTGCAAAATATGCGTATGTCGATTGAAAAAAAAAAAGAAAACAAAAGTTTAGTATGTTCGGCTCTAACTCTTATGAAGCGTCACATATTATGAAACACGTCCGAACTTCGCTGATTTGGCCGTAGTGTTGTGCTGTCTAACCCTGGGAGAACTATGAAATGAACCTGTTTTGTGCTGAATAAGCTGCGACGCCCCTGACAAAAAATGTCAGTGCAATCTTAACGACAGCCCAATGACGTCAGCGTTACGTGTGCAACTGTGCATAGGCGGGCACCGACAGGAAAAATGGATGGCGCTTCCCAGGAAATTACACACAGCGAATGCATTTTAGACAGAAAGGAGACCACTGTCTCCAAGTATCGGTGTCCCTCACTACACAGAGCTCTAACCATGTTATGTTAGAACTCAGAGGTCCCCTGTATAACTTCAAGTCTGAGATTCTAAGATAGCAAAAAGACAAGACACAATAGCCAGTTGGCAGATTCATTGCAAGTCATAACTTTGAATGCACAGGACTACTGGGCTTGTCTGTGTCTATTTTCGTATTAATAATACCATAAAACCGCTGTCTGTTTGTACGACAAAAATCTTCAGAAAAGGAAGATTGTCAATACAAAAGAAGGAGTGTATTTTAATACGCTTAAACATCTCCATAATTTGTTTATTAAAATGCGCTATATCACCAAGGGCTGACAACGTTTCACACAGACGTATCCATAATGTAGTATCTAAATGGGAGATGCAGCGACATGAGGAAGCCCAGACAACAAGGATCCGTACACAAAACCAACCGGGCTATTGTGTTGATACTGCTGAGCCACCAACCATGGCGGTAAAGGCCGAGCGCCTGCTATGACTGACTGCACACAAAGTAAATCTATCAGGTTAATCTGCTGCGTGCCTTATTGGTCCGACACAAAGCTGCACTAATGATAGATTTTTACTATCAGCTAGGCATAGTTTTTGAATCAATGCGCTTGTATGACTGTGTTAGGTAGACCGCAGTCCACCGGGCGTCTGGGTACCTTTCTGTGACTTATATTTCTTCCCACTGACTTATACTGAGATTATATATTGTATATTATAATTATATTGTATGAACGCAGTCAATATTATATTATACAGTCATAAACTGTGGAAAGTGGGTCAGACAGCCTCATGCAAAGATGGCAATAGGTACAGGTCAGATGGGAAATGCAGGCGCCATATCAAACTGCTCATTAAGTTGTTTTTTTGTTTTTTTTAATAATATCAATATTGTTTATCAAAGAGTATTCCACTCCCTCGCCCCCCCCCCGGCCTCATCCAGAGGAGCAGACCCCCCCCCCTCTCAAAATCGTATGCCTAAACCAACTGGCTCGCTCATCTGCCGTCTCATGCCTCCCGCCGTTCTCCCTTGGAAAGAGCTAGTCTCTTACAGTACACAGTGTGCAAACTGGAGACGTGTATAATTACCAGAAGAGGGACCACCGTCATAAAGAAGAGAAAGCAGAGTATTGAGAATTTAATAAGAAATAGACTGTTGTTACTCGTACCTACGTTCCCCAAGCGTTTTGCGCGATGGGCTCGTATGTATACGTACATAATTAGTATCCCTAACCCCGTCCTTGTCTCCAACACTAAATCTTATCGAATCCCTAACACTGGCCCTTACCCTTTCAACAAAAAAACAGGAGGAAAACAAAAAGAAAATCTGAAGGAATAATTCATTAAAACAGTAAGTAGTTACGAGTATTTCGAGGGTAGCTCTCTGGTTCTGAAGTCACAAAAAGCTTTAAAATACGTACCCCTAGCGCAAACTACTTGGGGTCCGTACGTACAAGTAACAACAATCTAAGAAATAACCATGGCCAACGATGCATTTGAAATAATTATGCTGTTCTCCACCTAAAAGGCGCGCAGTGGCACAAGCATTTCAATTTAATGTCATTAAAATGGTATCTAGACTAAATCGTTTTCCTAGTTCCCCCAGCAACTTTTTTTCATCCACAGTTCTCCTTTCCAACCAAGGCAAAGACAATCATTACGAACCATAGTAAGAGGACACACGGTGGTACAAACATTTCTTAATGTCATTAAAATGTTCTCCACATTAAATCGTTTTCCTACTCCCACTCCCCCCCCCCCCGCCCCCTCCGTCCACCGTCCTCCGTCCTAACCGAGGCAAACACAAGCATGATACCCAGTGTTATAATCATAACACAACAAGCCAGTGACGGGTCCTCCCTTAAGCATATTGCTGGGATAAAAAAGTAATCTTATTACAAATCCCAACCGCCATGAGCCTCCGAGCTTGAGGCCATGAGTTTTATCGATGACAATGTCAAGAACGAAAGCTCAAGTCACCTCTCCTGTGTTAGGAGGAGGGCTAGAGGTGTCGTAGCTGTGGTAAAACAACACGCTGGTTAACGCACGTACCAAAGTGCCGGATAAGCAACAGAAGTCAAGACACATGGTGCAACTTTGCTCAAATGTTATAATTTATGCACAAGTCCTTTAGATGACCACGTGCATCATGCATTATTATGTAAGTGTCACAGTGCACAAAGCTATAATGGTATGTAATCAATTATTATATTTATAGTACAAAAACACAACAAAGCAAAAAGAATAGAAAAACGGATAATGGCTCTATTTA
Organism: Onchidella celtica; assembly: GCA_963931925.1. Lineage (NCBI taxonomy): Eukaryota > Metazoa > Mollusca > Gastropoda > Systellommatophora > Onchidiidae > Onchidella > Onchidella celtica. The sequence continues at coordinate 8,183,473 of OZ007571.1, read as the reverse complement.
TATGTTCAGTGTATTTATAGATTTTCCTTGAAAAATCTAAAGAAGAGGTGTTAGTCTTTATCAGATAGAGTGCGCTGCTTTGCCTCAACCAGAGAAATACCCCCCCCCTCCCACCCCCACCCCCGTTCACCCTCACACATACAAAAAACCACACGCACACACATTCGCACAATTATTGTTCTCTTCAGCTTTTTCATTTTCCCCGAGGTTCGTGCAGCAGTAGACACCTTTGGCCCCATCGCTAACAGAGCTTGAAATATATTGCCCAAAGTTTCATACGACACAATGGAAGGTTTAAATCTCTGAGTTACGCTTATTTTCCCCTGCATTAGAGGCGGAAAATGAGCGTCCTGTTTCGGCGTCATATTCACCGTGTGTATGAGTTAATGCAATCGAGAGTGCTTGAGTGGGACAGCAGAATAGGCCAGGTACGGCACTGAGTAGAGGGAGAGAGAGACCTATTGTGCAGCACAGACTAGCTGTAAAAAATCGATGTTACATCATGTAGATACAAGCACTCTGCATTATTTGGGCCTTATGCCTGCACGTATAGCCGGCTCCACACGCCACGGGCGCCAAGACAATCTAGACCGGCGTCAGGCAGAGCTGTGAATACTTTTGACGGCAGCCACCTCCTCACACCTGAGCTCATGACTAGACCACTTTCAGATATCTGATATGGGAAAAAAGAAAAGGTGCACGTCCTTTCAAAAAAGGCAGTGAATCTCGTTGATCTCGTCAGTGAGTAATTGGTCTAGTCCAAGCCATTTTTCTTTCAGCCGGTGGAAAGAGCTGTCCTGATTAGGTGAAAAAGCAACTTATATTATGAAAGAAGGTGAAAACGTTACTTTAATGAGCATTTGATGTGCTAAGTGGACAAATGATGGGCACTTACGAGAAATGAATATAGTTGGACACCACTACAATAACGTGTAAATGGGTGGCGCATTTCAAAGTTTCCAGTCATATTATAGGGTCGGCCAACGACATGTCATCTAATGAAATAAACAAACTGGCAAACAGGAAAGTAGCCAGACATAACGATTATTGATACAACGGTACAAACATGTTATTAATCATTAACTACATCCAATTTTAACGCCTAAAGGCCTGTTTCCACTGGTAGGTTTTAGGAATAGAAAAAAGGAATGAGGGACTGTATGGGGAGAACTCTCCTGGCTTTCCCTCTTTTGCTCTCCGATTTCCCCTTTCCAAACATGACCAAAACAAACGATGCGCATCGTTTCTCACTCAGAAAACGGACCAGTGTATACAAACAACGTTTCGAAGGAGGCCATTGGAAAACAAAAGAGGGAAAGCCAGGAGAGTTCTTCCCACACAGTCCCCCATTCCTTTTTTCTATTCTTAAAACCTACCAGTGTAAACAGGCCTTTAAAAAATATGCCAGTTTCTGCTTGGTCGGCTTGTTGGGAACCGTTTCTGAGGCGCTCACCAGCCGACTGGATTGGTCAACTAAATGGATGGTGACGTCATTATACTGAGTTTCAAAGAGATCCAACTACAAGACGTGATAGGTTGGTGGTTAAAGTCTCAATGAACCTCAATGTCCTGACGTCATCACCCAACTACCAGGGCAATCAAAATCGTCTAGTGCGCAGTGCTGACGTTGTGTGGGAATTTCTGACGGAAATCCACGGTCCTGTCACTCAGATAGCATTGTCTGTACGCGCTGTCTGGGGCAAAAATATTATGTTACACACAAAAAGCACAGTTGTTTTATTACATAGACGAGCAATGACTCTGCAGTGTATGATGTATGCTAGCACGAGAGGGGATTAAGGTTGTATGAATAGAAGCTTGTCTTCTTTTCTTCTAGACAGAGGTAATTCCAGTGTCGTCATTGAATAAATAATATGCAACTAGAAAACAGTAATAAGATTTGAATGAAATAGGATAATAATCATATTATAAAAGGCAGATGTTAGTCGTGCTGTGTCAAGACTAGTCAACAAGTTGCTCTTGTTTTTGTACGACTGTGTTCCTCGTAGGCAGCGCCAATAGTCACCGGAAAAAATCACTGAAGAAAATCTACAATTTCTCCGGTGACAATGAACATTGTGGCAAGTGTCAGCGGATCAGCCAGTGACAATTAACTCTACCTTTCTCGTATACCACAATATTTTCTCAGGTTTTTGTCATTATCTGATACCTTGTTTTCTTGACCGCGTTAACACCATTAAAATGGCAGTTGTAAAGTAACAGCACCAACATGGAAGCCATGAAGCAGAGTCACTACGTAACTTACAGTTTTCTTTTGTTTCAATGATGCCAAAGGGGTTTGAAAAATAAAATAATAGAGAAATGTTAATTAAAGAAAAAATGTCGAACAATACGCCTTGACTAAGATGGGGAAGCAGCAAAATATTAAGTGATATAAGTAGATCCTATCTTACCATATATTTTCCTTGAAAGCTTCACGTCCAATGTGAACAAACGCTTACTTAAAATTGAGAAGCAAAGTGATCATAATACATTTATATAAATCATTGCCGATGGTGAACGGTCTTCTGGAAACCACTGCAGTTTGGGGATCCTCAGCCGTTGGCTTCGTAATCATAAAAGAGAAACAATTTCTTGCATGATCAGAACTTAACTACCCGTATACCCTGTCTGCACCCCGACAGAGCCAGTGAGAGCCGAGACAGAGCACACTGAGACGAATCAATCTGTCATAATCATTCCGTCCGTCGACTTGCGCGCGTAACATCGATGTCAACAGTGCAACAATTCCCACCACACCCCCTTCATAATTGAACGAAAAAGTGTAGTACTCACCGTATCTATCCGCGCACAATTTGTGGACTTACAGAGGGAAAAAGGGATGGTTTTTCACCGTTTTCTGTGTCCCGGGTAAAAGTTACAAAAATGGGGTTGCGGGGAGGGGGGGGGGGGGGGAGGGTGGTGGTTATCTCAGATCACCATACGGTTTCACCAGACCGTAACAGAGTCGACATATTTCTCATTTCTTCACGAAATAATAATTCATTTTAAAAAAGCCGCTCAAGCGTGAGTTTCTGTTCACTTTCAGAGATAAAGGATCTCATTAAAATGTAGGCAAAAGCCAAGACTTGGCATATCCGCAGAACAGCAGGATGCCAGATAACCATTTCGGTGACAACCACTTTATTACACAACATCACGCTGTGTTTGTACCGTGAACTACATCCTTTTGAACGTGCAACTTTCTTTGATATTTGAGCAGTTTTCCTGTTATCACCAATCTGCAGTTTCCACTCCTTGTTCTACATGAACCACGAGGGCATGCCAGTAACGCTAAAAGCGCACTTAACTTATCATGACAAGAGGTTGCGTCCTTGTGATATCTATTCACCAACAGCAGCCAACCTTTGAACATCACAGACAGACAGACAAGACAAAAAACGACACAATAACATTCTTACATGGCAAGAAACAAAACGAGTGGCATTTTTACACTGTTCGTTTGCATTACTCAAATGAGCGATATCGCTCCTTACTGTCTTTCCTCTATTATGATAGACTGATAGAGTGAATGAATGTTAGAAAAACCTTCCCATTTTTAGTTTCCATGTAATGGGATTAGTCAATTTAGAGATTGGGCGGGGGCGCTGAATATGAGAAATGAATTTTAATTCTTCAGATCAGTGATTCTCAAACGGCTCCAAAGGGAAGAATTTTGGCCACGAGAGGTAATTGGGAGGAATTTCAACCATTGTATGTATAAAATGAAATACATGTACCAATAAGCACGTAACTACGAGCACAATGGTGAAAAATATTTTCGCTGACAATTCAAAAAGGCTGTTGTAATGTCCGTTTTGTCTTAGGGGCGCGTATGTATACGTACCTATCCCTGACCCCGTCCTTATCCTCAATCCTTAATCTTATCGAGTCCCAAACCCTACCCCTACCCTTTCAAGCAAAAAACAGTAGAAAACAAAAAGAAAATCTCAAAGAATAATTAATTAAGGCTGTTGTTAGGAGTATTTCGGGAGGAGCTCTCAAGCACTGCAAAAAACTTGGGGAACCTACGTACTTGTAACAACATTCATTCAAAACTGGGGGAGGAATTGAGGAAATCTTGGATAGCGATGAGAGGAATGTGACCTGGGACTCTGAGCACCATTGCTCCAGCTGAACGGTTTTCACGTGCTTCATCTCTACCACTGCACTGGTGACCCTCATACACGCAACTGAACAATAATCTTCTTAAGTCTACTGCTATTCACGGCTCTCTGATCACCGAGTCTTCCCAAAGTCAACCGCTGGCTGACAAAGGATTTAATCTCGTCATAATTGAAAACAGGATTAAAGAGCCCTGTTACAATAGATGCTGCACGATCTCAGTACGACTATGTATTATGCATGAGGTGTCTACTATATCGCCAGTGTTATTTCTGGAAATAGGGCACTGGTAACTGGGAGAGTACAACCTACGAGTTGCTCCGGCCAAGAATTACTCTCTGTAATCTGTTTTTATGAATATAATCATGGACGGTGAAGAAAAGACCAGTCTTGCTTTGGAGTTCTAAAAGTCCGGTGTTTATCTCAGATTTTGCAGGCTTCATGATAACAAAGTTACATTGGGTGCTCTTTTCAAGAGAAAATGGAATTCCTTTTGCACGATAATTCCAAATTCCAGATAATCTTTGAACTTTCATACACAAGCATCAAGAACATACAAACAGAGAAACACATATTTCATAGAGGACAATGTTGATTTATCCTCGAAAAATAATCAGGAGAAGACACGGAGACGAGATCGTTAACACGAGCAATGGGAGCCAGGGGACAGGAATGGCGCCTATCTGACTTCCAGATAATAGCAAATGCATATTCCCTGTAGATACAAGCCCACTGTACTTCAGGGAGTAACACACGTCCCCCGAGGATTAAACAAACAACATGTACAACGTCAACCAATTTCCTCAACAGCTCGGCAAAGATCGATGTGTTTGTTTTATCAATCCGCTTTCTCAGGGTAAATACTCCACTCTCAGATCCGACAATAAACGCTGTTGAAAAGGCCGGTCCGACGTGACAATCTCTTGACAGGAGTCAAAGCAGGGGCAAATTGAATTGAAGTAACGAGCAATCTCATCTACAGCAATAATATACAACCCCAGGGACATTTAAAGCACCTAGTTGCTTCAGAAACGCTAGCTCCAACCGTCTCCGGTATACCTGTTGAGGGCTACAAAAGCTATCAGGAGTTTAATTTGAAATTATGTCATTTTTGAGACTGCAAACAACTTTATAAGTGTACGGACTGATTCCGTGTTTAAGTTAATTATGAGCCCTAGTGTTTATTTTCGGCAAACACAGGGCTTCATAAAGTAGTCGTAATTTTGACAAGATGGTTCTGAGATTGCCCCGTAAAAAAACAAATATCTTAACGAGGACTGGCTGGTCCCAACAGCGGAGGGTTGGGGAAGAAGCATTGGAAGGGGATTCTTTATCTCCCAGGGCTATACTTTTGGTCTATGTTTACCTGTAAATGAACTTACCTGATCCTGACATTGAGGGAAAAACGACGGTAGGGTTCCTGTTAATTAAAGGTTTATAAAAAAAGTGCATTATCAAACAAACCTCGCCTTACGTAAGCACTTCTTGAAGTGGGTTTAAAGGTAACTTCACACCTCCCACAACAACGGATTGTGTTGCGTCAGTGTTGTCATCCCTATGTATGCCCCGTTTCTCTCTAACCTCACCACTGCCAGCTACATTCTCAACAACTAACGTAATTTCAAACATTCATCTAGGATAATGAACACTCTTATAACACACTGTTCTTCTTTCTAAGTGTTTGTGCATGAGGACACATAACTGCTGTGTCAAAAATGTCCAAATTTCTCACATTTCCTTCTTTCTTTCTTCCTCTATGCCATTTATTTATGTTTGCATACACGACAATGCAATCGTTTGTTTGTGGTCGTGACTTTTTATGACACTGACAAACATAAAATTGCAGACCTATGCAGAATCGGAAGGAGAGGGATATTTTCAGTAAACTGTTGCAAATAAACATTTCAAAGCCCCCTGACTGCAAATCATTTTTAAAAACATCTTTAGGGTCTCGCGTACCTGAACAGCATCAAAGAGCACAGAATTCACTGTAGTCCCTACACGACCAGGGCGCAATAATATGTCAGTGGAGGACGAGTCTAACATTAATCATAATAATTATCTTAACCAGGGCGAGTGTGCTGCCCTCCTAGCCACCGCTGCTTTCTCACTCCGCATCCCGTTGCCGCCTATTTTAAACTGCTACACTGCTACAGGCTATTCTAACTGTTTCAGAGTCGGATTCCAACCAAGATTTCCCGGGGGGACTCGCCAAGATTGTAGATTGAGCGGCGAGATTGGACAGGGGTCAGGAGAGAGAATCAAGAGGAAGTGGCCAGGTATTTCCTGTGTGTTAAAGCCATTCCGTGTGTTCTTTTTGGCATTGGATCAAAGTGGTTTAGTCTAATCTGTTAATCTCGGCTGGATTTCTAGAAAGAGCATCACACGGGCTTAACTTGAAAAAGATGTTTAATGTTTTTTTGTTTCTTTTTTTTTTTTTTCTGACGGGGAGGAATCTAAACACGGAAATTCATTCCGCTTTTTGCGCCAGTTTCCACGCGCAATTTTTCGCATGTTTTTCTTTTTCCTCTTTTCACAGACTGATGCGACCAGAGATCATGCCACGTATATATTAAGTGTGGGGGTGGGGCGGAAGCTATCTCTTAAAGAGGGGAGGTGTTTATAAGGAGGATATAGTTAATTACTTGATTATTCCAGGTTCTTCATCATTATCAAACTGAAAAGCGTTGGTGACGCCTTTGCTTAAAACTATACAGAAAATGACTGAAAGAGGTGTCCTGAAATACTAATTAGGGAAGACCCCTGTACCCCTTGTTCTTTTACATAAAAACGTCACATTTCCACCGGGTTATAGGACAAGGGCGTAAGAGCGTTAAGAAACCAAATTTTTACATAAAATGCCTTTTTTTTTTCCATTGTTCAATTTCCATATTTTTTTTATGACCAAAAGAAATTTTCAGTGGCAGAAACGTTTAACCCAGATAGATATTTAAAGGCACGGTTGTCAGTGCAAAATGATGCTAACTTCTTTCAAAATCCCTTTCATTGGTTACAGTTCTACTCAAGATACAATGTACTAGCTCTGTAGATGGGGACTGAAGAAACTGATCATTTCAACGCCGACAACCAGACCTTTCTTAATACCAGATTTTCGCTGACCCCCGTAACTCTGACAGCCCTCTTAACGACATGTCCTCATCTTATGAAATGACGTGAAACAGTTGATTTGACCTAGACTTGCGTATACTGCCCTAGCTACCGGCGCTGCACTGTGGTGACGATGTGTTTGCTCCAGTTGTCACTGGGCTGCAATAACACTATGGCAAATTTCCCAAATTTTAATGGGATCAAAGAAGTATACAAATACAAAATACAAAATGCAATTACTGTCTTCTTACGTGAAATGCCAGAGGTATTCAGAAACAAGTTCAGAACTTACCAGCTCCGCCCCGATTCTTTTACATAGACATACGACACTTATCCATGCTTAAATACTTAAGAAAAAATGTTATTGCTCGGATATTTATTATTCCTGATGATATCGGCAGTTAATGAATAATACAAATTACGTTAGCAACTGCTGGCAGGTGCAGGCGTTGAGGCAACACTAACGATCTGCAGACCTGGACCAAATGCAGCAATTCTCGTCATTATTTTCATTATTACTCACCTTCAGTTTGGCCAGAATGAATAATAACTTTTATGGACGGCCCAAATCCTGTCTCCGATATTCAAATTTAAATTGGTACCCATTTACTTGAAATATAATTATTATCCAGTCTCTCAAATTGAAACCAATATATCAAAAGGGACTATAAACAATTAATACTCACTGACGTATATATTGACAAACCTCGCCATATGATCTCCCCTCTCCCCCCAACCCCTAAAAAAAAAAAAGGAAGTGTATATCTGTACAACATGTTGTATGGATATGGACAGTGCATATCCGTACAACATGTTTACCAAAAGCGCGACTGGTGAAGGTTTGCTGAAACAAAACTTGGTATGGTGTTCACGAATTTAAAGTGACAACCCATGGAATAGTCAGATGGACCTGGGGGCGTGAGGGTCTAGTCAGTTTGTATCAATGGGCGGTAGTCAGATTGACTAATCAGGCGAAAAGGGGTTGGGGTAGCCATTGGTGATCGAGGTACACTCAAGTTGATCTATATTATGAGCGCAGATCACGCAATCTCCGAGCAGAAGTCGGATTGTTTTGCAACTAAGCCAATTCATGTTGTACGGATATGCGCTCCCAAAAAAAAAAAGGATTTATTTTTCTCTACTATCGACTCCGTACATTATGATACCGAAATCTGTCCGGCCACGCACGATACTGGTATTCTAAATCCCGGTCCTGCGATTACTCATATCTACAACAATATTTTTATAATGAGCTAATTCATGGGGAAACTGCCAAACGAAACACTCGCGCAGAGGGAAAGAGAGAAAAACCAGGTTTCGGGAGAGGGGAGGGGGTGAGTTGTGAAAGGGGGGGGGGGGGCTGGCTGGCCAGGCATGTTTTCGGTCATTGCTAACATAACATGGAGCTGTCGCTGACCATTAGCGTAACGTGAAGTGACCAGAGACGATGTGGACCAAATAACCCTGCTTGACAATGGATTGGCTGAATAACTGAAGAGGTCAGGTCTAAATGGAGACCAGAGGAACTCTCCTAACGAGAGGGTGAACGTCGATTGTGATGTAGAGAGAGGGAGGGAGCATGCAAGGGAAGACAGGCATGATTTGACTGTTTGCTAAAGGATGTCTGAGGCTCCGTGTGGAACAACGAAACATCAAGAATGATTGTTTATAAGGCTAGCAGATTCAAACAGCCGGTCGGGCAAGAGCTGGACTTGGACTTGGACAATTGGACGCAAGCCTCAATAAACTCATAACATAAAGACTATGCGAAAAACAGTTCAGTAAAATAGTCACTTTCTTAACGCCAAGTCTTTATTATCCTCACCTACTCTGTCTGCACACTGATAACCAATTATCTATTATATATTTCAGTAACTTGCAACCTTTGGCATCACTAACTGACCAAACTATACACTCTTCAGGCCTTAAATTTGACAGGAAGGTGGCAATTGAGATAAAGAAGACGATGGCTATAATTAAAGGTTGTTTACTTCAAACATGTATTTTTAAAAAATAACAATGTTTATTGCTCTGTAACATCTGTATTTTTTCATGTTTGTTTCGTAATATAATATAGTACCGTGCATGTCATAAAAAGTAACCGTATCAAGCGTTCAGTTTGGTGTGTAGTGTTCTGGTGCGCATGAGTTCTGAAGCAAGACTGTAATTTATTACTTTTATTATGTGTGTGAGAGAGAGAGAGAGAGAGAGAGAGAGAGAGAGAGAGAGAGAGAGAGAGAGAGGGGGGGGGGCACATGATTGTTTATTCTGTGCAATGCCCGGTAGGTCATCTAGTAAAACAATAATTAAGGAGATGTGGCGGGAGTTCATGTCTACGTGTACATGTATAATGTTTTCATTAACGTATTCGTTATTGCTACTGCTGTTACTTTTCATTATTATCCCTATCTTCCATTAATCTTTACTTCGGTTCGTTCATAGTTATTTCTGTTATTAATTTCTTCATAAAACATCGTAACAGGCATTTCGCCGTCGTTTATGTGTAACCAGCACATTATATAAGGCATAATATTTCATTTTATAAGCTGCTGCTCAACATAGAATGAATATAGCTTGCTTAGCAGCCGCGTGCTTTCTGGACAGCTGGGAACTTTCATTGCTTTTTTTCCCTACAAAAATTGATTGTGCAATACAAAATCATTATAGACCTTTTACACAATGTACTGTGTCACCCCTGTAAGACTAAATCTGTTCTCTACAGCACGTTCTGCGGTTATTAAGACACGTTTATGTTCGTGAGTCATAGAATACGCATTTTCATATCATTATACGCATCCGCAAAAACATTCTCTTGAAAACACAGAACAGAAGAAAAAAACACGCTCAGTATTTATCTATATCTCTACACACTCGCGTTTAGATTATTATGGGAAGCTGTTGTGAAAATAATAATAATAATAAAAAAAAAGATAGCCTGAAACTTAATTATATTGCTGTTATCAGTGATGGCGTAGCGAGTTTAAGGCGTAAGGCTGCATTATGCCTGGAACAGGGATAAAAATTATTATGCTCGTGTGCCCGGAGCAACACGGCCCCAAATCTCTCAGTGACGTACGCATAACATGAAGACCTCTCGTGCAGACGTGTATAAATATTTAGCGACGCCCTCCATGGGGTCAGTCCCAATCTCCTGTGCCTTTTATTTAAGACACCCCCCCCCATCCCCTCTCCCCACCCCACCCCCCGGGGAGGAAAGGGGGGGGGGGGGGCTAAATCAGACATTCTTGTTTAATACATGCTTGTCAAGCCAGACATGAGGGGGGAAGCTATCTCAAGCAAGACGTGAGTAGGTCACAGTTTCCATGCCGTGGAGTTTGCCTGAGAAAACACACGCATTGATAACGCACACAGCTATTATTTTAACAGAAATTCACATATTTTCCCACAAAGCACCCGCCGCCTCGCAAATTCTCTTCAATTACTTCAAATAATTTCGAAAAAAATAAGCTAAAATTGCAGCTCATTTCTGAATTTCTTCCCATCTTCCAGAATCCATGTTTAATATAGTTTTATATCAATATTTCGCAATAGGAACATCGAGGTGCAATATTTAATTATTTGAGTGTAATTTAGCACGCTTGATGAGGCCGTTTGTACGCTGCCATCAGAAGCTGTTAGGAAAATATTTGACGAACTTTTTTAATGCACCACGATATGGCGTTGCAGATAGAGTGCGATTGTGCCCGCATCACGAGCATGCTTTATCAAGCACAGGAATCTACAACTTGCCAGGGCCTTGTCATTTTTATTAACTGGGGCCGAGGGCAGATTCGATCCTGTGTCGGCGCAATTGCAATACCAGCGCAATATGAGACAAAAACAACACAATTAGAAAAAAATGCAATAAATAGCACATAGAAAAAAATAGCAATAACTTTTTCATGCAAACCTTTTACTACCTGATATTTTGCTGACCATTACAAAAGTCGTCACAAGTTGTGTGCATCGATGTACGTGTATGAGACATACAGTAAAATTTGAACCAAAAAAAAAAAATTGATTTTGGGTTTAACGGCCACTTGACGCTATTCCCATTTGTGTGTTTGTGTGTGTGTGTGTGTGTGTGTGCGCGCGCGCGCTTTAATGTTGCTTGAATGTCAGAGTTTGATCAGTTCGAATTTCATACATAAAAAAAAAAACAACCTGACGGGGTAAAGTTCCGAATAGAAATATTTCATCCGCAAAGCTCTTTAAATAATAATGTGAAAGAAGATTGAAAACATGGGAAAATTGACGTCATATGTCAATAAAGACACCCCAGCAGTACATATACTAGCAAACTATAACGATAAAATAAATACAACAAAAGTGATACTCATGAGCAGATCCACTGTTTACGGGGGGGGGGGGGAGGGCGTGAATTATTGAGGATGGTGTGGGGAGTTAGGAGTGGTAGAGAGCAGAGAAGTAAAGGCAGAAATAATCAAGGGTACCTTGAGCTCAAGATAAAATACTCAAATTCGAAGAATCAAAGCCTTTCACAATGAGATAAAAAGGTCAGAATATACGGGTAGCTCAAAATACACTCTTGAGTATTTAGGAAAAAAAATGTCGAAACTGTCACTCTGGAGTCAGAATATGTTCCGACTTTTTATCCAGTACATGTATTATGGAATGCTTCCGTAGTCACTGTTGACCCCACTATCGGTACTGAAACGTTGAAGACCTGTATTCCGATACCGATGCACATGCTTCAGTGGGGACAATGAATTATCAGAATTGAAACGCCTGACAAGTAGCCCCAAAAGTGCACATGGCTGAGTAAAGACAGTGCATATGGTTCAGTAAAGACAGTGCACATGGTGGAGTAAAGACAGCGCACATGGTTCAGTAAAGACAGTGCAAAGAGTTCAGTAAAGACAGGGCACATGGTTGAGTAAAGACAATGTCCCCACAGCAGCGATTCTTTGTCTTTAAATCTTTGTTGTTAAGCCATGGCAGCTAAACAGCTACTTCAGCCTTGCACCCTCAACCCTTTGTCACTGGAAAAAAGTAATGCCAGGGATGAGGACATAGAAGATATATTTAGACTTCAGCCAGACAATAAAAAATAATCTCATTAAATGCAGCTATTGATTTTCCGGTGAACTGGACAAGATGAGGGAAACACAGAAAGGTCATATCGCATACGGCCTTTTGATATATTATATATTTAGTATTCAAGATCATACTAGGCGATATAGGGTCTGCAGGGCAAAAATAGGACTTATCAGTCACATGAGAAGCCATAAGTCATGAAAGAACAGTCTTTCCATTCTGTCCTCTGTGTCCTTTAGTTCTCTTTATTGTCCATGTGTTGAAATTCTCAACAATTTCTGTTCTTTATTCCTCTGGTGTTGTTAAGGTCATCATCATACCTGATGGACGAACTATTATTATTCAAGATCATATTAGGCGATAACAGAAAATGCCAGGTGAAACAAAACGGTTATTTGGCTTCACAAGTGAAATATCCCTCTGTACCACACTGACGAATTCATGTAGAATGCATTATCTGGTTAAAAACCCTTACACTGATAATATGTACATGGCGCCCGTATGTCTGTGTGAGTACTTTCTGTTTCACTTAGTCATCCAAATGGGAACAGACTGTGATTTTTCTGGTATAAAATTGCACCGTTTGCCAGGGCGAGTAAAAATCAGTTTTGTCAAGTTACGAGGTTTGCCCTTAAAACTTCATTAACTGCAGTCCCTGAGTTACTCATTAAATTTATCTTTCCATAGCTTGAACTCTACAGGATATAATGAAAACGAATTAAATTAAACAATGTAATGGTTCTGTCCTTAATAGGCTTTTCACGGCTCGGTGGTCCATATATATAATTACAACATAACACATCCTTGTAATACAATACCTCCCCATTTTGCTTTCACGATAATGGCGGTATAAAGTGAAAAGTTCGTTATGGGTGGTTGGTATAAAAATTTAAAAAGGCCATTGTGGAAATGAATCTATTGAGTCAACAAGTTACCAGTAATCACATGGTCGATACACTCACAATACCAAGTACAGCTGATGAGAAGATGGCAGCTGTTGTAAGCGGTATCGTTGAAACACAATACGCTATTATGACATATCGATTTTTAAAAGTCCTTTTTACAAAGCCGGGCTCTCGAGTACATGACGCCTCGTGGTATAGAAGTGATGGTGTCTCTTCAATTTTTCGCGACGAATGTGATCCATCTCACTGACAATACATCTTAAAGGGCAGTTCAGATTCATCCTAGCAAAGGCTTAAAGGCATCATATTTTCATCCCTAGTGCTGAGTGGCAGACGGAGGGAAAGCCGTCAGCTTGGAGACGGCAGTGAAAGATTCGACTCTCAACGAAAACTGCAACATTTGAACTCAGCATGCGTCCTCGAACAAGGACTATGCTTTTCAATATATGCCATAACTCCCTACTAGAGAGTAGTACAAATGTCTTTCACTTTTAATGAAGGGGCCCCTCTTCTATATTGAAAACTGCCACAAATCCATGTAGAGTTCTGTAGAAATGATGAAACCACTTCAGTCAAGTTGAATAGTTAAACAAGGATGAATCTTTTTTGTCACGCTCTTCACAATAGAAGATCGTTTTGTCACTTCAAACTTCCCCCCCCCCCCCACCTTGTCATTCTCCTGGCACTTCATCTCCCAATGACAAAATAAATTACTGTATAAATGTCCCGAGCCGTTGAACATCGAGGTATGAAGAGCCTTAACCCTTCGACGGCCATCAATGCGTGAGCAATAATGAATGGTTTTCGTTGCTTGTGAAATTGCATTTCTTTTCTCACTGACTTAAACTGACGACAGAATTTTGCGATTACTGTTAATACTGTTGAAAGAACTGCTGTACTCACAGCCAAATGTCAAGAAGAGGGCAAAATAATCCTTTGTCTAGAGTATTTTTGTCATCAGTAAGTTCCGAGGGCTAACAGTGGATCTCAGAAATCTATTGTGTTATTTTTACCACCATTCAACAATCTTGGTAGTTCTGAGGAAAAATAAATTGGCCTTCCAAAACAAACAAATAAGTAAACAAATAAATAAATTAATTAATTTAAAAAAGTCAATCCCCCAACTAGTAAAGTCTGTATCCGACCCTTACAAAAAGTAAATTAATATACAGATAAAATTTTTAAGAAGCTTGTATGGTACAAAAAAGCAAATAGACAAACAAATAGACACTCAGGACTCGCATCAGTCCTCAGCAGCTCTCTAGAACGGCACTTTTAACATCTGTATGTTACATTTAACTTATCTTCTAGTCTTGAAGAATCAAGGAAAAAAACAAACAGGATGTGCTATGTTGTGTGTGTTTTTGTTTGTGTTTTTTTTTCAGTAAAGTTAACTGCCATTCGAGCAGGAGATTTATTGATAAATTCAGTTTGAGTGTCGTTCCATGAGCTTGCTAAATTGAGGGACAACGGGATCACTTGAGAAAATTGTTTTGAGGCAGTTTCAATATTATTATTTCCCTACAATCCCTGTCTGCGACGAAGAATACCATTTCTAAGCGCTGGAGCCAATGTACTCCCGATGTTTTTTGCTTTAACTGAGCACACATATTGGATTATGAACGACTTATCTTCATGTCTGTAATTGGTGGGAGGACCTGAAAAAAGGGGTCAGGGGAAGGCGGACTTTTTGACAAAGAAGGGACAGATGAAAAGAGGCGTCGCCAGGACTCAGGTGTGGCTGGACCTTGGCGTCAAGTTTAAAGTCTAAAGGCCTGGCCAGTGAGGCAAGAAATACCTGATAACGTTTTTACTGCTTGCATCAACAAAATAATCGGCCCGTCACACTAGACTCTGACATGGGGACAAGGTGGTCTAGAGGCAAGGTGCTCGCCTCTCATGCCAAGGGTCCCGGGTTCTAAACCCGGGCAATGCAGGCATGTTGGAAATTCGATTTTTCTCGTGTTTTCAAGTCCCTGGTCCTATTGGGGGGTAGGATCGAGTAGTTCTTGGAAATTGGATTTTTCTCATATTTTCAAGTCCCTGGTCCTATTGGGGGGTAGGATCGAGTACCTAGTCTTCTCGGATAAGGACGAAAAAATTCGGAGGGCCCGTGTGCACGTTGCGCACGTTAAAGATACCTTGGCAGTTGGAAATCGTAAAGAGCAGGCCGAAAGGCCGCTGCCCGGGCAAAATTGAAATTAATAGATTAAAATTTAGCCGTATCATCTCCCCCCCCCCCCCCCCCAGAACAAGAAATAATAAAACAAGTAAAGTGAGGTGTAAATGCCAAGGGCAGCGAACCTCCTAAAATAAAGATCTCAAATAACTAGACTCTGACATGGAAAATATACTTTGGCAAACAGGAAATAAAAATTAGACGAATGGGTATTTAAATTATTCATATTGAATTAAGCAAAACCCTTCTCCCCAACCAAGGCAATCTCATTTTTTAAAAAAAATATTTTTTTTTTCTGAATTCTATTTTAAGGGGGATTTGTTCTAAAAGAAAAAAATTCAAAATGTGCCCATTTTTACTCAGTTTTTAATTTATGTATCATTATTATTATTATTATTTGTCTGAGTCTGTAGAGAGGTTTCACAATGCTGAATATCAGTTTACGCCTATTGTCTTTTCCTTCACCGTGACACTTGCCCGTGTAGGATGGCTTACGCACTAATTCTGTGACTGATCCCGCACAGAGCAAGCAAGAATGGAACGGAAGTCTCGGCTTTTTAGTTGACAGGTTGAACAATGGATTTATACCAGTAGACAGTCATCATAATGTTATGGGAAGGTGCAGCGTAATGGCAGGTGTACACTGAACTTCCGTCTCAGTAAACTGAAGGTGGGGAAGCTCTATCAAATAGTGCATAAAATAAATAATACACATTACACAGAGCATCAATATTATAACCGAAATTCAATGCATATAATCTGAATGATCCGGGGAAGATAGAGCGCACATATGTAATAGACATAGAGTATCAATAAGCTTTTGTCTACACGATTCACTGCGACATACTGTTATGTGCAAGAGAAAACAAAAAGGAGAAAGGGAGACGTGAAGGTTTTCTCGTTTTTTGGTATTGTTGCTGTTTTTTTCGCATTCGCAAAGAGTAATAACAATAATAATGACCATAAAATACGGACAAAGTAGCGAATGCAACTGTTTAATTTGATGAATTTATGAAATGTTTTCTTTGATGACCCTCAACCTAAGTGTTGCTTTGCATGTTTCAGTCAGTTCTGTGCTGATTGTTTAATATGATAATACGATTTCCAATTTTTTGTTTCTCTTAGTCAGGAAATCTTTCCTCTTTCAAAATTAGCACGTAAAAAATACGTGGAAAGGAAACATTATCCACAAACCTCATCTCGCTCTGCGTCCATTATGTTTTCACGGTAAACAATACCGGTTTTCTTAAGGTGAACTTCAATTCCGAGATGCCCCTAGTGAAACTTACGGTGTACGAACGGCGAGCAAAGCATACATCTATCGGAGAAGTGTACTGAAATCTGAAGTTTGCACCCCATGCATGCAAATTGCATGAGCCAGCAAAGAAATCTTTCACAAACGTGTACTGTTATTGCTGGCAGGCTGATAGAACTCAAAACTGGATTATTCCCCAAAAAGAACAAGTAAAACTGCGAGATCACATCAAAAGGGAAGAACAGCATTAAATATGTGAGTGCCAGAATAACCGAGAATTCCTTCCAGTTGAATCTCCCCAAGAACAATTCACTGTTATGTATCAACACATGAAGGAGCATAATTTAGGAAATAAATACCCTCAAAGGATCTATCAAGTTTTTTTCACAACAATTCTGTGGAGACAAAACATATTTCATGTCAGAGGATATTGTTTCTTGTTTGGAAGTTGATCTGTTGCTTTCTTCTCTGTGTTAGTTCCTGTGGGTGTTCCAGTTGGGGAAACATTTCAATGTAAAGCAAAATCAGCAGTGCCAGCAGCGTGCCAGGCTAAAGCCCAAGGACACCCTGCCTGGCTCATCGTTTTGTCCGGATTAAATAATTGCGTATGGTTTCACTTTGATAATGGCGTTGTGTTTTTGGAAAGGGCTCCATACATCCCGACTACTTTGAACAATTCTTCACAGATGCTTTTTTGTTTTCTGGTCGAAAGGGTAAGGTGTGCGGTTAGGGGTAATGATTCGGTTTAAGCTTAGGGATAGGGACAGAATGTGGCAAGGTTTAGGGTTGGTGATATGGTGGTCATGTCTGGGTGACCAAGACGTACAGAAATCTTTCCCCGTTTACATGGAATGCTTTGTCTGTCTTGATTGTTTCTGAAATGTATTGTTTGACTTACCTGTAGACAGTAGAGCAATGAGTAAAATCCAACAGAGAAATGTCCCGCCCAACATGCTGATCGGGATGTGAGGCAATAACAGGCAAGGGGAACTTTTTAATCCACAGTTACTCCACCTTGATAATCCGAGTGATCAATGAAACCTTGAGCCGATCATGACTGATCTCAATTCCCACAGTGTAGAATCACCAACAGTGATGTGCATATCGCATGTTCACGAAAAAGTAATCACACATACAATAATCCACGTCACGGGCAAGAAATTGTAATGTTTTGACAAAATCAAATGCCAAAATCAAATCACAATTGTGAATTTTATTTCTCTTCAGTCGCAAGAAACGAATTTAATCCTGGACTAAACCGTCTCCAATTTTTTTTTTCAATTAACCGAGAAGATGCAGGAATCTGGTTCAGTCATGAAATACAATATCATGAATAATATGATTAAAAATCGAAATATTTTGAATTTTTGTTGTCGTTGTTTTTATTTCAAGACTAAGTTTGAAAATTCACCATCTTTGTCATCTATTACCAGCTTTTATTCGAATTGGGTCTGAATATGTACATAATTATAAAAAAAGAATTAAATAAATAAATAATTAAAAAAAATTTAAAAAACCAAACTCCCAGTATTTCACAAAGCTAACGAAACAGTAAAATTACACAGATGAATACTGAATAAACCTATATAATTAACAGGCTGTAGTCTCATTTCTTGGTTACCAGTAAACTGTCCACACATTATCTACAACCCGGAAGCAAAACGGTCTTTAAGTGAGTGCCGTGGCGGCACAGCTGTCAATTCCTATTGAAGAAAGAATGCACATCTACTTTAATTCAATGCAGACTCAATATCATTTCATTTGTCCAACAAAATGTAAGTAAAGCCACTCTATTCAGCAGATAAAAAACGAATACCAGTATATACGATTCTCACTTTCCAAGTTATGCGCATAAAATGCAATATTAAAAGTCCACTGTCGCGTCTCACTGCATAACTTTGTACAGCCAATAAAGTGAAGATGTCTGGGCATTCCCATCGATTTCAATAAAATATAATATTGACCTGTCGCACGTTTCGTCCGTTCAATTTATACCCGCACTTATAACAATTATTATAATATTCGCCCACTTGTACTGCGTGTTCGTTCCAGGTGATATAACCGCTTTTAAATTGCATTTAAATGGTCGATAATATATTCTGAAACTAAGAATATTTCCAAATGAAATAACAGTCGCTATGAATTTCATTATCAGTTTATTACCATGTTTTGAGACGATCGACGCCTTTGTCTAGATCTAAACTGCTCCTATGGCGGAGAATGAAACAATGGGTGCACATACAACATAAAATTAAAGTTATACTATTGTTGAAGTGCACACAGCTGGAGTGGGAAGTCTGCCTGTCAGTACTAAGATGGTTACCCACATGATAAACTCTAGATGTGCAACACATTTATAAGTTACTGCAACTTGTACTTTGTGACATGACTTCATACTGAAGAAGACCTGGGTCCACGAGAGATTGTTGAGTCCCGTACGAAAAAGTCAAATAAGATCATTTATGACGAGAAAAATCTAGATCTATTCCAGATTTATCTAAACATGAAAAAAAACAAAACCTCTCCATTTTACTTTAGAAAATCTACTGTTAATCACCTGAGGCTGGCAATTTCTTAGATGATTAGGAGATCTTGAAGTCATAAATCACACGGCTAATCCAACTTCAATTTCACAGAGACTTGAAAAACAAATCCACAGAGATTTACTGTCAAGCTTACAATCTCCGGGGAGAAACAAGGAAAAGACGTAAGCGATTAAAAAAAATATTTTGTCTTATTTAGTCGGTAGCTTTTGCTGTCCAAATCACCAGTGCTACCTGTTTCCCAATGTTCACGCTAACGAAAAAGATAACGCAAGCAAAATTAGCCGAATATGGCTTTACTAATGTAATCATTCCTACTGCAAACTAAATTCCGAGACCTGGATCAACAGAATAATATTTTACATTACTGATATTCATTTCGGTGTCATTGTGAGTTTCACGAACCTGACTTTGACGCAGCTGGGGTGTAGAAACAGGATTGTCAGATGTCTTGACTGTGTGATAATGTCTCTAGCCTAGCTAGTCCCTACTTTCTTGCCCCTCCGACCTCATCTGCATTTTCAAGTAAAACTGAGGGGATTGTACGAGTATTTTAGGATGAGAATGAGATTATCCCAGGCGTGTCGTTGCCAAAGTTTACAGTGTTGAAGCTTCACCATACACTGGCTAGTAAATATTGACAGCCACACACTAACAAAGGTCGCCGCTGCCTAAGAACTACGCTTGCGCAACGTTTGTAGACAATCTGTCATGTCAGTTGACAGTGAAGCTTAAATCCGAGGGATGTTACCGTATAGTGATTAATTCAGCCTTGCCATAACATAATGCCGCTTCATTGTCTTTGCTAATTCACTATATAGACAATAACAATAACTTTAGGAAGAAAAATAGGAAATGCAATTAATTTAACGTGGACCATGATAATAATTAATTATTATAATTATTCTAGTAAATAATTAGATGCTGCAATTAGTAAATTATACTGACTGCTAGAAGATGCAGATCCAAACTGTTACATTTGTATGACAATAAGTTCAGAGTCAATCTGCCTATATCAGCATTTTTATACCCTTTTAGAATTTGGTCTTGTCCATTCTATTGCAAATATTCAGCCCATGACGACAGAACTCTAAATTTACAATGCCCAGTGAACTGCACGCGGATAAAAATGAAATAACGCGAATAATCATCAGATTTACTGTTGCATATGTCTGTCACAGATATTTCACTGTCACAACAACAGTTAATTGCTGCTCGGATCTATCGTACTTCTAACTGAGAAAAGAACAGCATGAAACATGGTTGCCCTAGTCACTTTGTTGAAACTAAACTGTTCTAGTCAAAGAATTTATTGTTAAAGTAAGTCCTGACAGATTTTATACTTTATTCCTGACAGATCTTTATTATAGTAATGATTAGATCAAGTTTGAATTCATGTCATGATTAACAAAGTCGACTCCAATATTTTAGCCTAGATTATGATGCAACATTGATTATGATGGAAGCATTTTCCATCTGAAGGGCAGGGAAACAACGATAGGAACGATACAGATTGCAGCGACAATGAAAAACCGCAAAAAAGCCACTCGTAATGTTGCAGCTTTAGTCACTACTAGTCTAGATCTATTTCAAATCCCGGACAGATTGATGTCTGCGTATGCATCACCGTTTAAACTGGCACCTCCGGGGCATTTATGAAACAGCGACAGGCTGCAGAGAAAGCAAACTCTAAAAACAAATACATAAATAATCAAATGTCTAAATAAAATATTTAAGTTACATCAATGACACAGTTGAAGTATTTTAGAATGTAAACATAAAAATGTGGCCGTGAATGTTCTTTCACCTCAGGCGAATCACAAGATAAAATCCAGAAATTTATGGCACGACTGGCGTGTATTCCCTGATCTTGTTCCACACTTTAGTGAAGAAACACGAAGCACAGTTGAGAGAGCGAAAGTAGAAAATTCCTTGAGCCTCACACGTGATAACATGGGAAGAGCCAAGTATCAACAGTGCTGAACCAAAAAACAGCACTCGGCACTCAATGTTTTCTCACGGGGTTCCCTCGCTCGCTGGTAGCCTCGCGGAGTTGCTTGGTGGCTCCTCGCGGGACCGCTGCTGCAGCGACTCGATAAGTGAGACTCGGTAGCCCTGAGTGCAGCGGCGTGGGCCCATCTGAAACCCTTTTCGCGCATCACTGCGCATCACAACATTATTTTCCGGTAAGTTTCCTTATGCCTT
Organism: Onchidella celtica; assembly: GCA_963931925.1. NCBI lineage: Eukaryota > Metazoa > Mollusca > Gastropoda > Systellommatophora > Onchidiidae > Onchidella > Onchidella celtica. The sequence goes on along the minus strand of OZ007571.1, from coordinate 8,162,095 downwards.
TTTTTTTTTTCCATCCGCGGGTGTAACCCTTGACCCAAGATGTCTGCATCCTGTCGGCGACATGAAAATATTATTTAATGTTTATATAAATATGTAAATCATTTCAGTATTGATGTTTGTTTGACTTCCTGCACTTTGAGAAATTTTCAGGTGCAGGAAATTACAAAAATACATGTCCTGCACTTAGAGTATGTTTTTATTGACGTAATTAGGGAAATGATTTTAATTAAAGTCGAATGTTCCCGAAGAATGAGTTGATGTTAAAAAAAAAAAAAAAAGGTTCAGTCCAAAACTGCAGTAGGGATATATTATGGCCCTCCAAGTTTATCGTACCTACAGTGGACTTCGTGAAGCCATAAAGTCAAATGACTACTTTGTTTGCAGAATCTGATCATCAACGCATCTTTCAACTTGTCCAGGATCTCATGCTGTTTGGTACCCAGCAGCTTTAATATTATCATTTTTACCATATTACCAATGTCATATGATATACCTAGATCTATGGTCAAAAGAAGATGAATTTAAAGAAAGGAAATAGATACTGTCTATTTCGCCACGCGTGGGGAGGATTCTTCCTTGCAGTTTATTGTATGTGATATTTCACTAGGAAATATTAATTTTTTTTTAGATAAGAAACTGAAACCAAACTACGTTTATTAATACATTTGTAGCTCAGTGTCATTACGACCAGATGTAATACAATTTTCCCGCCAAACTGAAGCCAGGCTGATTTTCTATTGTTTTATACTGGGTGATTCAAAAACAATGAACCGATTTTATGGGCACTGTGATTTGAATCACCGTGTACTTAGCATGCACGGGCCATTGTGCTCCGAAATTAATGTCTGTAAGAATTCAGAGGGCTCGAAAGTCAAGTTGAGAAAGCTCTCACTGTAAATATGGTCATTCTGACCCTCAGAAGAAACTCATTGTTGAAAGAACTCCCTCGTACATTTAGCGGGGTATGTTCAGGTAAAATGTGCTCAGTTCCTTTGTTTGTGTGCATGTTATAAATGTGTATATATAATGCGTGTCTATGGAAATCCCCATCTGATTCACTGGAATGTCTGTCTGTTATCTGCTGGAGATGTTTCCTCTGATTGCCGACATTCTACATGAAGAGGACAAGGGGAAATAACACATGAATATTAGGCACATCAAAGCCAGTCTGATGGCGATGTAACGGCCGTGTAACGGGGAGTCGTGTAGAGGAACCTTGAACAGCGATGTAGTGGCATACCAAGTAGCTTTAAGACAATGCGTGTCTCGCAAATAGTAGTAGAGATACTAAAAACATGCACACTGGCGTAGGCTGCAATATTTCTCTTTCTGCGTTTGTGTTTTCTTTCTATTATTTCATCATCGCTTCTGATGAAGACTCCATAATATTTGTAAAATAATTCACAAACTTAACTATATTCGATGATGGACATAATATAGTCAAAAAGACTAACTGACATTCGAACGGACGGATGGATATTTGGATAGATGGATAGATAGATAATTATGTATGCAGGTAGGTGGGTATGTAAGTAAGTACATAGATAAATAGATAGATAGATAGACTGACAGACAGACAGACAGATAGATAAATAGATAGATAGATAGATAGATAGATAGATAGATAGATAGATAGATAGATAGATAGATAGATAGATAGATAGATAGATAGATAGATAGATAGATAGGCACACACACACAGACAGACAGAAAGATATAGATAGATAGATAGATAGATAGATAGATAGATAGATAGATAGATAGATAGATAGATAGATAGATAGATAGATAGATAGATAGATAGATAGATAGATAGAAAGATAGATAGGTAGCTCAATTCTTATCCTACATCTATTCAAATAAAGTTACAAACTTAATAACTGGGATTCACTTTTATTGAGCACCGCGGACATTTTCAAATGTGACACTTCGAAAGTTCATCACTTTCTACGCTGCTGAGTGTGTTCTATTGTCACTTTCTAACAACAGCATCAATTATTGTTGTCCATTAATGCCGCCTGGATGTCTGCACTAGCCAGGAGCCCCGACTGAGAACCAAGGCCAAAATAATAAATCGCAGTTTGATGAAGTTTGGCGTGTACGCCACAGTCCATTAGTGGCTTGCCCTGTTCACGTCCTCGTTGGGCTGTGCCCCGGCAGCTGCTGTTGGCTCCTCTTCTGAATTGCCGGAGAGTTAGCACCCTTTGAAAGTTGACAATGATTCATTTTCGCTGAATATTCTGAAAGCGTGCTATTTGTGGTTGGCTTGGTTAGTTAATTTACTTCTCACTGCAGGACAATATTTTAACTATTCTACAGTTCTTATGCTTGGTTTAGAATTAGAGAGAATATAATAATAGATCTAGAAATATTTTCCAAGTTCACTCACTGAGGTCGGTCTCAGCAGTTGTTCATTTATTATGTCACGTCTTTATTTTACAAGTTACTATTCTCCCCTCCTGCTTTGGATTAGTCCATCTCTCTCTCTCTCTCTCTCTCTCTCTGTCTCTCTCTCTCTCTCTCTCTCTCCCTCTCTCTCTCTCTGTGTGTGTCTCCCTCTCTGTCTCTCTCTCTCTCTGCCGTTATGTTTTCGCTTGCTCTCTCTTTCTCTCTGCCTTTTTCTCTCTTCCGTTCACTTCCTGGTTTCGCTGCTCCCCCCCCCCCCTTCTCTTTTCTTTCCTCTCTCTCTCTCTCTCTCTCTCTCTCTTTCTCTCTACCTGTTCTCTGTTTCTGTTTCCTCCGTTTCTGCACCTTTTGCTTCTTCTCCCTCTTCCTCTGTCATCTTTTCACGTCCCCTGCCTCTCTCTCCTCTTCCTCCCACTCACAGACTCTCTCTCTCTCTCTCTCTCTCTCTCTCTCTCTCTCTCTCTCTCTCTCAGTCTGCACTTCTCTGCTTTCTTTTTCTCTCCTTCTTTCTTTCTTTTTCTCCCCCCTTCTCTCTCTCTCTCTTTCTCACGCTGTTTGGTTTCTTGCCATCTCGTGAAAGTAGTGTAGTTTTATACTACATTTAAAATAGTCTGTCTGTGTTATATACAGTGTAAGGATTTGAAAAAATTCAACATCAACACCAAAACCAAGTACCCCAGGGTCTCCCCCCCCCCCCCCCCCCGGAGAGAAACTAAAAACTGAAACACAGGCCAAGTTATTTCAGATGTCAGCGACTTCTCTAGACCTGATGTCATGATTTGGCGTGCTCTGATAAAGACCCAAAACTTCCCAGTAAATGACGATGTGCATTCAGTGCACCACAACCCACATGGCATGAGGGGAGACGGAGCCCAGCATGATGCCACTTCCTGACATTTCCAAACCTGTTCCGATGTGCTCCAGTTTATTTATTCAGTAATTTTATTTTCAGGCAACACCAGAACATAGCAGATGTGTAGAACATGTTTTGACGTGTATTTGTATCGATGTTAAAGAATGTGTAGATAGCTTGGGACACTAGAGATGAATACAAGTATTTTCTAACTACACTTCAAAGATGAAACGGCGATATCTGGGCGATGATATTGGGGAGAAACTATGGTAATTTGATATAAAAGACAAGGAAAAGGGATCGGAAGAGACAAATAAATAAACCTCGACGTTAGCAGACCAGCTCTTGAAGAGAAGGAAATAATCATTGGAGTAAACAAACATGGCATGGATAAATAAATGTATAAATAAAAGTATTTTTGCAAGTGTTCACGAGTATTTTCTGTGTGAAGTTCCTGTAGCTTCAGGATTCTGTTTTGGCCCCAGTGTCTGTCTGGGTTTATAAAGAAAATGAATATATTTCGCGCTGATGTGTTGTACGTGTGTGTTACAGTGGGAGGCTTTGAAAACAGTCGTTGGGGATTGAGAATTGATGAAATAGGAATCGAAAATAACATTAATAGGGACGAGAGAGAGAGAGAGAGAGAGAAAGAGAGAGAGAGAGAGAGAGAGACAGAGGGAGGGAGAGATAAAGAGGGAGACGGGAGAAATGGTACGAGAGAGAGAGAGAGAGAGAGAGAGAGAGAGAGAAGGAGAGTAAGAGAGAGTGAAAGAGAAAGAGAATTGGGGTAGAGAAGGAGAGAGAGAAAGAGAAAGAGCGCATGTCTACGTATGTGTCAGAGTGCGCGTGACAGAGAGAGAGATAAAGAGAGAGAGAGAGGAAATGATGAACAAAAATAGCAAAAGGCGCTTTGTTTCAAATGTAATTGCTTCTCACAATTGCCCAGAAATATCCACCTAATCAAAGTTGACGGAAAGGACGGGAACCGTAACTTATTTCCTGCCTGTATCAAGTTCTACTGAAGTTACAGTCGTATTTCAAGAGGCGCATGTCCAGCTGACGTGTTGAGTTCTCGTGAGAAAGGCAAGTTTTCACACGTCCTCCGCCCACTGACATGCATGAGACTAGATAGCTCGTGAATGTGTATGCGTGAGCCGCTGACCGAACACATAAATCACTGGACACTTGACCACCCGTGAACCTCCCATGCACGTGTGTGCAGTCTATTAATGGTGCGCAAAGGCCTCCATAAAGCTCGGGATGAGAACATCTGTTTGGGTTGTCCACGCAAATGGCGCGTTTGTCATTTCGGTGCTGCGCGGTGCGGGAGCTGCCCTGACCTTTGCCATCCGCTATAGTTGCCAGCAGCTGGAGGACATTAACTCCCAATTGTCTCTGACTGAAGTGGAAAGCACAGACAATGTGATGTAGTAATATTTTAATATTCAATGGTTTGTGTAAAGTTAAAACTGGTTGTTTACATTCAGGGTAATACTTCAGGCAAAATTATGGGATTTGAAGTAGATGACTGTATTAAGCTATCAGCTTCAGGAATAATGTTTGAAAACGTTGCCTTTAATGGAGGGCTTTCTGTTTTTGTCTCAGATGTAATTTCTTCGAAAAGGGCGTAACCATTCGAGTTTGTTATTAATGAGCGGATAAGATAAAGATGTAGCTTACGGTTGAGGTGGGGTCCTGAAACTTAATTTGGAAACCGCTACAGGTTAGACAATTAATTTATCTGTCACCGTCAAATTCAGAAATATGAAATTTTAAAAATGACACACTACTCATAGCTGCCCTGACGACGACCGCCATATTGAATTTTAGTTTCGGGATCCACTCGCTTTTTACCATACATGATGTGTGTGTCTGTGAGTCACTCACTGAAAGTAATAATGCAGAACTGGACTTGGAATCAGCAAGAAGCGTTTCTGTTCATATATTCACTGGCACCAGTCAGCTGAGTTTAACAATTAAGGTGCAGATGCTAACAATTTACAATTTCCGATCACGTTAGACAACAGAACTGGCTGACTTTGTCAAACAGGCGGTTTTATTATTCTGTTACAGCGACATTAATTTTGCTGCCAAAAGGGGAATATTCACAAAATTCTTTTTGACTCATAAATTATTGTAGTAGATGTATTGTAATGGTAGTAGTAGTAACAATGGCATTAGTGATAGAAGTAGTGGTGGTAGTAATACTAGTAATAACAGTGGTGGTAGCAGGTATAGTCCAAGTAGATACAGTAACCATGGCAGTTGTGATAGAAGTAGTGGTGGTAGTAATACTAGTAATAACAGTGGTGGTTGCAGGTATAGTCCAAGTAGATACAGTAACCATGGCAGTTGTGATAGAAGTAGTGGTGGTAGTAATACTAGTAAGAACAGCAGTTGTAGTAGATATAGTCTTTCGAAGTCGGGAAGGACGTGGCTGTACTGTGCCGTAAAGACCCCAGGTCACTGTCTGGACTTGCAGAGTCGCGAGCAGATCGGGCGCGGGCAAAATGAAACTCACTGTATTAACAGGTATCTATTTTATTGCATGATGTATCTTACATGCTCTGCACAAGCCCAGGTCGAGATTTGTAGTACAGAAAATGTGTCTGGCCAGTATAATGACCAATTCGTGTTGAAACTGAAATGTCCAATTTTTCCCAAGGAACCACCAGATCCCTTTGACATTGCTGAGGTCGAAGGTATTATAAAACAATATGTTATATGGTAGATATGTTGTTGTTTGCTGTTAGTTTTGTTTGGGCTTTGCACACTATTCACAACAGAGCAGCCAATGTTGTGACACAATGACAAAGAAAACAGGATAACATTCGTTGTATATCCTTCAGGTCTAAGATGGTATTATAGTTGTAATCGGGAACACATTTTGAAGAGTACTCCGACCCTGTAAAGGCTGTAGGATGTCTCTGAATTTTGGGACACACACCTTGCAGTGAGACCCAGCATCTTTCTCTAAAACTATCATTCAGAGAGACATAGTCAAGGATTGAACTTTGGTTTAACAGAAGCAGTATTTTAGGAGGAAGCAATCTGTTCAGATTTTAGTCCCCTGAGACCCGTCATGTCAGACCTCCAGATGCCAAATTTGGACAGTGGTCATCTCCTAAGAGCTTTGGGGACCAATCATTAAGTAGGCGTGGTCATCTATGAGCAAGGCACGCGGGAGTGATCATTTTACTCGAATGTACTCGCGATAATGACTGTGTTTTTGTCTCCCTCTTAAGGACATAAATCAATACGAGAGGACCCTAATAGTCGTGGAATTACCCCGGCGGGCTGCCTGTGTGTGTTAGTGGGGATTGATTGTCGGCCTTGCTGGGTATCTCCACTGGTTTATGTCTGCTCATTCATTGATTCGCTGTCTCTCACAGGGAAATGTAAGTACAGGCTGAATAATAAAATGAAGAAATTGACATAATAATTATGAGGGACAGGAACGCAAAAGTGCCCAGAGCTATCGTATTACCTTTGAGATCTTCTCTGACAAAGCTATCGGATATTTAGAAGCAGTCCTCTCAGGTTTTACAATACTGGTTATAAGCTGAATTGGTTTTTCTCTGAAACCAGAAAGGCAAAGTTGAAAAATTTTGCCTTTAAAAAGAGTTATGTCCTTTGTGGAGGTTTTTTTTCCTTTAATTTTCAAATTCAGTTTTTTTCATTCCATGCTTATAGAAAAAGTTCTTGTCAGACATCTCTAAAGATGTTCAAAACTGAATGGTAAACGATGAAGTTTAGTATAAAACTGTTTAAACAAATTCACACCATGGGCTGTTAATTGCTTGTCAACCCAGGTGCGCACTAGCCAGTTGTGATTGATCGACCATTTGGACGATGACGTCACTACATTGAATTTCAGTAAGACCTGGGCACACAAACCAACTGTTTGGATCTCAGTTAAGCGCGATGTCGCTTGTGCTGTCGGGGCCAAAATGCTACACACATGGCCACTCGTTTGACTCTCCGCTCAACACAAACCGGTTCAGACTGTGGCCGTTATCGTGCCGATGCTCCTTAAGACCCAAACTCAAACTCAGACTCCAAACTGCACGTCTTCCCAGAGATATCATTTCTTTATCACAATGGCACAAATCTAAATAAATTCAGTTTCCCAACATAAAGTATAATGATAAACATGCTAACACAAAATAATCATCGTATACTTCGCTTCTCTCACCACTTTCATTTGCCCGATATTGAATTGTTGATTGTTCAGCAAGTAAATTTTTTACGTATTTCTTCATCTTCTTCTTCTTTTTTCGGTTGCAAATAGCCAGTAACCAGACTAGAGCCACAGAAGTCCGCAGTCAGCTGCATGCAATTTCTCTGCCGATCGTCATAGTTTTTCCGCTGCACTTTTCTCAGTGAGCCACGTTTCCTATCTTAAAACAGCGTAGTAGTGGATAGGTCTGTAATATTTATGTGTTCTGGAGTTAGTTGGTCTGCCTGACATTCACACTGAGATTTCAAACGTTTGAAAATCAAGTAAGTCAATGAATAATAATTATGAAGTTTAATGAAGGGGACAGAGGTGAGGGTCGAGAATATCCAGTAAAGCATGGGGGCCGGGGATGGCGGGAGAACATGAAATGTGTTAATTTGTTCGTTTAAGAGTTCGAGAAACAAATTCTTCATTAAAATTTGTTTCCGTATTCCCTCACACCAAAGAAAGTGGGGGTTCAATATTAGCTCTCCCCCACCCCCCCCACCCCCCACCCCCTTGTGCCTCTGTCGCGATCTGCAGCCCTTCCCATGACCATTAGGTGGTTCGTAGTCCAGTAGCAGCTTGAACTATGTTTGTATTTTCTGGATATTTATTTTCTAACCACCCCCCTCCTCACACACACACATACACACTCACACGCTCGAAGAAGCAGTTTGTTTTCCTCTTTCCCAAGTGGTGTCCCCCCCCCCCCTCTCCTCCCCCACGTTGAGATGTGTGTGTGATTTTAATGTTTCTGCTTGTTTATCCCCTCTTCCTTCTCCACATATATATTGGAAAAGTAACCTAGGTTTAGAGCCATTTTTAATGTTAACAATAAATAATAAATAAATAAATAAATAAATAAAAAATAAATAATAAATAAATAATAAATAAATAAATACATTTTTTTGGTGCACTGCAGTGTGACTCTAGGTATTTGCAAGATATTTAAGTATCATTTTCAGAAGACAAAAATCAAACATTACATAATTTTGCAGAATTATTTCAACCTTGTATTTGCCACAACATGGCCTGTTCAGTTCTATTATGTGTTATTATGTAATGACGTCACTTGTTGTAGTGAGATAAAAGAATACACAAAATCTGCCTAAAACTGGAATCATTGCTTCTAGTGTACAGTACAATCAGTCGCAGGTAATAAGTTTACTTCGATATATTTACAAGCTGGCGTGAACTACTTTACGAGGGACATAAAATTAATAACTGTGGTAATAAACGACATAGTCCAAGGGAAATAATCATGTTATTTGGATGCACTTTATCGAAGAAGAATTACTCCCCCTCACCTTCTGTTGTTTTTTTTACAATGATGAGGGAGGACTGCCCCCACCCCTCATCCAACACATGTAAATCTTTTTTTTTTTTTTTAAGTTTAAGGATTTTGATGAGAAATGAAGTAACAACAGAATAAAAAGAGACATAATGAAAGGATTAAGAAGAGATAACTGTAACTGGAAAGAACGAAAACTGAGAAGTTATGGACAAGGACTAAGGGAGAGAAGCGAAATAAAAAAATCTAAGATTTATTGAATACTTTCCCCTGAATCTCTTTCCCTCTCAGTCTGAATTGAGATATCTGTGTTGTGGAATAAATAGTACACGAATAGCAGTATGGATGGAAAACCAACACATACACACACAGAGAGTATATTTGATCCACAGAAATAATCTGATATTCTCGAATAGACCCCAGGGGTGAAAATGGTATTTTTCTCCAAATTTGACCATTTAGTTGAAATCAGAAAGGTTATTATACAATTCAAAGACAAACTTTATCATTAAATTCCTCTGGCGTTACCTTAATATGGTCCTCGTCATCACCAAGATGATCCTTAACAATAAGCCAGGCCTGGTTTTAATCATCAATTTCCCGACTCTCCCCTGACTAACTATATAATGGGCATGACAATGAATTATTCATCCTTTATAAACCCCTTTTTTAGCCATGAAATCATAGAAAAATTCGGTTCATAATGCCGTTGGCATTCCTGCCAATTCCCAATGACAAATAGTTATAGACTAGTTAAACCAGGGTTTCTCAATGTGGGGCGTGGAAACATGTTGGTGAGAGCAAGGGACTACTTTTTGAATCTTTTTTTTTTTTTTTCATACATGTGTACGAGTATTTTGGAAAATTGAAGTGGGGCACGGGTCAAAAAAGGTTGAGAAATATTGAGTTTAACGAAAACCGACTCTGTCACCGCAGGTAGAGATGCGAGTACTATCTTGAGATGTACTATGCCATTATGTAGCATCTGCAAGCTACCCCTTGCCCTCCCCCGTTTTTCTTGTCATACTGGTGACTGAGCATGTGTTCACTTCTTTTTTCATTTTATTGTTGACGTTCGCCAGAGTGTACTCCGTGACCTTGTCCCCTCTTCCTGGTGAGTAAGTGAGTTCTTTTCCTCGTGTGGCGTAGGATATTTAGTTGTTCGCTGGTGCCTTCCTAGTATTTTATTGTTAAGATACAGTTATTAAACTTTAGTATTATTTAATCGATCGTCGGATCTCGTGTTTATTTATTCTACAGCTGTAATAGTTTCGTTTTCTAAAGGGTTGTAGTTAGATCCACCAACTCCCCCCTACTCTAACGTGCTAGAACAACCTCAGCTGTTACACCATATAAACATGATCTCTCAACAGAGATAGCTACAACAACAAAAACATGAGTATGAGACAGTGGAACATTTTGCAATACAAAATCAAGGCGAAAATCAACAACGCTGGGCCAGTTATGTTCTTTATTAGTGTCTTCAAAAGTCATTGCTTGAAGAGGAATACACAGAACCTATCGCAGTGTTAATACATTTGGCAGCCGGGCTTGTACACACAATAGCAATGAATGAATTTACACACGCAAGAACACATGACAACCAGTCTGACAAACACAACACATTACACTATACAGTTCTATCCTCAATATCTCCCGCCATTTTTTTTTTATGATTACAAGTTTAATGTGTTTACAAACAGTATTACTCCAAGAGAACTAACGATTTCAAATGCTTAAGCTGTAATGCTCAGGCTTGTTATTACTTGTATGTACGGTCCACACGTTTTCTTTTTTTGCGCGGGGGAAGGGGGGGGGGGGGTACGTATTTTTACGACTTTTTTGACGCCAGAGCTAGAGAGCTCCTCAGGAAATACTCCTAACAACAGCCTTAAATAATTATTCTTTCAGATTTTCTTTTTGTTTTCCTGTTCTTTTTTTTTTTGAAAGACTAAGGGGCAAGGATAGGGATTCGATGCGATTTAGGGTTGAGGATCAGGACAGGGTTAGGGATAGGCACGCATACCTACGTGCCCCTAGCGCAAATCCTTCAAAAACCGTACGTACAAGTAAGAACAACTTGTTTAGAGTGAGTACCGTTTCGTGTGCCAAAGGCAAGCAATTGTCAAAATTAGTCTTACTTAGACCTCACCATTACAAAAAACATGACACCTTTTTACTTCACAACACGATACTTCACAATGAAAATGGATTAAAACTGTTAAGCAGAGGAAGAGGAGAGAAAATGAAAGTTTTGAATGGAAAAAGGCGGGTATGTAAATCTTTGTTTTCTGGACATCAACAGTAAATCAATATCATTCTTGGACAGTTCATTTTGTGGGTAAATTGAGAGAGAGAAAAAAAGAAGTGAATTTGAGACACAAATAACCGGGGAGGAGGCATCAGCGTATCTGAGATATTAAGTTGGCCTATTCATGGAATATACCAACTGATATCTAACTCCCCACAGGCAAGTTACCACTTATGGATAAGTATGGCTGGACCTGTCATGAAATAGCACAAGTTTAGTGTGTTCTCACAATCGCAGATGATTACTTTTGTTTTGGCTGAATATTTTATGAACTGCTTGAAGAAAATTTCATTTTTCTGTTGATTAAAGGGGAACATAACACATGTATTTCAAATGTAGAGTTAAAAAGTCAGATCTCGAGTAAAGCAGTCTGTTCTTGCTTTTGCTCTGTTTTTGTTGGTCGTTTTCTTTTTCCTCTCATGTAAAATTATCCACACTCGCGTGTTATAAAACCTATGCAATTCGCAGGGAGGAACAGGGACATAACAACATTGTATTATCTTATTTCACGATGACTACTTTAAACACACGGACCAAAAGAAAAATATAAAAATCATGGCACAATCAAGTCAAGGCAATAATGGGTGCGCTATTGCAGGTGAGCAGGTACCTGCCGTCCATCTGAGTTCACTGTGTGAATGATACAAACAGCAAACAATAAATCAAGTATTTACACGTGAAATGATTAGGATATGGATATCACATGATTTATACAAATACATGACACCTTTAGGTCTCCACACTCCACTCCACACTGGGATGTTCCGGCCTATGAGGGACTACAACACACCAATGGAAACAAGTGCTTACAGTTATACACACAATAAATTTATTGGGACACGTGGGATGGGGCTTAATTAATATTAGTAAAATAGTCTAAACAGGATCGAAATGTCCATTTGCCTGTCACAAATGTTCAGTGTTTCAAATCACTCCCCACCTCTTTCTTACTTTTCATTTCCCTTCTTCTCTTTCTTACTTTTCATTTCCCTTCTTCTCTTTCTTACTTTTCATTTCCCTCCTTCTCTTTCTTACTTTTCATTTCCCTTCTTCTCTTTCTTACTTTTCATTTCCCTTCTTCTCTTTCTTACTTTTCATTTCCCTTCTTCTCTTTCTTACTTTTCATTTCCCTCCTTCTCTTTCTTACTTTTCATTTCCCTCCTTCTCTTTCTTACTTTTCATTTCCCTTCTTCTCTTTCTTACTTTTCATTTCCCTTCTTCTCTTTCTTACTTTTCATTTCCCTTCTTCTCTTTCTTACTTTTCATTTCCCTTCTTCTCTTTCTTACTTTTCATTTCCCTTCTTCTCTTTCTTACTTTTCATTTCCCTTCTTCTCTTTCTTACTTTTCATTTCCCTTCTTCTCTTTCTTACTTTTCATTTCCCTTCTTCTCTTTCTTACTTTTCATTTCCCTTCTTCTCTTTCTTACTTTTCATTTCCCTTCTTCTCTTTCTTACTTTTCATTTCCCTCCTTCTCTTTCTTACTTTTCGTTTCCCTTCTTCTCTTTCTTACTTTTCATTTCCCTCCTTCTCTTTCTCCCATCGTCCGCCATTCTTCATTTTCTTGTTCTTCTTGATAATTTTTTCTCAGGTTTTCATTTCCTGTGTTAGTAAACAGCAGGAAATTAATCTAGCAGTGGTCACAATGAAGATTTCTCGTTCACAAGTGGCCAGATACTGTTATAAAAAAAATAAAAAAAATAAAAAAAATAACGAGACTGGTATCACTGTGTGTCTACCTCACAAGCGCACTCAATTAATATGTGTTTAAAGATTTCGGAAACACTGATTGTTTGTCATGAAAATTTGCAGAGGTCCTACTTCAACGGTTTTCCATTTGACATGTGATTTTGTTAGCCATGTTGTGTTGCCTTGACGACGCTTTCTGAATGGAAAGGTCCTCATTCCCCACGATTAAGAAGCCCACAAGAAATGCATGCCCATCGGATGCTTTGACCTGCAAGATATCATTATGAAAGAATATGTGCCACAGGGTCAAAATGTGAACCAGGAATGTTGTATTTAAGTTTCAAAGCTTTAAGTGTTACTGAAAGGGTGGCGCTTCCACGTCATTGTGAGACCCAAGAAGCATCGTCAAGGACCCTCGACAGCATCCCAAAGGATGAGATCTAGCGGTGTTTCCAAAGCCTTCACAGCAGCTGGAATCGATATACATGTATATGCAGGAGGGGAATACTTCGAAGGATTCGATGAGAAATAATATAAGTTGATTCATTTTCGAAAAATCAGACCAGTCTCGTTCATTTTTTTTATCACAGTAATAAGAGAGACAGTTGGATGGTATTTCGGTCATTCTTCAGCGCTCTGAAATACACTTTACCAGAAAATGGCATAACCTAGACTTCATCACAGACCACGGAAGCATTTCTCCACTTCTCTGTGCACTGTACTGTTCTCTTACCTGTATGGCAATACAATACGAAAAACCACTGCTACAGGTCAGGCTAAAACAGGCAGCGAAGACTGGAAAATCTTAATGCTGTTGATGTAATTCTTGAGATGGTCGTTGATTGACAACAAGGACTCCAGTAGTGGCGAGGAATTCTTTTCCTTCGACCTTTCTATTTTCCCATCTTTCACTGACACCAACATTTATTTTACTATTTACATTAACATTTGAAGACCACAGGGTTAAACATAGTCACAAAAAAAATATGTTTTTCGCCTTATCGCTATATACAAGCTTGTTTCATAGCCCCATCTCTGCGAACCAGTTTCGAAAAAGAGCTGCAATCACAAAATATTGGTATTCATACGATCAGTTGCGAGAGGAAAGTACCGGACATTCAATTTTTAAAAAAAAGGATTTTCTCAGTTCCGTATTTTGTCACTGTGGCTGTTTTGCCTCAGTGGTCTTCATATCATGATATACATAATATATTTACAAATCAATCATGAACAAAAATATCAACATCATTGAAAATCATACTTACTGGCATAATGTAATTGGTTATAATTATATAAAATGCAATTAAACAGACCGACGAAAAAACAAACATGCCTATTCCCCATGAGGAGTTGAACCTCAAACATACTGAATCGTGATTTGATCAAATTCGGGATCTATGGCCCCTCATAGAGCCAGTATCGAGTAGCAGCCTTCAGCTTCTAAATATTGAAAATCGATGGTGCCTAAGTATTGGAACCCACACAATGAAAGATCATAAGCCCAGGTTGTCGAAAAAAAAAAAAATCATTTTCTCTCAAAAGTATGGACTTCGCTCTTTGTACATCTTTAGTGTGACTCTTCGTTCAGTTTCATAATAATGTAGTGGATATGTGGAAAGATTTCATTTTTTGGGTTTTTTTTGTTTTGTTTGTTTTTTTGTTCATAACTGGGGGATCCAAACTGGTTTCCACCCTCACATGCTTTATTATTACGACCAAAAATAATTTCCCTTGGGACCCGTCCACAAAGTAGGTACGCTCGGGGGCGGGGGGGGGGGGGGGCTGTGAAGAAAAAATGTATGTGGGCGGAGTGGTACGGGGATCGTCTGGGGAACAAGTTGCAAAACTTTAAGTTTTGGCAGTGAATTCAAAAGTTGAGATTTATTTATTTGTTTATCATGTATTCATTTATCTATAAATGTATACAAAATGAGCCGTAATATGACATAAAAGTCGAATACACGATATAATTTACTGCTAATGTAACACTGAAATACTCCATGCAAAAATGACACTAAATTAATGTTACAGAACACCAAGATTTTATCACGAATATTTACCGCTCTATTAACTTTACGCATGTGAACAAGGCGCTTGGTGGATGGGGGTTGAAGCTAGCCGCATGAAAAGAGTAGATTTTGGGGAGGGGGGGGGGGGAGGAAGAGGGGATTGACAAATGACAAAATGGAGCGTTAGTACTTTATGGATGGCCCCTACAGCTACAGGCGTATGAACAGTTGTCTATGTCTCTATGTGGTCACTGCTCTAGAGAGATAGTGCTGAAATTTATCCTGGTACATTATAAACTCTTAATAAATACATACACATTTACAACATGACAGTTAAATGCAACACAATGTAGTACCGTTACATAGCGATACAAAAATAACCCATTTTTTTAATACTGTCCTCTGCAGTATTGTTATTGCCTTTTATAAGATACACATTTATCACAGGCTCTCTATACAGACACTGTTATCAAACCATGGCGCCTATGTGTAAATCTTGTGGTTAATGTTATCAAAACCTCGTAATCACCATTTTGTTTTGATATTCCACAGAAAATGAACATTGTTAGCAGAATATACCTGTAATTTATTATAAAATTCAATTCGAACGTGATTTCATATGAAATTTCAGAAGGATGCATTTTGAAGCCGTATAGCCAAGTATCAAATTCAAATCCGGTTGTTCCGACCAGCTATGGAAGAAGCGATAGCGATGTTTTGATAGTTTTCCCACAATCATTATTTTGAACAAAATAACATGAATTGTTTCACATTACAGTCGCATTCGAACATATGGAGATCTTGTTGCTGCATGTTCCTATCCATCTTTGACTGAATTTGAAATGTTCACAAGAGGCACAGAAAATAATTAAAAGTTGGCTTAAATGCCAGGATATGAATAAACTGGCTAAAAACGCAAAGCTTTTTCATACATGTGGTGGTGCACCGTGTAGAGACGTCTTAACGTATGGGCACACTTGGCAGTTACCCAGGTGCCAACGTGGTTTAGAGGGGCCCATGAATGCAAATTTACACAAGGTTTTGAAACGTGGAAGAAAATCCTGCTCATTACAAAATAGTCTCCAAACGGGCAATGCATGCAGGCGTTGCCAGGCGGTGTCAACCACGAGTTTCTGAGAAGTTGCGTAGGGAGGCGGGCTGCAACCTACTGCTTTGTGCAGGGAGCCATTATAATGTTAAGATGACCCTGGTACTATGGATTGGTAGTGTAAACGATATTTCTCCGAAATCCAAGTTAGACGGATAAAAACTTTCAGTGACGACAGTGAAAAGTGGACATATTGAAGAAATGCAGGCATTCATAGTCCTAAGATATCGCTGGCTCCCTCATTAAACCACATTTTTATGTGAATTCCCACAACTGCAGATGGCAATGGACAAATATGAACCCCTTGAAGGATTTTTGGCTTGTGTTTGAGTTGAACATTATTTCAAGTATTTATTTCATTCATTTCAGTAAAAAAATATATTTTAGACAGGGGAGTAAAACAGTTATTTCTTCTTCTGAAAAATTATGCCATTTACACTTCAGCGGTTTCATGACGAAACCAGCGATATGTCATAAGTCCGTGTGTTTCATAGGAATAATTCCACAGTTAAATGATGGAGATGATTTAATGCATAAAACTGTACATTGTATCTCAGGACATTCTTAGCAACCAACCGAAACTATGATTACCTGTGGCTGCACTGATATCAAAAACATTTGTTCCATATTTACAGAATATTTCTTATGTACAGATAGAGAACAACAATCGGCTAGAAATGAAAGCATAATGATGAAATCATTAAGTTATATCAGAATCTTTACGTATTCAGCCCGATAATTCGTTCTAGCGAAAAAAATGACTTCGAATCTTCTCTTATTTCAAAATTATCTCTGAAGGACATTCCTTCTTGGTTTTTTATCAGTCTTTTTCAGAAAAGCCACCTAAAATATAGGAAAAATCAAAACTATGGGGTACTTATCAATAATAATAATAATAATAACACTATTACTAATAATAATTCGATTGGAGTCCATTTTGATGAATAAATCTCATCGTATATGACGAGTAAAGAAGGTTAGACACTTTCTCCGCCCGTGAGGGGGATTGTCTCATTTTTACAGGTGATGATGTCTGTTTCTCTGAGGTCACGGTGATTCAAGTCTCGTCGACCAATCATCTTGTAGGACGGCGATCGCAATGAGCCGTTTCCGCTGTGACTGCCGGAGAACTGGAAAGGAGAGAGAGAGACAAGTTCTAATGAACCGTATCAGTGGCAGAGGTAGGTTGATGAGCTGTTTGAAGAGTGTGTGTGTTTGCGCGGGTATGTGTGTGTGTAAGTGTGTATGTGTGTGTGGGGGGGGGGGAAGAGGATGTGTGGAATCAGTTCCAGATTGAGGCATAAGCTAACTAAGCTACAGCCTAGGGCCTTCCCAGCCCGGATCTCTATGTCATTCCGACATAGATTTGTATAGGTTTTCCCGTAAGATTAGTAGGATTACCGTAAGTTCGGGTTCTCTACATGAAACCTACGTGGGCGCAAATGTCGTAACTAACTGATCTAATAACGTAGGAACGATGCCATTCCCATGTAAAAACTGGACCCCCATCCTACACGTTGGATATCGGTAAGTGAGGGATTCCGTATATCCCTTTAAGGAGGGACTTCCTAGTTTTAAATAAGTTAGGCTTTCATCAAGTCTAAATCGGGCAGTGGACTGATTGTCCAACAAAGGGGATATGTCTCGAAGTCTTTGTATTTCCTTGGCTGAATTGATATATATCTTGTGAAGTTGTATTTGCAATTGGGTGAATATGTCGTGTCACATTACAACTTTCCGAACTGCTGTTAAGGAGACGATAACCCGATACATCCTAACTTTGCCCACGATATGAATATATATGTCGGTTTATCAGTTTGATGGGAGAGCTGGCGATTATTATAAAAGAAATAACGAGAGACCGAGCAAGAGTGGGAGAGACAGACAGACAGACAGACACACGAGGCAGACAGACAGACAGACAGACAGACAGACGGATAGACAGACAGAATTAGAAGGAGATGGCTGGAGGAAGAGCGGAAAAGTTAGTTTTGTAACGTTTACTTAGCACAATGTCATTCAAGTTTTTATGCGAGGCTTTAAACAGAAACATCACTTTGTCTATGCAACAAGGGGCTGTAATCCTTCAGGGAGTAACGGAAGACTTACCGAACCTTGTTTCCTGACCCGGACTCGCCGACACTGACATTTGATCACACGGAGAACGAAGGACTTGAAACCTTTATGCATGAAGCAGTACAAGATGGGATTCTGTCAATGGACAGAAAATAAATTATGAGCCATTAAATACATTTACTGAACCATGAATATTTGTTTGTTTGTTTTCTAATCTATGACCTGTCTATCTGTCGACCCATCTATCTATCTATCTATCTATCTATCTATCTATCTATCTATCTATCTATCTATCTATCTATCTATCTATCTATCTATCTATCTATCTATCTATCTATCTATCTATCTATCTATCTATCTATCTATCTATCTATCTATCTGTCCGCCTGTCTATCTCTCTATCCATGGCGCATACTATTGGGGTGGTTTGCTGATGACTTGAACAGTAAAGGGAAAGCACCAGATAATTGTTATTGACGGACGAAAGTACGCATTTTGAACCCCTCCAACTGTGACACAGAAAATAATTTTCGACCTACTGCAACCCCTGACTCCACTCATCTTGTACCTGCCCTAAACAAACATTCTAGAAACCTCATCACACTAGGTTTCGATGCATTCAGGGAGAATATAATCTATTAAGAAATTGGTTTAGGGATTAGCTAACGCGTGGTTGTTGTTTATTCATAGTTGTTCATTTCTTCCTAACGATCGTAGGAAGTGAATTTACGGCGGCCCTAGCCTTGGAAAAGGAAGGTTTTGTGCGAAAGTTAGATATTATTATGATTTTTTTCCTTAAGAACCAGATCTGGCATTGCATAAGCCCATGGTTTAAAAGCAGCTAGCCCCTAACAGGGACACCACGTCAAAGATTCCAGTACCACAAAATATTTGTATATTTACTTATAGCACCTGACACACTTTAATTCTGTAAACACTGTAAGCCGTTGGAAAGATGCGCCAGCCTTATTGTGTGCTCCTAGGAAATCACCAACAATAACCCCATTTTGATGGCGATGGGTTTTACGCAGTTTTAATTTTGTTCAGAGCCCGAGAACCTTCGGAAAATATTCAAAATTTTGGGGGCTGTGGATGACTTAGAAGTAAGACAGATTAGATTAAATACTGTCATTTTAAATGTATGCACTCACCGGGTAAGACTTTTACTGTACACATTTTTTTTTTTTTTTTTTTGCAGGTGATAATTAAACAAACTAAAATAATAATAAAATAATATAATTTTAAAATTATAGGAGCGAGTGACACTTGATAATTACGGCTAGAGAAAGGAAATACTTCAGTAGGGGGATATTTGTCCCTCTCGAAGAACAAGCATCGGCGGGGATATTCACTTTTAAGGATGGCGGTAATGGTCGTTTTTATTTTTGTTTGTTTTAAATATTATTTTTACTTTGGCAGAGACAGTAAACATGATGTAGGTTTACCTTTCATTCCCTACCAGGAAAGATAATTATTCGTTCGTCTGTCAAAATAATAAACTAATCATAAGAATGACAACTGTCCCCACCGAAGTTTTTCCCCACAGAAAAGTTGATTTTGAGCTCAGAGAATCTCTGGAAGCAAAACTACCTGGATAGCACTGACAAAAATTTAATACTATAAAAACCACAGAAAAAGTGTGGGGTCACAGCAAGGCTATAAGCAATGTCAAAATTGGGCAAAAAGAAAAAGTTGTATGTAGCAAAGCCCCGCGACAGAAATAACACCCAATCGATACAATGCAAACTAAAAGATAGCACTGACAGAACAAGAATCCTATACTGGCAGAATCGGGCTTATTGTCGCCAGCAAATTATAAAGACAAAGCACTTGATTATTGCAATATCGTTATTTACAGGAACTGAGCCATGAGCTTTTGACATAAGGTGGGCCACTCATTTTCAGATCCAGAAAACGAAAAAAGTGACTTTTGCCAAGAATGTTAGTAACTGGGTTCTTGCAGCACAGCCACGACGTGTAGTCCCTGTCTGGCTTGTTACCTGAGCACTGTTGGAGTGTCCCAGTAATATGGCAAACGGGTAGAGCTTGATCAGTTGTTCAGGGGAGTCCACATCAAAGTCAAAGCAGATGTTGAAGATGTAGTAGGGCAGCCAGCAGGCAGCGAACAATACTGATATAATGATCATCATTAGCGCCAACCGGCGCCGGGCGACTAGCACATCATCTTGGTGGTTTATTGAGTTCTGAACGGATGGAAGAAAAAAACACGTGGTGATAATGAGGATGATGCCGATAACAATAAGGGTGGAGATAATATTCTGATGCTGTTTGGCTTTCTGTACCATAACTGTTCTGTATTTAATTCCTGTCAAACAAGTGTACACTGTCCTACATGTTTTGTGAGCTGACGACACAGGATCGGTGGTATATAGCAGCCACCCACATTGAGAAAATCTACAAATTAACGGCTGGGACAAAAATATACCATTCTGTTAATAAGAACGATAGAAGACAATCATAATGAACTAAACTGGCATAAATCAGAAATTTAATATCGCAAGGCCTAAACCATCAGTTTGCATTAATTCCTTAATTAGTGCGGCTGTGACTTTTTACCAATTTTGTTATGTTGCCTCACATTCATTTCAATTGGATTTTAATCCGAATTTTGAATTTTTTTGTACGCGTTATTGTATACATTAATTTTTCTTTCATTTTATGCCATGATGGAGGATGTATGAGTCCCACACACTCTGGTTTATAACATTTGCAGCCACTGAGTACAGTTATACCGGTGCACAGCTTTCATCGCCTGGACAAGGTTTTCATTAAATAAATATGATGATAGAAAATCTCATTCTAAGTTTGTTCTTGGTTGGATTCCCTGTTTATGCCGTCACATATTATATTACCCTTACTTTCACTTCAAATTTTAATATCATGGTTGTTTTAGGTTTTACAGTACTGTTCTTAAAGGTTTAAAACGTGCATCTACAGCAACCTTTGACAATGTTATAGATGATTTGAAACGGAAATGATAGATCAAGATCAAGATCAAGATCACCTAACACGTTTTCAATTATAATTCTGTAGGTCCCAATGTGTTATAGATGAGACACGCTTCAGGCAAAGATGAATAAAACTTTGCAAATAGATACAGGTCTATTTTTCTTACCTACATTTCTGAGCTTTTGACATAAAGATATCGTTTTTTTTTAAAATATCATTATGCCCATTAATGGAGGAACGTTACACTGAAGCTGCAGTAAAAATGAACTTCAGACGTATCATAAGTTGCCTACTGGGACATGAAGGGTTAAACAATAATGTTATGGTACCATAATCTTTGTGGATATGTTTTCCTAATTGACATAACTACAATGCCTAGGAGTCTTCCCTTGCGTCAGAAATGAGTTTATATTTCCAATTAGTAAACGGGATTCTGCATGTGGTTGCTGTGTAATGTAGAACCCACGCCCTCATCAATAGCCAGACAAAAAATTATACAACACGCTCTCTAACCAAATAACATTACCGGGTCCCAAAACAGAACCTCTCCGCTGGTGGTTTGTACAAGAGATAATGGTTTGAGTATCTTGTTGTGGCTGGTAAATATTCCAACGGCGCTGGAAATCTTATACAAACATTTGACGCTTGGGATACCCTTTAAATGGTTAAGGAGGTGATTTCATTAAGCTAAGCTAACAGAATTATTTCAATACCCGGTACCAGGAAATCCGGGTATGAAATTATGAACAGTCGTAAATAATGAATTACGAATATCATTAATCAAATAACAGAGCACAATTCCCTGACTCAGTTTAGGAGGACAAATTTCAGCTTGGCCTTTCCATAAACAGCAGAATGTCCTTGCCCAACTTACAGAATTATCTGACAATCTTATTATAAAAAAAAATAGTGGCGGGAGTAATTCATTGTGGTGCAATTTTGCCCCTTTTTTTGCTCGACCCTACAGCCTAAATGACAGTTTCAAAAATTATAAAATTAATTTTCTTAGGTGTCAACTAATCCAGCCAAATCGCTTTTGTATCGACTGATTATGTTGATTAAAGTCTCAGGAATTTTGAAATAAAAGTTGTAAAAATATAAAATACAATGATCTTTGTTTTGGCTCCCTGTAGCAAACCCACCGCACCGGCACGATGCATTAATTATACGCGTTCAATTCTGTGCGCGCAGTTTCCCTGCCAAGAAAAAGTGCATAGTGCTCTGGTGCATACGAAATCTGTAGTGAAACTAGAATATGGGAAGCTTTCTAGACCAAAAAGAGAGAAAGGTGGATTCACAGGTTTGTCCCGGATAATGACGGGAACTTCATCTAGTAAAAAAAAAAAAGGAAATCGTACTAATCTTTTAAGACACAATTATTAAAACTGTGGATTCTACCGGCCCTGTAGTAACTTACTTGGGATGTTTTTGGCGTTCTAGTCATGTTTCGTTCTATCTCTGACTTCAAACCACTCAATCCCGTAAGAAAATTTGAAGACAAAATGTCCACAGATTGTCTCATATGTGAGAGCCGTCACTGTCTTTCCTGAGCAACTACCACTGAACTACAGCACAATGCTAACGTAACAAGTTGTGTATCATGACTAACCTGTCTCTGTAAGTTGGTATCCCGTGCCCACAACCGACATCCCATCAATGTGTAGAGCACCACAATAGCACCACCGGGCACCAGATAGATGCACACCAAGAATGCCACGTCATAGATCTGGCGTAACACGTGACTTGGCCATTTCTCGGTGCAGAAATCGCTTTGGGGACCAAAATATAATTTGGGTGATTCAACCTGGGGAAAGCAAAGGGTTATGAAGTGGTAAGCAAATAATTCCAGGATCTTTTCTTTTATTCTGTTCAGAGAAAGTCACTGTCTAGAGAATAGATCATTATTTCTTGCGCCTCCTCACTACACCGCCGTCACTTCCACCATTATCGTCTTCACCATCATTCAGACACGAGCAATAAAGAGTTATACAGAAATATGTTTCAATAAATGAACATGAGGGAGAGATTTACCGGAGGGGGGGGGGGGCATACTTTACTGGCGGATTCATTGGTCGAAACAATGAAACAAAAAGTGGACTAGGTTCGGAATGGAAGAGATGCTGAAGAAAAGACATTTGTTTGCATTCGATATGTAATTAAACTTTGCAGATTTACCATCACAGTCATGAGGATATTACAACCTCTGGAGTTTCTAAGCTAAAAAAGAAAAAAGCACCAAATAAAAAAAATTCTAACACAAGATACCTTTTTTAAAAAATCGAGTGGGGCACAGTCACTGATTAATAATATTATAATATATTTGTATGTAATATCAAACTCTAAACCACAGAGTAATGCCATGTAAACATGAGCGGAGTGTTTTCACTGTTAAAGTTCCCAGTCCTACACGGCCAGTAACAGACAAATCATCTAATGAAAGTAACAAACTGACAAACAGGAAGATAGTCAAACGTGATAATCATTCTAACAACGTCAAAAAAGATTATTTGTTAGCTTTCATTTTCTTCTATGATGCTACTGAACATTTAATGTGGGTCAACAACAAAGAATAAACAATGGATGACATCATATCAAAATTACTTCTTAAAAAGTTCTCAATATCGAAATGACAATTAATACAGACAATTCAAACAAAAACGACAAAAACAACAAAAGATAATTATAATTACGATGCAGCCAAATAAATTAATGGAAAACACACCGAAATAGCAAATAATGCAGTTAACGGGAATTATACGCGTAAAAAATATGTCTTTTCTTTCTAGCTACCCCTGTTTGTTATTCCTCACATTGCCAGACCTCTTCATTTTCTTCCCTTCGTGACTCCCATTTTCTTCCCTCTTATATTTCCGTGGCAACGCCTCTGAGAGCAAAGCCAAGAGTGCCTCAAGACGAGTCCACTCATCAAATACATTCATCGATAGATCAGCCAGGACATGTATCAAATACCCATAACTGCGCGCCGGATCGTGAGCTGTACTTTACCATCTCACCGTCAGCGCAGAAATAAATATTAATGTCTAGAGAACAAAATCAATCCACTGTCCTCTTTCCAGGGCAAAGACATCCTTGAAGCAAAGGCACCCTTGAATCAGGGTTACATTCAATGCATTTGTATAAATCGTTACATTTAATACTTCTGTACAGATCGTAACATTTAATCCTGTTGGACAAATCGTTACATTTTATACTGTTCTACAAGTCGTAACATTTAACACTGCCATGCAAATGATTATATTTAATACATCGCGGAATTTAACACTGTTTCTTAAATCTGTACCGTTAAATCCGTTGCACAAATCGCTACATTTAACACAGTTGTCCAAGTCGTTCAATAGTGTTGCCCATGCAGTTACATTTAGAATTGCTCTACAATGGTTGCATTCAATGCCGTTGTACAAATTATTACATTTATTAGTGTTTTACAAATCGTTACAAGCAATACTGTTGCACAATTCGTTGCATTTAACGCTCTTGTACAAATCGTGATCTTTAATGCCGCTTTACAAGTCATTACCTTTAATACGAGTGATTGTTGTACGGGTCTTTACACATTTAATTCTATTGTACACATTGTTACTTTCGGCGTTACGTTTCATGGTATTACGCTGTTTGTCGTCTTGTAAACTCTAGAATCAACTGCGACTTCTTCTTCAATCGAAGGAACAGAAAAAGGTAACAAACCTAAGTAAAATGTAGCTCGTTTCAAATTATCAGGAGTGGCCACATATATATACAAAGGTTGCTGTACTTGCAGGGTCATTTCTCGCCTTTGGCATGCATGTACACAATAATTTTGAAAATTTAGCTTTGCAATTGAAAACATTCATTTTTGTTGAATAACAGTAAAATCAATAGGCATCTCCTCCCCCCTCCCCTTTCCACATATACACCAGCTAGAATGCTCTCTTTACCCTCACCCCCATTCACTGGCAACCCCTCCCTCTGTCCCCGTCTCTGAGCCCAGTCCTTTTAGTTCTCACTCTTAGAGTGCAGAATTTGTGTTTAAAGTGGGCATAGATCCAGTCCATCATGTTTGATCTTTAAGCACTCATCCGACACCCCACACCCACTGATGTCCTCTACTTGTTTTTATTATTAAAAATGTTACCCTCACCATAAATATCTTTCTCGCAAAAATGCGCCAAATTTCCAGTGAAGTTCATAATGACTATTGCTAACTCTCACATAATCTGTAGTTCCTGATGTTCTATTAGTAATGTACATTAAAGGACATCATTCTCTTTCCAGACTAAAAAAAAAAATTTAAAAATGATCGTTGTTTTCGAATCGTCACAGCTTAGAGAATTTTTTTCTTCATAGATCAATACAGTAATCGATACCTTTCTAGTGATCTGCCTTTATTGCGTAGCGTTATGATACTAATTTATTTGTATTCGTGAAATGGTAATTGCCTGCTTCATAATTTGTATACAAAACGTGACCATTCGGTATTTGGACTAGTACTTGTTTCAATAATCGTCCGTGCGGTTCTCCGAAAACAAAACGTTGGTGTACCGTACTGACATGTCATTATCGTGGACAAACAAGATAAAGTGTCACTGTCTCTAAACAGGAGTCTTACGGCGTCAAATTTGGCCTCATTAAAGTGTCATTGTTTCCGGATCCCCGACACGATGGGATTATCCCAGGAATGATGGATTATACACGCCGACCCTTCCAGTGACACTATATCGAGGGATGCATTGTAAACCGTCGTATCTGGATTTTTTTGTTTCAAAATTGAGATATCGCGGGTACAGAGCAAAATTGTTGTATCTCCAGTAATATGAATAATGGGTGCTTACTCGGAAACACCACAATATTGGTCTCAATGATCTCATTTTTAAGGAAGATACAACAATACTGCTTCTCTGTAACTTGGAACTGGTTAAACATAGCGGAATAACGAAGAAAAAAATGCAAGAAGCAGTTTGTCATTATTACAGTGCTGCCATTATGAACCCCAAGTCATATCACTGGAGCTACAATAATTTTGCTCTATACCCGCGATATTGGGTATACCCGTGGTCCTTGACAGCCCACAGATTGTGTTGGAAGTTGAGGCTTAAATTCCGAAGAGCAAGGGTTAAATTGGATTTTTGATCTATCGTAAAAAAAAAAGAAAAAGTCAGTCATTTTTTGTTTTTTTTGCTTGTCCTGAAAATTTTTTGTAGAAATCGAGATACGACAGTTTGCCACGCAGCCTTCGATTTGAAAGTCGATTAAAAATAACCAGACTCAGAAAACTTAGATCTACATTTGACCGACATCCGCTTTCGATCTTTTAATTATATTCCTGTAACCACTCGGTGCTAAAATGAAGAGGAATTAGTGTCATTGCCAGGGGCCATCCATCGAGTGCGTACGCTCAGAGGGGGGCAGAGGTTTGTCCCCAGTGTGTAAACAGCGTACACTAGGTAAAGATGGGTTTCTGGGATGCGTACGCCCATTTTTTTTCCAACAATTTCAATTATAGTGTTGAATTTTGTTTTTTTAAAGTTTTATTTATTCTTTATTTGAACCAAGTAAATTCTGAGTAATGGATGACCATTATTATCTGACGAATCGGTCAAAATAGTCCGCGTCAGATGACTCTGTGAACTTGATACACTTAACAGCAAGGTCTTTTCATGGACAGGTACCATTCTAATGGCCGTACGCTAGTTGGGTTACAGGGGACGAGAGAAACGCTGCTCCATGCGTACGAAAAGTGAACTTGGGGGAAAACAGTGTGTAGGGATGGGGGTGGAGAATAGCCAAAATCGCAAGTCTGAGTGATTGTTGCTACATGTACGTACATACCCCATGTGTTTTGCGCTAGGGGTACTTATTTTTAAGCCTTTTGTGACTCCAGAGTTAGAGTCCCCCCCCCCCCCCCTGAAATACTTATAAAAACAGCCTTAATTAATTATTCTTTCAGATTTTCTGTTTGGTTTTCTCCTCTTATTTTTTGGTTGAAAGGGTAGGGGGGCCCGGGTTAGGCATTCGATAAGATTTAGGGTTGAGGATAAGGATGGACTGAGGGATAGGTAGGCCTATGTATACGTACGCGCCCCTGGCACAAAGCGCTTGGGATGCATACGTACACGTAACAGCAGCCAAGTTGAGTGTACATACTTTATGCGCAGCCCCTCATTGAAACCAGCCATTAACAGATTACAAAAGAAACCCATTCAACTGTAACAGCACCTGGTGCATTTTTATTTGACCGATTGTTGATCGAGCCACAAGGAAACGATTCAAAAGGTTTATCTACCACTCAGTGATCAGCTAGCGTGTCCGTTACTCATTGTTTGCAGTTACTGAGATACACCAAAGCCCTTAGTGCAGCCACAGGTGTCACTCCATCAACTAGACCAGAGGTCTTCAAACCTACTGGAGCAACGGCCCTTCGATAGATCATGCCACTCCCGAGTGCAAGGGATCATTGCAAAAATTCTATAAAGTCATGTACATGATGTGAATATAACTGTTACTGTTTATTTGACATTGAACATATTTTGGGTGCTCTGGCGCCATTATTCAAATACAGGAGAATTGTGAAATTCGAGCTTTTCTGACAGGGTTATACATTAACCGAGATTTACAATTAATGTTGCTTATAATTTAAAAAAAATAAAAAAATGTTACTGCCGGTTCTCATAAGACAGGCTGATTGATTTCATAATATCGTTGGAAAAGTCATTTTCCAAGGTAATAGTGGTGTTAAAAGACTGAATAGAACTCAAAGAAGTCTTAGCTGACCGGGGTAAACACAGTCAGGGTCACGGATCCAAGTGTGAAGACCTTAAAACCAGACTTTTATCATAACGACCATTAAACATTAGCAGACTTATCAACCATTAGTACTACCCGGGGTGCTGCAGTCGGACTGTTCACTGGGTGGATAGCTATAAACGGGTGATAAATCTGATTTTGTAAGGGCCATCATAGTGAATTACTAGTCAGGGCGCTACGGGACACTGGCATTCAAAATAAAAGATGCAACACTCAGGTAAAGGATGTATCTACATAATGATATTAACAGCCCTCTTGCAATACAAAAGATAGGTCCAATGATATACAGCTGCTTCTTTCCCCTTCTTTCCAGCAGGTCGATTGAGCAACCAACCAATCAAGCAACCAGTCAACTAACTAACATACCAAACAATCAACCAACCAGTCAACTAACCAACCAACCAGACAACTAACCAACCAACCAGTCAACTAACCAACCGACCAGTCAATTAATCAACCAACCAGTCAACTAACTAGCTAACCAACCACTTAACTAACTAACCAACCAGTAAAATTACCAATCAACCAGTAAACTAATCAACCAACCAGTAAACTAACTAACCAACCAGTAAACTAACTAACCAACCAGTCAACTAACCAACCAACTAGTAAACTAACCTACCAACCAGTAAACTAACTAACCAACCAGTAAACTAACTAACCAACCAGTCAACTAACCAACCAATCAGTAAACTAACTAACCAACCAGTAAACCAACCTACCAACCAGTCAAACTAACAAACCAACTAGTAAACTAACTAACCAACCAGTCAACTAACCAACCAATCAGTCAACCAAGCAATCTGCTCACCTTGCTAACGAGAGCTATGGGCACCACCACTACAGCCGCCGACACCCACGTCATCAGTATCAACCGGCGTACACGACTGACCGTGAAAATCTGCCGGTTTTTCATAGGATGTCGAATGGCGAAATACCGGTCAACACTCATTAACACTATGGTCAGTACACTGGCCACTATACACACACCTGTGGGATACAAACATGAAACTGCGAATGACGCCGTGCGGCTGTGATTGACGTTGACTAGATGTATGTATATCACACTTGAGAGAGAAAATCAATGTTCTTACGACAGGTCATTTGATGATAATGATGGTGAGCCTTAAATAGAAATATGTGCTAAATGTCATTAATTCCATGGCATGTGTTTGCAAGAAATGATTGATTGATTGAGAGAGGGGGGAGAGAGAGAGAGAGAGAGAGAGAGAGAGAGAGAGAGAGACAGACAGAGAGAGAGACAGACAGAGAGAGAGAAAGAGAGAGGGAGAAAGAGAGAGAGAGAGAGAGAAAGGGAGAGATAGAGAGAGAGAGAGAGAGAGAGAGGGAGAGAGAGAGAGAGAGAGAGAGAGAGAGAGAGAGAGAGAGACACAGAGAGAGAGAGAGAGAGAGAGAGAGAGCGGAATGTTGACAATCATGGGAGATGACTTACCTTGCATGTAGGCTGTAACTTTACATAACGTCGTACCCAGCACCCAGACGTTGTACACATAATTCACTGACGTCATGGGGATGCAAATGAGAGCCACTGCAATTGAGAGAACGGACATGGACGTTAGTTGTTGATAGATACAAGTGGAATCAAGTGCGTTTGTGGGCCACTTGAATAGTTGTCTACATCTTTGTGAATAAGACAAATATATGGGAGTTTACTGCATATTTCCGTAGAAAGGCCCTCTGAGGACACTTTTTGTTTAGTTTCCATATTAGAAAGTCAATCTACATGACATGTAAAGTTTATAGTAAGTGCTGGAAACAAGCACGATGGTCCAGTTCCCTTGTGCGCATAAGAGCTCCTTAAGTCTTGAGGCGTTAACAATTGGCAGTCTTCATAATAATTTATAAGTTGGGCACGTTACTGCTTCATGAGTTGGTTACGTTACTGCTTCATGAGTTGGTTACGTGACTGCTTCATGAGTTGGTTACGTTACTGCTTCATGAGTTGGTTACGTTACTGCTTCATGAGTTGTTTACGTTACTGCTTCATGAGTTGGTTACGTGACTGCTTCATGAGTTGGTTACGTTACTGCTTCATGAGTTGGTTACGTTACTGCTTCATGAGTTGGTTACGTTACTGCTTCATGAGTTGGTTACGTGACTGCTTCATGAGTTGGTTACGTGACTGCTTCATGAGTTGGTTACGTTACTGCTTCATGAGTTGGTTACGTGACTGCTTCATGAGTTGGTTACGTTACTGCTTCATGAGTTGGTTACGTTACTGCTTCATGAGTTGTTTACGTTACTGCTTCATGAGTTGGTTACGTGACTGCTTCATGAGTTGGTTACGTGACTGCTTCATGAGTTGGTTACGTGACTGCTTCATGAGTTGGTTACGTTACTGCTTCATGAGTTGGTTACGTTACTGCTTCATGAGTTGGTTAGTGACTGCTTCATCTCAGTGATTTCTGCAGATAACACGATTGTGGTTTTGAAAGTAGTGCCCAAATACTAAAAAAAAAGTTAAAGAGTGACATCCTGATAATCTCTCTCTTTTTTTTACAACAATTGCCGTAAATTTAACTTTTATCGGCGAATCACCATGGTTATGTCAGCTGGACAGCTGTTTGAAAGCAGTAGAAAATATCACCGCAGAGCGACAACGAAGTGTGTCCGATAATTTACATGATATCTTTTACAATAAAAAAAAACAACTCATGTAATTTTAACAAGACCTATCGCCGCTAACACAGCTCGCATTTGTTTGAAATTTCGAAATATCTTCTTTTCGACCTGCAGAAGGTTTTCTTTTTACAATTAGAGACTTGAGATGGAAGGGAAGTATTTTTTTGATTTTGCTTTGTGTCGCTAATTGACTACCTCCGATTCTTCATTTCCACGAACACACAACGTCATCACTTCGTGCGATGTGTTCACAATTAAGCACGGTGCTCAGATTATTGCCTGCTCATGACAATCTTCACATCGAATGTGACAGGGTGCGCAAGGTATTAATGCGCAAAGGTTACAGTAAGAACCAACAACCAATTAACAACAACAACAACAACAACAACAACAACAAATAAATAACCAATGAGAACGGGCAAACTGAAGCAAATCCATTATAATTACTCAGAAGTGTCGCTAATAATAAATACAACATTTTTATCCCTGCAACGCGAGGCTCCTCAGCTGGTTTAACCAAATATTTACATTATCATGGCGTGTAACTTAAAGCAGACAGAATGTTATATTATAAATTATCCGTTCCGATAGTCTCATCTACACATAAACATTTAACTATCTATGAGACACCAATTTGTTTCTGTACCTCTTTGATTTCGAAATCAAACTGTTTCGCGTGGGATTTTCCCATCATGTTTAGATGACAAGTGATCCTGAGAAGCCCCAGGGACAAGAGCTAGAGAGGATGCGACCGGCCTGTTATGGCTAAAAATATCACAGAATTAGTTTCAAGTATTTCCTGCAGAGTTGGCGCGCCGCCCCTGAAATGCATGGCAATTATCTCTTGCAATAACAACATTCTGGGGAACCTGGATCAAAGATGATGGTTGGCCTTAATCACTGAGCTTTCCTGGACAAAGTTGTACACTCGGGGTGTAATGTAGGGCTTTTTGTGAAATCGATCAGAATCCATGATCGTTTTGTCTAATCAAGTTGTAGAAATCTATCTATCTGTCTATCTATCTGTCTGTCTAGTTTATCTATCTATCTATCTATCTATCTATCTATCTATCTATCTATCTATCTATCTATCTATCTATCTATCTATCTATCTATCTATCTATCTATCTATCTATCTATCTATCTATCTATCTATCTATCTATCTATCTATCTATCTATCTATCTATCTATCTATCTACCGTCAATTATCTATCCATCCATCCATCCATCCATCCAGCTATCTATCTATCTATTTATCTATCCATCTATCCGTCCATCTATCCATCCATCCATCCATCCATATATCTATTTATCTATCCATCTATCTTTCCATCTATCTATCTATCTATCTATCTATCTATCTATCTATCTATCTATCTATCTATCTATCTATCTATCTATCTATCTATCTATCTATCTATCTATCCATCTATCTATCTATTTATTTATCTATCTATCCATCCATTCATCTATCATTGCATCTATCTATCTATCTATCTGTCTATCTATCTATCTATCTATCTATCTATCTATCTATCTATCTATCTATCTATCTATCTATCTATCTATCTATCTATCTATCTATCTATCTATCTATCTATCTATCTATCTATCTATCTGTCTATTTGTCTGTCTGTCTATCAATCTATCTGTCTCTCTCTCTCTCTGTGTGTCTCCCTCTCTATCTCTGCTTCTCTTTCTCTTCTGTCTTGTCTCCGGTGTCCCTTGAGGCCTCCGCTGTTTTCCTGTTCTCTCGACTTTGATGTTACAGGACCTGACACAGCAGACAAATCCTGGCGTCGAATTCCATTAAATTTCATAAAGTTCAATAAAATGCAAAAATGTTCTATAATTTGACGTTGACATTTGCAGTAACGAAAATATTAGGGAAAACTATAATATAAGATCCAAATTTTGTGGATGTGTATTAAAATATTGAATTTCAAAGACAAGACAGCAGAGACGCACAGACTTTATTAGTATTTAGGAAAGAGGCTTTGGAGCTAGGAAAGTATGGAAAGAAACCCACAGTAAAGCCGCTAACGGACAACCCGATAGTTCGTCAATGGCAAGCTAACCTTTCAGCTGCCGCCACCTGTAAATACGGTATTTAACAGGGACAAAACAGAATTTCGTTTTGGCAAGAATGACATAATATATCAATTCCTAGCCTATTTTGTAAGTATTGTCGTGAAACTACAATAGATAGTCTTTAAATATTACAATTTCTGTTGCATTTGTAATTATCGATACTTTCATAATATTGTCATAAATGTATCTCTAAACAGGTGCACAAACGAGGTACCCTTCCTACGGCGTACGGCGTACCACCTTGGCCCAGAACTCTTTCGGGTTTGACATGGGAGAGGTTAAGTAATCACTTCAAAAAGTGCCAGGTGTTCGGGGCATTTGAGCACAGCTGGACATATGAAGCTCAGATCTGTCGGGGATAGCCGTGTGAATACATATACGAAATCTGGCGCTCTCAAGCTATAATGAGGAAGAGGATAGAAACAAAAGAAATTAAATACACAGAGTAATGTGTGTAGAACTAGAGGGTGGCAAGCCAGAAGAAAGCGTCGGTAGTGCAAAATACGCATTGATATGAAAAGATATGAATTACCATCTTTATGGGGACACGGTGGTTTAGAGGCAAGGTGCTCGCCTCTCATGCCGAAGGTACTGGGTTCAAATCCCGCTCGGTGCAGGCATGTTGGAATTGGGGGATTTTTTTTCTCATATTTGTCCGTCCCTGGCCCTGTGATAGGTAGGATCGAGCACCGAGTCTTCTCGGACAAGGACGAAAAACTTGGAGGGCCCGTGAGCACGTTGCGCACGTTAAAAATACCTTAGCAGTTGGAAATCAAGAAGAGCAGAGGCCGAAAAGATTTCCCGGGCAATCTTAAATTTAAAAAACTCATCCCTACCCCCTATCCCTCCCCCCCCCCCCACCCCCCAAGAAAAAACCGCGGGCCGGCGCTGCACTGTGGCAACGACGTATCTGCTCCAGTTGCCATTAGGCTGCAAAGACACTGAGGCAAATTTCCCACATGAGATTAAAGAAGTATATACAGAATAAACTCCCCCCCACCTCCCCTTCCCCACCCCCCCCCTCCCCCCCAACAAAAAAATGTATTTTCATGAATGTTGAAAATTGTTTCGTTTATTTCTACTGCAGCCAGAATTGTAAGTTTACAGAACATACAGATTAAAATGATAGTCAATAGTTATCTGTTTCTATTCTTTTATTTCATCTTTTGCATTTCTTAACTTTTTTTTTTTTTTGGCCTGTTTCCCTTTGTCTTGATCCTCTCTCATTCTCTTTATTTAAGGTTCCTTTGACCTTTTTCTTGCTTAAAAAAAAAAAAATCTTGCTTTTATCTGCCAACTTGCTTTCATTTCTACCTTCTCTCTCTCCTTTCCGTTTTTTTTTTCTTCATTGACTCTCTCTTTTGGTTTTTTCCCCCCATCCTGTTCTACCTTTCTTTCTTCGACAAACTGATAAATAAAATAAAATGGATGGAGCGTGCGATAATTAAGAAAATTAGGGAGTCATTAGGGATCTCACAGTTGCCTGACCCTGCATGCCATCAAACGCCAGTGCGGCCATCTAGACCAGCAGACAATTATCGCTTTCCACTCACTGGAACACTGGCTGGAGCATTTTATCATCCAAAACCATTAGTTCAAACTTTATAATGTGCAGTCCCACTTAACGTTAAAGCCATTTAAGACTTATTCCCAAATGGCAAAGTCTGCAAGAAAAACACAGGAACTGTGTTAAACTTTGGTAATGGTAAATGAACGGAGAAAATCTCTTGAAGCACAAATTGGATAAGAGGTATAGGAAGCTAGTAAAATATACAGTAAGGCTGTTGTTACTTGTACGTAGGTATCTCAAAGGTTCTTCGTTAGGGGTCCGTACGTATACGTACCTATCCCTAACCCTGTCCTCATCCTCAATCCTAAATCTTATCGAATCCCTAACCCTGTCCCTTACACTTTCAACCAGAAAACAGGAGGAAAACAAAAACAACATTTGAAAGAATAATTAATTAAGGCTGTTGTTAGAAGTATTTCCGGAAGAGCTCTCTACTTCTGGAGTCATAAAAGGCTTTAAAATGCGTACCCCAGCGCAACATACCTAGGGTACGTAGATACTTGTAACAACAATCCTACCATAAACCATTTTTTCGCTAAGTTACTTGATTGTTATAGATAAACATGAGTATCTATTTGCTGTCGGTATTTGTTTGAAAAACTCACTTTCAAAAAGGGGTGGGGGGGGGGGGGTAAAATACTGCTTCTGGGAAACTCCTAGACCATGTGACAAAAATTGATTTGGGAGTGCATCGGTAGAGTTGAGATGTTTTAGAAGAGTTCTTGGCGTCTCATAGTACTCATACGGAGAACACATCACAACAATGGAGAAGTGCGCAAAACCATCACCTACCATGTGCGTCACTATAAAGACTTTCTTAACACAGTAAAGAGAAGAAAGTGGAAATGGTATGGACAAGTGGCAAGAGGCAGTGGACTATCAAAGACCATCCTCCAGGGTACAGTTCAGGGAACGAGACGAGACAGACAAAAAAAAATAATAATTACTGAATGGACAGGGGAAAACTTTGCCACAACGCAGGCCTTTGCCCATGACCGCCAGAGGTGGAGGCAGTTGGTGCAGTCCTCATCAGTGCAGTGTCCCCACGACTCCGGAATGAACCAAGAGATCCAGAATCCAGATATTTCTTATTCATGATGAACCCAACGCGCATTCAGTGTCCACCAAAGCTCTAGCCATTTCCTCATGTCCTTGTATTGTGTTTTGAAGTGCAATTTGCAATGCATCACGTCTACCCTTGCCTGCTGAGATGTTCTGCGACAATGGACCATAGCTAGCCCAAGGTAATGCCATTAGTCTTCTGTTACAATATGGCAGGTCCATTTAAAGAAAAAGCCATCCCAATGTATTCCCAACTTCAAATGCCAAAAATATCCTCACATGCAATAACTTGTCGCGAGAGCCGCATGCACATTATTAGATCTCTGCCTATGCCGTCTCGTGAAAAAATCTGCTTCTCTCTCTTTTTCCTTCCTTCACCCGCCCTTTTTGTGCTTTGATTTGTAGAAAAATTCATTATTAATTACATACTACATATTTTAAAAATATTTTGACGGTGAAACTGCCTTTGGAACCGAAACCGATCGGTTTTTTGTCTTATTTTCTATGCAAATCCATCGTGTGAAGCGCTGGCTCTGCTCGCCGAGAGTGGGCGGTGCCCGTGATCAGAATGTAAACGGCATTTTAAGAGGCCGGGAGAAGGGAGTGTCTGATCTCATCAATCTAGTATCTTTGGTTTCACGTTCCTAACGACTTTGCAATGTACCCGTATCTTGCATAATTTTGTGGGCATTTCCTTTCATTCCGTCCAGATTTTAACAG
Organism: Onchidella celtica; assembly: GCA_963931925.1. Lineage (NCBI taxonomy): Eukaryota > Metazoa > Mollusca > Gastropoda > Systellommatophora > Onchidiidae > Onchidella > Onchidella celtica. The sequence continues at coordinate 8,126,274 of OZ007571.1, read as the reverse complement.
ATGCAGCGCGACTGCAGCGCTGTAACGTCTCAGTACGCTTAGCCTTAAAGCATTTAAAAATCTACATCCTCACCAATCCACCGGCCTTTGTTTATGACCGTTCGATGTCATCTCGCACGAGTGCACACGTCTCTGACTTACATTAGCAGAAAATGAAGCCAGTAAGAGCTTCCTGTCCAAAGTTCAGCGGAGGTTCTGATGGGAATCTCAGACAGAGCTGATGGTATAATACGTGCATTTCCATAATGGCATACCATCCTTGTCGTGGCACGATGACCTGGGAAAAGCCATCCTTTCTTCCTTATTCGCGTTGAAGGGTTCTGATCTAGGGTTCCGATCCACGCGTGGCAGATGAAACAGACCAAGCTACCAAGCTATTTTGGAGATAATCTATACTAAATATACTTGTGGACTTGAGATTTTTCGTTGCAAAAGGTTTCTGAACCACTTAACACTCAGACTTCAAATTTTATATGGTGCATCAGAATGGGTGTAAGGGTGCACAGTTTTCAATAGAAGTCTCAAATCGGTGTACTTTTTTTTATTGGAAATTTATTGTTTCCCCAATTTTAGATCTATTTCGAGTCATGGTTCGCCATTTTAAGGTTTCATTGACATTGCGCATGCGCATTATGTTTGTTTTGAAGTTGAAACTGAAAGACAGCGAAAGTGCAAATCCCTACCAGAAATGAGTGCGTTGTGTGCTGGTGCGCATGAAATCTGTAGTAAGACTCTAGGATATGGGAAGTTTTCTAGACCGAAGAGAGAGACAGAGAGAGAGAGAGAGAGAGAGAGAGAGAGAGAGAGAGAGAGAGAGAGAGAGAGAGAGAGAGAGAGAGAGAGAGAGAGAGAGAGAGAGAGAGAGAGAGAGAGAGAGAGAGAGAGAACAGTGGGTACACAGGTTTACCCGGATAATGCCAGGTGCCTCAGCTAGTTATAGGATAACTATAGTTTGTGAGATGAGTTATTGATTTCTAGTAATCATTATTACATTTTATGTGCTTGCATGTGTGTGCGAGTGTGAGTCGATGTAACATGCAAGCGTGCGATTAGATCTGTTTAGATAAGAACTTTTGTCCCTTGTTGGCTAAAACATTGCGTTTCCTCACTGAATCGACGCTTAAATAATTGTGTTTGTATCAAATAAGAGCGGAGAAAAAGAGCCAAGGAAAAATTTTCATTATCATTCAATGGCGCTAGCTTAAACTGTACAATACAATACAAAACGACAAATTAATACCAGGTCTGATGAAAATGGAACATAAAGTAGAGCCGTTTAGAATTACTTAATAACTGACAGTATACATGTTAAGTAACTTAATTTTCCTGCTGAAAAAATAATATTATATTTTTGAGTGTGTTTGTGAGAAGAGAAATAATGCAAAAACAAGACAGTGGGATATTATTTTATCATGAAGATATATCTCACATCTACAAGGTTTAAGTGACCTTCCATAATTGTCACTGTTAAAGATTCATTGATAAATTTCCATAAATTCTGAAATATAAATAAAATCTTCTTAATTTTATAATTACCAGGTAAATGAAAGAACAAAACATTATTGATCATTGGTAATGTAATTATTATACGATACTATTCCTGTACAAGGTTCTCAAGTGCTTTTCAGTCAATATGCATGCCAATACTTCCCCAATGCACACTCCAGCCTGTGATTCCCTTTATGATATAATCTGCTTATCTTTACGTTCATTTTGCTCTAATTTATTGCTGCACATCTTATCTCCTGTTCTCTATTCACATAGCTTTTAATGTAATTCACTTTGCCTTATCAGCCGCTGTGTGTATCGCTTTTCCCCCTCAGTTTCCCAGACTCTCTGCAATGCTCTCACGCTAAATTGGTATGATTATGCATAGTTCATAAGGAAATAAAGACCTGACTGATGGGGTCTAGTTACTTCTTTACTCATTCGGGCACAACTCTTGAACGACCACTGGCTCACATGCAGAGGGAAAGGGTACTGGCCTGTAACCATGTTACACGAAGACTGGCTAAAAACAACATCATCCTGAAATCGAAACAGCGTACACATTATGCCAACTAAAGCTCAGAGGGAATATCATTTTCTGCATTCAATTATTTCATGGAAATTCCGCACCAAACGTTCATCATAGAAAGACGCTTTACGCGAAATGTTGCTTGTCTTGTTTTTTTTTTGTTTTTCCTGATTCACAAACAAAGTGTAGATGTTATGTGGTCCACCAGCAACAACACTGGTATCAGGTTTAGTTCTTATGTAGTTTATTACAACCTCATCTCGCTTTAGATCTACGCACCGAGACAGTGCTTAAAAGCGTGTACTTTCTACATCTGCGTCCCGTCTAGTACCACTTTTAGACATCTCTGATAGGTCTTTCAGTGAGATGCAGTTCTGAACAATGAAACTAGTTTTCAGAAAATATGGATTTTATTGACGGTTTTCAGGTCAATTCAAGCCCCTAACTCCACTTGGAGCTAAAAAAATGATTGCAGATCACAGTCATTTCTCCTGGCAGATAAATAGGGTTTTATCTGACAATAATTTTGCATTGTCGTTGAAAGGGGGGGGGGGGGGGGGGGGGGCAGTATCAGCGTTGCCGATGAGGATATTCAAAAATCCCAAGAATTCCCCACGAAAAATCCCAAGTTGAGCTAAAAAATCCCAAGATTTGTCTTCCAACCCAAGACATACCTTAAAATGTTTCAATTTCACAATAAGAAATATTGAAGATTAGCTCGTACATGGTACACCACGCTGTGTAAAAGATCCTCACATACAGGCAATCTCAAAATGTCCCTCAATTTTACCTTTTAAGTCACACTTTGAGGGGAAGGGCAGTTTTGTTATTCATTTAAGGTGAAAATTATCGGTGCTTGGGACGAGGTCTCGGCATTTTTTTTTTTATTTTTAAAAAAATCTTTCGTTTTAAATAGACAAATAATAACAAATATACAAAAGCGCTAAAAATGCCAAAATCTCTGAAAAAATGCCAAGATCCCAAGGTAAACCCTGAAATCCCAAGATCTTGAGAAAACTTCCAAGGACCAGCAACTCTGGTCAGCATAACCCTCGTCTCGCTAACATGCATCAGACCTATAAATATATACAAATTTATCCCAGTGTACATAGTTCAACTGGCTGCAAAACTGATTAAATACGGTCTGAACCATTTCCCAGTCAATAAAAGAAAAAAAAATCTATGATAAAAATTGGTAATTGCCCTAACAATGATAAGACAAAATCATTAAATAAACACTGAATTTGATCATGAAAGAAAATAATGGATGCCAATTATTCAATTTCTCGTTATCATTTTTATTGCGGAAGTTTTTGTCGTGGCAAACACGAGAAGAAAAATACATGTAGTGACAAAAGTAAGAACAACTTAATGATAAGTTGATGGAAATTGGTCTTGGACATTGGCCAACGAAGGGGCTGAAGGGGATGATGTCCCCCCCCCCCCCCCCCCTTGAAGAGTAAGTTTACGTACAGAAACATCAGTTTCCAAACAAAAGCTGAGTAGCTTCTCACACGTGAAACATCAAGAGAAATATAGACTACGTGGCTTTCAGTGTAACTATATCCAGATGCCAATTTGTCAAAAGGTTTCGATTTCATTGTAGTGACGCCAAAAAAATGAAAGATGACACTCTGCAATGGAAATGACGTAAGCCTGAGCGCACAATAGCCAATTTTGATTGGCGGACTGGTTGGACGTGACGTGTAGACAATGCGTTTCAGAGAAAAAATAAAAGATCCAAAGAAACAAAAATGATTGGCAAGTGCGCGGGGTAGCACTGAAAGTACAGGTCGTCACGTCACCATGCATCCAACAAGTTGGCCAACCAAACTCGGCTAGTGCGAGCCAGTTCAAATGGTTGCATGCGGCACAGACATTAGACCACATGAAACAATAGAATATTTATGTTTACTGTGCACTGACTGCCCCTGTCAATTCTGGGTCACATTAAACCTACGGCTGAGGGGTCATGGGAAAAAAAAAAGCAACAAGACAAAAACAGTGAAAACAGAAACAGTGGACAACTTGATTAGAGAAATGATGACGGCGGGCCGGCGAGAGACAAACAGATCCACCCAGGGTGTCAATAAAATGACCAGGAGGAAAATAACAGCTGATCCAGAAAGGTCAGCGTAATTACTTCAATAATGACAGGCTTTGCTCCTTTTTCCGGGCTGAACCCGTTTGCTCTTTGAGCTTTCACTCGATAACATTTTGACTTTTTGCCGGTTACGGTTACACCCACGGCTATTTCTGTCCACACCGGAATGGTTTATTTTAACCCTCTAAAAGCCATATTGTGTCAGCGACTCCACCAGCCCGAAATTTCTGAACAGCAACCACTAGAGAACAGAGACGGAAGCCGGGGAAACTTGAGAAAGCAGCCTCACTATAGCTAATTAACCTTATGGACATCCGAGACAACGTGATACAATGTACCGCAGAGGTCTTCAAACATTTTCAGGCTGGAGTCAGGGACGTTTAGGTTTCAGGGCTTCACATCTCGCGATGGTTGTAGTAAAAAAGAAAAATCTTTTATTTTACCCTTTATTTCTTACCTTCACGTTTATTGATCGTCCATCTTTCCCACTGGCGTTTCCATTATGTTAGTGATTCTGATTTAAGGCCACATTCTCATTGCTTATGGGGAGATCTATTTTGTCACAAATTGACATGTTATTTGATATCTTAAATCGTTTTTGAATCGTAAGTCGAAGTGTCTTTTGCCACATGTTTGTCTGTAAAACCAAAAAAAATGAAATATCCCCACTATCTGCAAAACGTTTTGAAACGCTGTCGATCTTGTAGAATGAGAAAATTGTTGATATCCTCAACCCCCCCCCCCCCCCCGTATCTGAGAGGGACGATAAATTTATTATTATTATTATAATATAAATTCCTTTTACATTTTCATATTCACTAACAATGTAAACTGTTTTTGTGTGTGTTATGACATTACCATCTAGATTTCTCACTTTACTCAACTGTTAGCGGGCCATATAATCCAAAGTGGCGGGCCAGCGGTGAAGAAATACGCATAGAAAAAACAGTACAGCAAGAAGTCGTGACATCATGGGCTCATATATTGGTGAACATTGCATTTTTATTCGTTAACAAAAAAAAAAAAGGACCAGAGGCAAAATCAGCGACACAAAATAAACGTTGAAAAAAAAAAAGCCACTACTCCAGCCACACCCAGGTCTCCAAATCTAACTAAGGAACTTTCTGCAGATCGTCAGAAAGGTACCCAAATTTCAAGCCAGTCCGAATGTATGAGAGGCGCTAGGTCTTGTCAAAACTCCGCCATTTTTTTTAAACAGGTGAGTAAGAAAAGGTTAAACCCAAATTGCCTGCCAGATTTCTGGAGCTTACACGAACCTAACGATTGGTTGTTGAAAATGTTTGTTTCCACTGGGATTGCTTTACACGGCGAGGATAATGACCATACGTATTAACGACAGGGAATCTTTTCATGTAATTCCAGCTGTGTTTATCTTGATAACGTTGAGAGATGATAGCGCAGTGTTCATCACACATTCAGTTCTTTGTTTCTCAGGATCATATCAGTATTCTAGATTAGCAGCAAAGAAGCTACGGATTTATAATACAAACATGTATAACGGTCCTCTTGTGCTAGAATTTTCCAGAGTTAAATTTGATACAAATAACATAGCTAGTTTCGTGTGCACCATTTGCACTGGATGCTATGACGTTCGTTCTCATTCCGCCTGCTCATTACATAAGGACTCTTTCCTTCCTCTCCAAAATATAAAATGCTTTAAATTCAGACATTCCTTTCCAATCCAGAATCACCAACCTGGAATCCAGCGCCACACCAACGCACTCGGTGTGCTGAAATAAAATATAACTCTATAACAGCCCTGAGCTCAATTTTCTCCAATTTGATGCTTAATTAACGGATCAACAAATCCTTTCACTTGCAGTTCAAGACTAATGAAGGGAAATTTCCGAAAATTTGCATGCACTCGATCTAGTAAGAAGTTGATGTGCATGCACAGTAAGTTTCAAGGTTTTTTCTCTGCTCATTCATATTCAGAGGAACAACTTTTTGTTAGTCCCTTGTGACCGCCGAACGTGTGGCTTCATTTCCCCTGAAATAGTTGCCAGTTGTGTACCAGTCGCAAAACTATATTAAACGATTTACAAAAATAAGATTTCATGAGGAATAGTGTATTATTTCTTTACAGCACTTTCTATGGGATTCGTCTTTTCCCCTCCTAGAGCCCCTTATTCCACAGTAGAGTGAAAGACAACCATACTTTCATTCATTATGTATGATGGCTGTGTTAATATGGACATGGCGATTCTGACGAACGCCTCCATCAAAAACTCATGAAAAGAGACGTGAAGGAAAAAAGACTAACACGTCAATGCTCTCGATATTATCTCCCCCCCCCCCTCACTCCATGCCAAAGGACACCACCCTCGTGTTTCCCATAACTCTCTCTTCTGACCCATCTCCTCTCGCACTTTCTCACCTCCTCCGAGCAGCGACCCAATAACATATAAACTCGAGGAGAGACACGGCTGATAATGGTCTCTTTGTGTGCCAGACATGATTCAACCCAAATCACCTTGGCCATTAGGTACCATAGACCAGAAACCAAGCCTGATTAAGAAACTTTTGGCAATCAAATCCAATTTGGCCCCTCGGTGGATGTGGAGGAGTTTTCCCAGTCGGACTCACCCGGCAGGGGATTAAAAGACTATGCCAGGTTTTTTTTACTGTGTTAACCAAAACCCCAGGCGAACAAATTTAGTATTCCATATGAATCCGCTAAACAATTTGTCTTATTCTTCCTGGAAATGTACAAAAAAGAAACGAAAATGAACAAACCCTTCTCTAGACATAAGTTTGAATACTGATTCGCTTTCTGTATTGTTATTTTAGTCTATAGCTTTTGGCTCTGTTAATTTTGTTCATAATTTTTTTGGCATAATTAAGTGTCGATTAATGATGTCTGCGATCATGTCTTTCCTGTATCCAGAAGACCTTTGAATTCGCTGCTTCAAAATCTAAGAGATACACAAAATACTGAAATGTTTAGGCAACGCTTGAAACCCACCTTTTTCATCGGTTTTTTGTTGCCCTCGTGCTTAGTACGTTCTTTGTATTGGCGCTTGGAATGTGCGCCGAAGAATGTCTGTAAAGCGCTTAGAGCCTGCATTAAAGTTTGACGGTGTAAAGCGTTCTGTAATTAATGTTGTTTATTATTATTGTTATTATTTTCTCATGGGTTTTCTTGTTTCGTCCATAAGCAATGGTAAGTTTCCCCTCTTGATAAGATGAACCTTAATCTTGATTCTTCCCTTAGGCTAGAAACTCTCACATTGTGAGAAATTATTATAGCTTAATGCTTACTTTGTTGGTTGTTTGTTTTGGTTAACATTTAAAAGCGGCACGTAACAACACCCAAAATAGCATCCAGATAACACCAGAAAACAAAACGCGCCATGACAGCAAGAACATAATAATTATTATTATGTTTTTGATATCTACATCTACATAGAATTTTCTACAAAGGAAATGGTTACTATGTGTTTTGCCATGTGTTGTCATGGTAACACATTACTGGAATAATCATAGTAACTTTTCCAAATAATTCTATGTTACTAAATTAAAGGAAAAAAACGCACGGTCTAATTCTTTCTTTCTTCATGGTTCTAATTTCATCTATCCTTTCCGTTCTTTCTGCCTCTCTGACTCCCCTGTCCGTCTGTCTGTCTGTCTGTCTGACTGTCTCTCTTTGTCTGTCTGTCGGCCATTCTCTCTCTCTCTCTCCTAATTTCTTTCTCTAACACACAAGTGGCACTGCATCAGCTTAAAATAGAGCCATATTCAGTGAACCGCTCAGATCACTGTGAACAAAATGCAAGCCCATACACTATTAACGATATCCCGTCCTCCAGATTCCACTAGAAGAACCTAAATTGACCCAATTAAGCTGCAGGATACAATGAATTCCTCAATGGCAGATCTGCACAGAAAGCCAATGCTCAGCTTGGCGTAAAGAGAAAAGAGAAAATTATTGGCTCGGTTCTTTTTTTTTTTCCTCCAGGCCCAATGGACTTGATTGAAAAGGCTGGGGAAACAAGTAGCACCTGAATCCTGGGAAACGAAACAGAGAAAATCTTCGTGAATATACCCTCTCTCTATCCGTCTGTCTGTCTGTCTCAGTCTGTGTCTTTCCCTCTCTCTCTCCCTCCCCTCTCCCCCCTCTCTCTGTTTCTCTCTCTCCGTCTATATGTCTCAATCCGTTTCTCCCCTTCCCTCCACCCTCCTCTTCCTCTTTCTTTCTCTCTTATTCTCTTTCTGTCTCTCGCTACCTCTCTCTCTCTCTCTTTCTCCCCCTCCCCCAGCTCTTTTCTCTCTCTCACTCTCTCGCTTTCTCTCTCTCTCGCTTTCTCTCTCTCCCACCCCCCCCTCTCTCTCCCTTAGTACATTTTGCGTGTACTTAAGTGTCTTAGTTCTAATAATACACTATAATCTTAAAATAGGAACATCTGATAGCTAACCGAAGTGGATCGTTTCTTCCAAGCCAGTGAATATCCATCTCCTCAGAGTCCCCTGTCAATCTGCTCCGGTCGTGCATCTCACCGATTCTCCCCGGTATATCTCGCGTGTCTAGGTTACCAGTTCACTCAAAGTGCTCGGCCCAGTAACATGGAGAGCTGAATACGTCAATCTCAACAAAGAATATTACTTTGCAAGGGAATTATCACATCGTAGGTGGCTTAGTGCTCTACGTTGTCGTTTCCTTACGTGGTAGGCTACATATCGTTATTGGTTCCTCATATTACTCACTGTGATTTGAGAGAGGATTTAATGTTCTTGAACAAAATATAACAAACAAAAGATTTTCTAGCAACTCATTTAGCATTTATTCTCTAATCAAAAAGGAAACTTCTTTGATTTCTCGGGGGCCTTAGCCGAAGACTGTTGGCCCCCAGGACTACCCCTCAAAACTGTACTCATGGTCATTTTATAATGATGGTCAGCATGACTGGAATGGCCGACACGTGGGAGAGACCAGGGAGTCAACATGACCGGAATGTCCAAGCGTGTGGGCGGAATCTTTAGGTAAGGTAGCCGCTCCTCTGCGACCTCGGACTTGTGGGGTGTGAGCAAGGCCACCCAGTGAATGGAAAACCCAATGGAAAACCCGTGTGGGAAACTGATATGATAACATTACATTTATTATTTTGTCTTGTTTTTTTATATTATATCGTCTTTTTGTAAGTGCATCTTTGCCTTTTCGATAAAATAAGGATTGAAGTTTAGTGGACAAGAGGGCTAAAACTCATAACACATTACGTCACAAATAATGTCTCGAAAAGTTTCTAACCGATTTGAATGATACTTAATAAATAATGAAATTAAGAGTGAGAGAACCACTTTCATAACAAAACCTCAAAATCGGCAAAACAGTGCATACAACATTATGGCAAAAAACAAGACAGCTATTTAGCATAGCCCTTTTTTTTGGCTTTTCCAAAGATGTCTATCACGCGACCTCTTTCTCAGCTAGGTCGGTGGGTAACATGCACTGATAACCAGAGAAAGTATTCACCATAATTATGGTGATGCCATCGGAAAAGGCGAGCTCCGCGACCAACCCAAATGCATTATTCAAGGTTGGATGCGCATCCTCGAAAATCGACTACATCTCATTGGCGTATCATGTAGTTATAGTGCCAGCACTGGTGGTGAGTACTTATTTGTTATGCCGTACACTTTTTTTTCTTTGTATGTATAACTTTTCTTATTGCCATGGCTGTATCTAATCTGTATGACTAAAACTGTTTATTTAGGTATCAATGTGTGTGGGTGTGTATTTCCTCTTGCTGCAGGTGAGAGCAATGGTGGGCGAGTATGTGTACACATGGAAAAGCAACACGCGACATGACTACAGAGGGGAAGACGTGGCAGGAAAAACAGAAAACAGTATTAAAGTACTCAGATTGTAACTAACATCGTTCTCTCTTATACTGGACACTCGTAAATCTAACGTCAAAACTCTGATTATTATGGTGGATTTTGTAAATCTCTGAAAGCCTTGGGTATATTTGCCATGGTCATGTGTTCACCTTACCATTACTGAACTAAGCTGTTTTTGCTTTGAACTAAATCATAACTGAGGGTCAATCTTTTGTGACAGGACTCCTGATGTCAGGCATGAATGGTCTGTGACATGTCATCTTCTAATCGAAGTAATTTTGTGTTGTTTTCAAAGCCTACTGTACTTAGCACCAAATCATCGTCATTCTAAGAGCTCAGTTACAAGTTAATTGCTCTTAGTAATTCATGACTTGATTCATCGAGCTAGCCATACTATGATACCAAGGCTGAAGGCATTACGAGAGCGTCATCTACAGACATTATTTATAAAGGAAGTGCTTCTATCAACCCAGAATCTCAAAATGTTAACCATGATGTCAATTTTTGGCTATTTCCGGAAGGATCCATTTGCTAATGAATGTGTTCCTGTAGCCAGCAGACCAAACTTCACCATGGCTGGAATACTTTCCAACAGTTTTATCTTGGAAGCAAAAAACTAGCAACATGTGCATCTGCCTAGAACGGTCCTTTGCCCTTTGATTTCATAATACGAAGTCATTCTTTTCTTTTCTTATTGACCCCTCACTGATGTAAACTGTCCTAAGATATAACTAGATGAATTAAAGTTTTCAATATCTGAAGAAAACGAACGTTTTGAAAAATGTATGCCTGTATTGTAAAACAAAACAACCTGAGAGTCCTTGGCGTTACAATGCACACAGTGTTAAAAACGGTGGAAACCTTTACTACCGATAATATATAGACCCAGGTAACTTCCTGCTATGAATCTGATAGGAAATTACTCGTTCCCTCTCGGGATCCCTCATCACTTTCTCAGAAAAGAGTATTTTGTTTACAGTCTACTGATCGCCTTGCAATACTAAATATTGTCACGAGTGGAGTGAGTGCAATTAAGGGGATTGCTACAGAGCGGGTGTAGAGTAAGAAAGGCTCACAGTAGACAGCAAGTTAAGCGTGCTGTTGTGAGTAGTGGGGGGGGGGGGGTCTGAAGGAGGCGAAAGCGCTGTATAACTATCACTGCAAGTTAGAAGGTCCTAGGGAGCGGATCTGTGAATAATAGCCCATCGGGCAGAGATAAAAGGAAGCAGTCGAGAAGACTAGTGAGAGTCTTTCCAGTTATGACTGGTGTGTAGAATGTTGATTGATTATTATGATTGATGTATTATATTATATTCGTCTATTACCATGATGTGAATAAGTATATGTGAGGAATGTGGAAGTCCTTGATATTGGATATAGCAATGTGCGCCATGAGCGATAGATGAAAGTGAGTTCATGGATTTGTAGCGCGAGTGAGTAGTGTGTACTCCGATGGAGGTGTGTTACCGTAAGATGTGTGGTGAGTGAAAGGTGAACTAGTGTGTGTACGCTTCATGGATTGTAAGGAGAGGTGGAGTGAATAGAAATGGTAGGGTATTATACCAATGTAATGTTATTCTTGTAGGTGTCGGGGACGGGCCGCAGAGCCACCTCGATGAGCACAGGGGATAGGCCAGCATAGGGCCGGAGGCCACACATAGGCCAGAAGTGAGGCTGTCAGTGCAGGACAGTAGAGGCACATAAAGTCGTGGCAGTCAGGCCACGGACAGGGACGTAGATATGAGAGTGAATGAGATACTATATTGTTGCCATGTTGATAGGCTAGTGAACTGATACTATGTTGTTGCCATGTTGATGGCTATGGAAATACTAATGTGTTATTGCCCTGCTGAGGTGCTAGGGGAGTGTTAAGGTGTATGACAATAGGAAGGGGATATTGAGAGACTGCGGTGCCAGTAACTTATTAATGGGCTATTAAGACCCTGAGGGGAGAGGCTGAGGCCGAAGTGCCTTTAGGAGTAACTACCGGATTGTGGATCCGAGGGAGCGTGTGTGTGAGAATAAGGCCGTTGTACGGCAGTCATTTCAATAATATAATGTAGGTAATTGCGCTATTATATGTATAATTATGTTTAATAAATGTGTGAGTCTGATGGGTTGTTTTGTTAAGTGTTAAACTTGTTTGTTCGTGATTGTCGTCCTGTCATAAACTATTACATTTCCCAGTCTGGGATTTGTGACAATGGGGGCTCGTCCGTTGTGACATTGGGGGCTCGTCCGTTGTGACACTGGGGGCTCGTCCGTTGTGACACTGGGGGCTCGTCCGTTGTGACATTGGGGGCTCGTCCATTGTGACTCGTCCATTTTCGTAATATTTAGTTGTAGTTAGTTAGTGGGTAATTGTGCTGTCTTGTTCGTTGGATGAATGGACATTTCATGATATGATTTATGTATAATAATGAATGTATATTGATGCATGTATTGCTATGAATAGGTATTAATGTGTATTTAAACTTTCCAGAGTGTGTGCGTGCAGCCTGAGGAGACGAGCAGCCAGAGCTCCGATTAAAGGGAGGAGTTTTACTCAAAATTTCAAAAGTTAAGTGAAAGTCAAAATTTTTGTGCCCTGGATTGTGGGCTGTTCCTTTAATCTGTCTGTTTCCCGGTTTTTGCTGTTGTTGTCGTTATAGGTTATACGGGCGGTGGCGCGGGTTTGCTGTGTTGAACTTAGTTTATCCTTTTAAAAAGGTGTGGTAAACTTTGGAACTTCGTTCATCACAGTGACCAGTTCTGTAGGGACCTGTATTTTTGTTTAGATTGTAGCGTTCTATCTTCCTCGTTGTTTTAGGAAGACGTTTCTCTTGTCCCTCTTCTACCTTTCTGTAGATACGTTCTTTTTTTTCAGACTCTGTTCTTGTTCGTACCTTGTAGTGTAATCGGCGTAGTAGGTTGCATTTTTTTTTTCCATTATAGTTTTTTTTTGTAGAAGCTTTGTCCTAGTCTGGTTCGTTGTCCTTGACGTACTTGTGGTCCTTCTACTGAATTTCCTTATTCTTGTCTTTTCTAGTCTTTTTATAATTAATAGTGCTATACATTTTGTAGATATAGAAGTAGTTGTGCTGTAAAGGTAAATTTCTGAATGGTATTCTGAACTGGGTATTGTTATATCTGGTGTGATCTCAGGTCTCTGGTCGTATCGTTAGTGATCATACCGACAGGTTGGTCGTTCGCATAATAGATACCATAACCATAAATCTGTGAAATGGCGGAACTCCAACAACTAATGAAGTTGGGTAAGGAACTTGGCCTGGAGGGAGAGGAGCTACGCGGCTGGATTAAAGAACAGCAGGCGGATTTGCGCGATGAGCGTGCTAAGGATAGAGAGCGAGAAAAAGAGGCTCAAGAGCGACAGAGAGAAGAGGAAAGAGAGGCTAAGGCTCAGCAACAAGAAAGAGAGGCTAAGGATAAGGAACAGGAAAGGGAGTTTAAGCAACAGGAAAGAGAGGCTAAGGATAAGGAACAGGAAAGGGAGTTTAAGCAACAGGAAAGAGAGGCTAAGGCTCAGGAGCAGGAAAGGGAGTTTAAGTTAAAGGAGTTAGAAGATAAGCAGCAGGAGAGAGAGGCGCGAATAAGAATCGCCGAGTTAGAACTCAAGAAGAATACGCCAACGGAAACGGTTGAGCGGCAGGTACACAATAAAGGTGGCGTTAGGATTAAGCTCCCTACGTTCGACGACCGGAAGGACGACATAGACGCCTTCCTTTACAGGTTCGAACTGAACGCACAATTGCAATGGGGGGAAAATAAGGAATTATGGGCCACGTACCTGGCGTCGCTATTGCAGGGGCGAGCGTTAACCTACTTTAAAGAGCTACAGCGCGAAGACGTGCAAGATTACGATAAGCTGAAGGCTTTGCTGCTTCGCCGATTTGCGCGTACCGAGGAATATTTCCGGGAGCAGTTTAGGCGAGCACGTGCAGATACCAGGGAGGACTTTGCTGCCTTCGTCGCGAGACTAACGGAGTATTTCGCGAACTGGGTAGACTTGGCGCATGTGGGCACGGATTTTGCTAAACTGAAAGACTTAATGATCCGTGACCAGCTGTACGCGTCGTGCCACAAAGATCTGGTGGCTTTCCTGAAAGAGAACGAACCCGCGACGGTGCAGGAGGCGTCTAAGTTGGCGGAAGCATACCGTACGGCGCATCCGTCCAAACCAGTCGCCAGGGCGTACGTCCAAGATGCTGGATACGTCGCCGTTGTCGAGGGGTCGCCGGCAGGACTTAGGGACAGGTCGCGTCAGCGTGGTGCCTATAGCGGGCAAGCCCAGGGGCAGCATAGGGGCTTTCACCAATCACCGGCGTATGGATCCGGTAAGTTTGACCGAGCAGGAGGGCTAGGTCGCGGTAATGGCCGGGGGCGAGTTGTGACCTTTGCCGATGACCGACGGCATAGGGACTCTAGTTCCGGTCGCGAGGGGTCACGGGGACCCAGGCCTAGAGCAGCACAGGGAGCGGAGTGTTGGACTTGCGGACGCGTGGGTCACTTTTCGCGCGAGTGTAGGGCCGCGAAGTGTTGGAACTGCGGAAGAGCAGATCACATCAGCGTGAACTGCCCTGCAGGTAGGATAGCGGCGAACGCGGACAGTGGCTCCAGTCCATGTTCCCCAAATAAATTTCATCATGCGGCTGCGTGTGTTACATCGGACAACGGAGGCGGACAGTATTCTAAGTGTCCCAGTTGCGAGAAGTTATTATCTTCCGGTGTTTTACCTTGTGGGAGAAAGATCCCCGTTATAAATTCATGTCATACAGGAGGTGGTCTTAGGGTTTATCCGGGGTTTGTTGGGGACGAACCGGTGTCGGTTTTACGAGACACAGGATCTACCGTTGTGGGAGTGCATAGGGATTGCATTCGGGATTCACAGCTTACAGGTGAGACTGTCCCGTGCATCCAATTTTCGGGGGCCATTGAGAAATTACCCATGGCAAGAATAATGATAGATACACCTTTCCTTAGCGGGGAAGTCGAAGCAGTCGTTGGTTGTTTTCCAGGCGCCCAGCTCATCATTGGGAATGTATCACGGGTGGTTTCCCCTTCCGATGAGAACGTGCAAGCATGGTCGCAATCAAAAGGTATTGACTTTTGCGCCGCGGTCGAAACACGTCGACGAGTAGTTGATAAAGATAAGATTAGACCTTTGGCGACGCCAGCGGTCAACCTAGATATCACGCCAGAGCGCTTGGCGAAATTACAAAGGGAGGACCCATCATTAAACCCATGTTTTGGGGAAGCGCGAACCGAGAAAACGAGGAGATATAAGAACGGGTCGTCCTCCTTTTTTGTCCAGGGGGGCATTCTGTTCCGTATGTACGTCACAGTGGCTTCCGTTCAAAAGCAGGTCGTGGTGCCACGGTCGTTAATTGCTACAGTATTGCGTCTGGCCCATGATGTTCCATTAGCGGGTCATATGGGAAGTACTAGAACCAAGGAAAGAGTTCTGAAAAACTTTTATTGGCCGTCAGTATACAGAGATGTACGTTTATATTGTAAGACGTGCAGTGCGTGCCAAAAGACGACGCATAAGGGTCGTTCACCCCAGGCTCCTCGTCAAGAGATCCCCACGGTTTCGGAACCGTTTAAAAAGGTTTCAGTACCTTGTTGATTTAAGAGAAAGACTATCTGCAGCGCGCACTATAGCAGAAGAAGCGTCTAGTATCGCTTCGAAAAGAGCAAAAGACTATAAAGATAGAGGGTCCAAACTGAGAATTTTTAAGCCAGGAGACAAGGTTCTGTTGTTGTTACCTACGGACCATAATAAGTTATTGATGACATGGAAAGGTCCTTATGTTATTGAGCGAGTTGTTTCAAAGGTAGATTACGCTATCCACATTGATGGAACGAGTAAGGTTTTCCATGTTAATATGCTACAGAGATTTTATGAGAGACCACAGTATCTGTGTGCACAGGCAAGACCAGAGGAGACTGTCTTCTCTACTGCTTGTACGGGGGTCGTAGACCAGTTGGACGGTGACGTAAGCGACACCGAGGCGCAGGAAGAGTTACAAATTCAATTGCCGGAGTTAACTGCGACACAAGGTTACAGGGACGTAAAAATTAACCCTGACCTTACGAGTTCAAGGAGTAGGGAACTTGAGACCCTGTTAGCGTCATTCCCGGATGTTGTTACGGATTTGCCGGGTCGCACTACGGTGATCCAGCACCAAATAAAGTTGACTTCGGATAAGCCAGTATTTCTTAGACCGTATCCGTTGCCTTTTTCTTCGAGAGATAGAGTCATAAAGGAAGTTGAGTCAATGTTGAAGTTAGATGTGATAGAACCATCAACATCGCCGTATTCATCACCCATCGTCCTCGTGAAAAAACTTGATGGATCGGTGCGGTTCTGTATTGATTTTCGAAGACTGAACACTATTACGGTAGGCGATAGGGAGCCTATTCCGTTTCAGGAGGAATTAATAGCTTCATTGGCCGGGTCCACGTGGTTTTCCAAGATAGATTTGACGAAAGGGTATTGGGAAATCCCGCTTACTGAGGAGTCTAAACAATACACGGCGTTTCAAACGCCCATTGGATTATTCCAATTTAAGGTCATGCCATTTGGGTTGGTAAACGCGCCATCGACGTTTGCACGATTAATGAGATTAGTGTTGAAGGACATACCTAATGTCGTGTCATTCTTTGACGATATAGCATGCCATACGTCGACATGGTCTGATCATATTCAGACACTAACAGTAATTTTTCAACGATTACGTAATTTTGGGTTAACTGCTAAACCCGCAAAGATGGATTTGGCATGTCCAGAGATAATATTCTTAGGACATATTGTGGGTAGAGGTGTTCAGAGACCTGAAGAAACAAAAATTGACAAGTTAGTAGGGTTGCAAATCCCAAAAACAAAGAAACAAGTCAGAAGTAGTGGGGATTTTAAATTATTACAGAAAGTTCATTCCAAATTTTTCCTCCTTGTCATCTTCTCTTACTGACCTTACTAAGAAGGGACAACCCGATAAGGTCCAGTGGACGTCTGAATGTCAGACATCATTTGATAATTTGGTGACAGCATTATCATCGTCACCCATTCTGATATTGCCCGATTTTCGATCTAATTTTATCCTCAGAACGGATGCGTCGGACTCTGGTGTCGGCGCTTGTCTTCTACAGGAGAAGAACGAATGTCTCCATCCTGTATGTTATGTCAGTAGGAAGTTATTGCAGAGAGAAAGAAAGTATTCTGTGATAGAGCGTGAGTGTCTTGCCATTGTCTGGTCCGTCCAGAAACTAGGACGTTATCTCATGGGACGAGAATTTTGTATCCAGACAGACCACAAGCCACTGACATTCTTGTCGAAGAATCGTTCGTCCAGCCCACGCTTGTCTAGATGGGCATTGGCTTTACAGCCGTACACCTTCGTTATTCAACCAATTCCAGGAACCAGCAATCATATCGCCGACTACCTTAGTCGAGCCTAGGGGAAGATTTCAGGAGCTTATACATCGGAGGACAGGAACATTGACAGGATCTGTGTGAATGAGTCGACTTTAAAATATTGACATTATAAAATATATGATATGAAGAATGGTTGATAGGTTGAATGGTTTTTGATTCTGTATTAGATATTGTGTTTAGTTAGCTATTCATGAGGTGACACATATATGCATATTTCAGACCATATTGATCCCCATATTTTCCCCTGATTTCGGTATTTTATATACTAGGGGAACTGCTAGGTCAGTTTTTTTTAGTGTAGGTATTGCTCACGCTCACTCGTTGACAGTCATCTTGATGCGATTTGAAATTAATTGCATTAATTTTTTTGGGGTGGGGGATGATGTCACGAGTGGAGTGAGTGCAATTAAGGGGATTGCTACAGAGCGGGTGTAGAGTAAGAAAGGCTCACAGTAGACAGCAAGTTAAGCGTGCTGTTGTGAGTAGTGGGGGGGGGGGGTCTGAAGGAGGCGAAAGCGCTGTATAACTATCACTGCAAGTTAGAAGGTCCTAGGGAGCGGATCTGTGAATAATAGCCCATCGGGCAGAGATAAAAGGAAGCAGTCGAGAAGACTAGTGAGAGTCTTTCCAGTTATGACTGGTATGTAGAATGTTGATTGATTATTATGATTGATGTATTATATTATATTCGTCTATTACCATGATGTGAATAAGTATATGTGAGGAATGTGGAAGTCCTTAATATTGGATATAGCAATGTGCGCCATGAGCGATAGATGAAAGTGAGTTCATGGATTTGTAGCGCGAGTGAGTAGTGTGTACTCCGATGGAGGTGTGTTACCGTAAGATGTGTGGTGAGTGAAAGGTGAACTAGTGTGTGTACGCTTCATGGATTGTAAGGAGAGGTGGAGTGAATAGAAATGGTAGGGTATTATACCAATGTAATGTTATTCTTGTAGGTGTCGGGGACGGGCCGCAGAGCCACCTCGATGAGCACAGGGGATAGGCCAGCATAGGGCCGGAGGCCACACATAGGCCAGAAGTGAGGCTGTCAGTGCAGGACAGTAGAGGCACATAAAGTCGTGGCAGTCAGGCCACGGACAGGGACGTAGATATGAGAGTGAATGAGATACTATATTGTTGCCATGTTGATAGGCTAGTGAACTGATACTATGTTGTTGCCATGTTGATGGCTATGGAAATACTAATGTGTTATTGCCCTGCTGAGGTGCTAGGGGAGTGTTAAGGTGTATGACAATAGGAAGGGGATATTGAGAGACTGCGGTGCCAGTAACTTATTAATGGGCTATTAAGACCCTGAGGGGAGAGGCTGAGGCCGAAGTGCCTTTAGGAGTAACTACCGGATTGTGGATCCGAGGGAGCGTGTGTGTGAGAATAAGGCCGTTGTACGGCAGTCATTTCAATAATATAATGTATGTAATTGCGCTATTATATGTATAATTATGTTTAATAAATGTGTGAGTCTGATGGGTTGTTTTGTTAAGTGTTAAACTTGTTTGTTCGTGATTGTCGTCCTGTCATAAACTATTACATTTCCCAGTCTGGGATTTGTGACAAATATCCATTCATTCGACGGGTATTTGCCGTATTGTTGCATGTGCACTTTTGATTTTTCCAGAAAATGGTGATTGGAGTTTGGTCGACAAAAGGGCTAAAACGCGTAAAACATGATTAAACAAACACATAAATCTCGCAAAGTTGACCCATTGGAATGACACTCAGACATAATGAAATAAGGAGTGAGAGAACCACTCCATGACAAAACCTCAAAATCGGCAAAATGTCGTTTACAGCATTATGGCAAATTTCCCTCGCTTTGCTATCCTGAGAAAGTATTTTTTTATATTATACAGCGGCACTTTGTTTCCAACTTTACCTAATATAGAAAAAGATGGATTGGAATTTGAAGTGTAGGATTTTATGATACAGAAAGCAATAGCGTATTTGAAAGAAAGACGACGCCAGCAGATGCTTTGGCCTGTCTCAGCTTTTCCCACTGTTCTGTTATACAGCCATCAGGGGTACCATAAAGTAAATATAACACTGGACCTTGAACAAAGACGGGACATTGTCCATTACATAAAATGACCAGATCGTCAGGACAAATTACGTGAAGGCTAAGGAAATGTCCCATATGGGAATTCTCACCCCACAAACCTTAATAGGTGGAACAGGCTGGCCCGGTTAGGGGAAAATCTGTAAGGATATAAACACTCTGTAATAATGAATTACCAGCCGTTTTGCTATTGTTATTCTGCAGAATTCTTTCTTTATTTCAAAAAAAAAAAAAAATTGTTGCTGTTTTTTTTCTTCTGCCCTCCACGTTGCTGTCGTCCTCCCTTTCCTCATTCTTCATTTGATTTTCCTTTTCTTTCATCTTCCCCGTGTTCTTTCTGTTCTTTTTATCCACCAAGTCACCCCCCCCCTCTCCCTACTTGTCATTTGATTCGTTCTGTTTATCCATTTTCTCTTTCATGCTTATCCCACTTCATCTCTCGAGATCCTCTGCTAACATTTTATTACTCGAGGTTGAGGATTCTTTTTTGGAAGGAGGTGGGGTGGAGTGGGGTGGGGTGGGATAGTGGTATGGAGGAAACAATGCAACAAAGTGAATCGATAAAAAAGTCAAAAATTGGCAAAAAGAAAAAAGTTGTATGTAGCAAAGCCTCGCGCAAGAAATAATATCCAAACAATACAACGAAACCTTTTGCCAATTTGTGACTTTGCTGCCCTCTGCGACCCTACAGTGTTACCGTGTTGTTTTTTTTATATTACTAAATCGATAAAAAGCACACTTGCACTCTGACATTTGCAGGGAGATGCAGATTGTAGCTAAGTAAATTATTTGTCATAATAATAATAATAATGGATGGCATTTATATAGCGCATATCCATTACAAAAATGCTCTATGCGCTTTACAGAAACATGTCAAAAAATACATGGGTAAACTCACACACACAACCCACATTGATACACACATAATAATAATAATAATAGATAGCTTTTACATAGACTAGAAACTCTCATACAAATGACATTTTAACATCCTTTTAAACTGTGAAAATACTTGCGAACTGCGGACATCTAAAGGAATCTCATTCCACACCCTGGGCCCAACATGGCTGAAAGCCCTTTCACCAAAACTTTTTAGGTTCACTACGGGTACTTTTAGTCTAAGGTTGTCAGAAGATGATCTTAATGCTCTTGCAGGGCGATGCAGTTCTATAAGTTCTGAAATATACATCATTAGTGTTTTTGTATATCCGAGCCAAAATTTAGATTTTAGAATAATGCTCCAGACGGCCGATGATCTCCCAATTGAAGACGACAGATAACGTCGCACTTTTGGTTTCAGAGATCACCATAGATAAATGATAGCCCGCCTAACTCATTTTTTTCTAGCCTTTGACAGAAGGCATAAAAAGATTTGGTAACTAGTTGGAATTGTTTTGTTTGGAAAGAAATCTATCCTGCTTTTTTTTTCTTTCTAATCTGCTTACTAAGAAGAAAAGGGTAAGCTTTAAGATGAAAGCTTTGTTTGCTCTCTGACCCTCAGTGACGTAGCTTTCTTGCTATTTACATCTTTCAGTTGAACGGTGGCGTACGTCAGAATACATAGCGAGAACGATGGTGTTAGCTGTTCAATAATTCATTACGTCCACTTACATCCCGGGTAAAAGGTTTTTGCGCTGACCACATTTGCAAACGCTCCACACAATTACTGAAACACTGGAAAGGCCTGTAAAGTGAGTCATACAAATGAAGCCAGAGACTTCAGACTTTCCAGATCTATGTCGAATTGAGTACTGTTAAACACTGTCAGGGTCTACTACGACTGTCCAGTGATATCACAAAACATCAAATTTCCCCGAATTTATTAGCAGTTGAATATGATCCCCGGGACCGGGTCAAGAATATCTCCTAATTGATCAGGGTGCGTTGACCTACTTATGAAATATCTGGGAGAGCACAAATTACGCCTACGTCTGACAGAAGCTTCTATTTTTATCTATGAATATGAATGTCCTTTCAGTCCTTATTGAGAACTTTTTGCAAGCGACCTGATTTCGTATTCAGTCAAATGTAGGTCAGTACGTTCATTTTATTTTGTTTAATTTTAAATATTTGTACATTTATTTAAAGAGAGTTCATTTGATCACACGGTGCTGAACATATAGGTGAAGCACTCACGAAACCACTAGAATTTGTCTGTCTGTTTGTAATTCTGCCGTCTATCTATCTATTTATATATCTGTCAGTTTGCCTACCTGCCTCTCTGCCTGTCTTTCTGTCTGTATCTATGTTTGTTTGTCACAGAGAGAGAGAGAGGAGATATCTTTGTTCCCAGATCAACAAATAACAGAGGAAATGAGGTCAGAAACATTAAACCGATTTCCAAGAATTACGTGGGAATTAAACTCCACTGACCTATGTGGACTTGCACCGACGCCAGGGTTTTCCCCCTTCTAGCATGAATAAAGATTATGTCAATCTACATATTAAAGAGAGATTCATTCTCAAAGACTGGATACGCATAGGGAACCCATTCATTTGTGGTTTCTTGTCTTGACGCATGCAATGTTTCCTGGACACTATAAGTACACTGAGTCTTGTGCGGAAGCGCTTGCGGATTTTCCTGGTAATAAACAGCATCTTGTTGACTTACTAGCATGATCTAGGCTAGTTCGTATGAGCTTTTTTCAAGAAAAAAGAATGTTAGCAACACAGTAGTCCTTTTTTTTTTTCAACGCATGTTTGAAATGCCGGGAAAATGGACAATTACCTATTCATCATCTCGGACACGTTATAGGTAGTTTCATTAAGTCATGAGCAAAGCTTTGCCAAACAGCTCTTACACATAATATGTCCCTATCTCACTAGAAAAGCCAAACAGTTGTATCATATGTCTGTCTCCCAGGAACAGCCAAACATTCACCATGTCTCTATCTCGCTAGAAAAGCCAAACAATTGTATCATATTATGTCTGTCTCCCAGGAACAGCTAAACATGCACCATGTCTCTATCTCGCTAGAAAAGCCAAACAATTGTATCATATGTCTGTCTCCCAGGAACAGCCAAACATGCACCATGTCCCCATCTCACTAGAAAAGCCAAACAATTGTATCATATGTCTGTCTCCCAGGAACAGCCAAACATGCACCATGTCCCCATCTCACTAGAAAAGCCAAACAATTGTATCATATGTCTGTCTCCCAGGAACAGCCAAACATTCACCATGTCTCCATCTCCCTAGAACAGTCAGACACATAAACTTATTATCCGCATTTCCCCTATAAAAGCCAAACAAATGTTCCACGTCCCTATTTCCTTAGAATAGCCAAACAAAATACCGTGTCCCAAAGCTCCCTACATTAGACAAACAAGTATACCATGTCCCTAGTTCCACAGAAAAGCCAAGAAAATATACCATGTCCCTATATCCCTACAACAGCCAACCAAATGTACTATATCCCCATTCCCCTACAAAAGCCAAACAAATGTGCTATATCCCCATTCCCCTACAAAAGCCAAACAAATGTGCTATATCCCCATTCCCCTACAACAGCCAAACAAATGTACTATATCCCCGTTCCCCTACAAAAGCCAAACAAATGTACTATATCCCTATCTCCCTAGAACAACCAAACAAAATTGATGTACCATATTTCTATCTCCCGAGAACAGCCACATCATCTTATTGTCTATCAGTACAACATGTTTGTCAACAAGAAATACTTCAGCTCATGGCCGTCTCCGTGAGTTCTCTCAACTCGTTTAGCGCATTTGCGTTCAACAGCTCGCGCGTGCTAACGAAAACTGACGTAAACTTGTCTATTGAATCAGTTACGGTAACGACATTTTCATATCGGGCACTCCAAACGCCATCTCGGGGGACATTAGGTACGTTGGTCAATCTTTTCTCTTGTCCTTCCTCGCCCTACTCTCTGTCTCGTTAGAATAATGATATACATTTGCATGAGTGTTTGTGTGTGTGTGTGTGGATGGTACTCGGCGCCTATTTAATCGTCTTTTGAATTCTTTCAATTTCTGTCTGTCAGTCTCTCTCCCTCTCTCTCTCTCTCTTTCTTTCTCTCTCTCTCTCTCTCTCCTTGTTCCAGCCTTTCCTGGATATTCCCCCTTTATCTCTCATCTCTTTGTCTACTTATATTATGGGTGAATTATCCATAGTTCTGTCTACACAAACCTCCTACATTGTACTGGATCATGCTCACGCTTTAATATTTGTTTTCTTGCATTCTTCGGCTTTTATAAGTCATAAGTGAGCAATATAAGGCTCTTTCCCTTCTATGTTCAAGTCAAATTCTTTCCCTCTCTCTTTCTCCCTCTTGCTCTGCCCCCCCCCTCCCCCCCTCCCCCCCCCCCACCCTCCCCTCTCTCTCTCTCTCTCCCTCTCTGCCCACTAACCTCACAAACCTGCCTCTCCTGAAATTGTCATTTCCCCCTACTTTTCTACAAATCGCAAAATATATTCTAGTAATCCACTCTAATCTTCTGGTTTTGCCTTTCATTTCATACACTTCTGTGTCACTTTGAATGAAAAAATAAAAAAAAGCCCAGAATTTCAGCAAACTTAGTTCTATTTCCTTTTGCTTTCCACATCCTTACTTTCATAATGAACCGGATCGTATCAGGTGCATGTCTGATACATGTTCCAGGTCAGGTGCATGGCTTCAATGTGTTCCAGCTGTGCAGCTTAGAATTAATGACCGTTTTAATTACACTCGCAAAGAGAGCACAGCTAGATGCTAATTTGCACAAGGACGTGACCCAGTCTGAGAAGGTGAAAAACTCGGACAATCTCTTTAAAATTCGCACAAACTGCAAAATGCAGGTCCTCTGAAAGCTACCAACAGAGTGTCCTATTGCATGGTGTTTGGTGAGTAGAATGGAAGGATACTGAAACTTGAACTGTTAAATCTTTCAGTGTTAACACTGACTGAAGCAATAATATATGTCGTCTAAAAGTCAATTTGAGTCAAATTTTGCACTAACCATCTAGATGAGGAAATCTTATCCAAATGAAAGAGAGAGAGAGTGAGAGAGAGAGAGAGAGAGAGAGAGAGAGAGAAAGAGAGAGAGAGAGTGAGAGAGAGAGAGAGAGAGAGTGAGAGAGAGAGAGAGAGAGAGGGAGAGAGAGAGAGAGAGAGAGAGAGAGAGAGAGAGAGAAAGAGAAGCAGTTTATGTGAAAGCAGTCCGTCCACTAAACACCAGTTTCAGGATTCCAGTTCTCCACAACGTGTCCTTACCATTGCGTGTGTCCGTGGTATTTATTTACTTGTGCAGTAATCATGCTGTTGTCGCTGTCTGTCGCATCAAATCTTAATACTGTTAGGTCAATCAGAGCTGTTGGCGTCTGTATTCTTGCACTTCTGGCTAAAGTCAATGGCTAGACGGAAACGCTGTCTACATACTCTTAATGTCTATCCCCCCCCCCCCCCCCCCCAATACCGGGAACCATCCTTAAAGTATGTGCGCTCGGAGGGAGGAGGAAGGAGATGGCAGTGCTCCCAACGCATAAAAATCGTACGTGGGGGCGAGGGGGAGGGGGGGGGAGGGAGGGGTTGCGGGGAGTGCAGGTACATTTTATATAAAACATAATAATAAAAGCGATTTGATCTAAATCATACTTCTCTAATAAAAGCAAAATATCACCCAACCATTGACAGAATCGAGCGCACGATGGATGGCCTCGCCACCCTATCCATTTCGTGTTGGGAAATGCATACATGCCATTCATGGAACCGGCCTTTCCTCTACTCTGATCCCTCCTCCGTTTTGGCACTTTTATGGGTCATGTGCTAATTACTCAGATTTAACAACTATAAAAATCTTCCTGTCCTACATTTTCCACCCACCTTTCAAATCCCGACCTGTCACCCAATTTAACAGTGATATTGGGCAAACAAATAATGACTGGACGTTCCCGAGCAGCACATTTTCTGTTTTCCTGTCGCCATCCATGCAGCTCGATCTGTCCACGGCAAGGATGAATGGCTGTGAGCCCTGAACGCCAGATTGACAGTTACTGTTGTTAGCACTCCTGGCCCGCTGGCACCGAACCCGCCAATTCTTCAATATCGGGGCCTGGCCCCACGTCTCAGCACTCGGCGCCAGCCTCGCAGTTTGTCCAGCAGGACTGGCCGGCCGGTGTAACGTGCTAATGGAATCTCCCTTAAATAGTGAAATCAGGCGTGCATTCGCGGGGCCTTGGTTATCAAGAGGGATTCTTTTTAGCACATAATGCAACTGACGTCAGAGTTGAATAGCAGGGGTGGCCGACGTAATCAGACCCCAGAGTGTTTAGGTGAAGAGATGCTAAATACAAAGCTGTGATCATAATTATAATGTCTGCTCACGAGAAGCACGGATAACGGTCATCAGTCCGAGGAATCCATTGGCAGTCAGTAGAATTGATGTTGTTATGAATATAAAATTGGCGAGGGCCTGACATTAATTTTGACAATCAATGTGTATCTGTATGTCTGTAGGAGGAAATGAATTTAGGAGAGATGGTAAGAGAACAAAAGCCCATACCATGACCCTAATAATTATGATCATAAAGAAGACAATGTCATTAAGTAGGCCTAATTACCATAACTACTTTGTTATTCTACAACATTGTATTATTGCATTCGTTTATGAAGATGTAGTAAAAAAAAAAGTCCAGATGAAAGGTGAAATAAATGTGATATATTAGCGTCATTAAGTTTATCCTAACGACTAACATGATCTGCTGGGTAACAACAAAGAAAAACGAAGTGGACATATGATCTGTGAAGAGACACTGCCATTTCGTCCCAGACACCTTCGGGAGCGCGCCAATGTCCCAGATCTCTCGTGGTTTATTGCTGTCGTTGTACAAATCTAGACAAAAGCTTCTCATTACAGACTCTGACATTTGCAAACATCAGCCGAGACAGAAGGATCAGTAGGTTTAAACAATGAGAGAATCGGCAAACAGGGCATAGACAAGTCTCCAGCGCGTCAACGTTTTGTGTAAATCAGAGTTACATGGCGATACTCCTCTAAACAAAACAAAAGACAAAGTGCCATTATTGTACACAATTCAGTCTCCTCCAGAATGAAAAACAGCAGTCCAGTGTACATGAACACAAAACAGAACAATGAAATGGCAAAACAAAACTACACACAGAAAACTCACTATTTTGTAGGTTACAACTCATACAATGATTTTGAGTTTGGGTTTCACAGCGTGTCAGCCAATCTGCGCCTTTCACGTTCTTTTGGGGTGCTTAATCAAAATTCATGTTTGATATTCATATAATTAGCTTCATCAGTTTACACTTCACAATTAGAATGAAATAGCTCCTATCAACTTTTTTTTACATTGTTAAAATTCTCAAAAAAATGTTTTGCGTAGATCTGAAAAAAAAAATGTATTTGTATAAGAGTTTTTAAATCAAGTTGTAGATCTTAGAATCTTTCAGAAAGGACAAGACATGCTGTGGGTATAGGTCAGAAAATTCTTTCATGGATTCGCAGGCATAGTGCCTTCTTCGGATATACACGAAATCCATACATTCAGCTAAAATAATTAAAATATGCTGTACTGATAGTTGGCAACTGCATGTCACACATCCCATACGGAGTTGTATCCTATAATTGGAAACGATTATTAAAAATTGTGATCTCTCCTCTCGTATTGAACTTTCTCTACCTGAGGTTTGGAACTTTCATGCAATATCATTTTGCGACCAGAGAAACATCAGGACGACAAATCGGCTCGTATTCAAGTAACCTATTTATTTGTAGTGAACCTTTTCTTGAGACACGCTTAATGATGATTTCTGAACGCCACATTTCTTGAGGCTCCGCTTCATTTCGTGACAATAATGTTGTCAAGTCTTTGTCAACGAGTAATATTTGTCCTCGAAATGCTATCCAAAAAGGACGTTACTGTTCAACAAATTTCGACAGGGATCTTTGAGGACACCGGAATTGTCCTCGCTGTTTGCAAATTGCCCTTACACCTAGTTAGTGGGATACACAGGGTTTCATTCCGTTTGGCAAAGATGAGTTATTCTACTTTACGTCGACATTTCAAAACGTGATTAGAGTGGTGAGTCAGACTTTTCTTTGCTTCGTGCACTGGTCTTATAATCAGGATGAAGGGCAAAACTCATGGATAGTCCAGTAAGACGCACGTTCGGTCAATGTCGGGTTCATGAATGTAAGTCAGACTGTACATGAATATAATGTCAAATTGATAATGCCAGTGGCTATAGATATCCTAATGGTTCTCTAAGGGCAGACAGTCAGATTCCTGGGCATTGGAAAACACTTCTGTGACTGGAAGGAAATGTTGACATGACACTGGAGAGGAGATAAGCTACTCACCAGCTGACAATATTAGCTATTTATCTTTAAGGAAGGGAAGATGGATGGTACTCTATAAAAATAGGAAAAGAAGAGGGTACGGAACAAGGGAAAGAAACGGAACTAAAGGGATGCTGGTCGTTAGTATGAAGGCTAGATGGATGACATTTCATTAGGGTGTGTTCGTGGGAGGGTTACCCAATATAACTTTGGACAGATAGATAGATAGATAGACAGATAGATAGATAGATAGATAGATAGATAGATAGATAGATAGATAGATAGATAGATAGATAGATAGACAGAAAGACGGATAGATAGATAGATAGATAGATAGATAGATAGATAGATAGATAGATAGATAGATAGATAGATAGATAGATAGATAGATAGATAGATAGATAGATAGATAGATAGATAGATAGATACAGACTGATGGTGGATGGATGGATGGACAGATAGGACGCCAACATTACAGACGTCCATCACAACCTGACTGACCCACTTTCCCCATGACCAATAGTAACCGTTAAGCAACCACAGATAGTTTTTCCTGGACACTTCAATCTCCATTTCCAGGGAGACAATACGTCACGGAAATGTCACTTTACATTTTCCAACCCCTGCGAAGACACGACATCTAAGACTCCATAACGAATTTACTGGTTGCTTGAAAAGAAGACGGCGTCACAGATAAAATAATCGTCTAGTTTCTGTCTCCGTTTGCCTTCTTTTCATGACCTACTCTGCTAAAATATTTAGTATTTTACTTTTTTCATAAGGACTAAAAATCTAAAAATGCGTTTTATTTTCTCAGCCTCTTTTCTTCCACATGCAAGTCAGTTGTACCTTGCGATGATAATTATTTAGCCTCAAACGCTGGTAGTATTGTTGTATTCTTGGACCATACTCTTCTGTCTCAAGGACACATGCAACAGCGACTCGATATTATAAGACAGTGATATAGAAATTTACATTATTTTGAGGAGTATTTGCCATATTGTTGCATGCAACATTTTACCGATTTGGAGGTAATGTCATGAAAGTGGTTCTCTCACTCCTAATTTGATTATGTATAAGTGTCATTCAAATCGGTTGAAAACATTTCGAGATATGTGTTTGTGATGGAATGGTGTATGTGTTTTGGCCCTGATTTAACACAGCTTTCAATCCTCATTTTCTCGAAAAGGCAAAAAATCACACACAACAACATGGAAAATACCCGTCGATTTATATCTTTAATGTGAATTACTTTGTTCAAATGTCTCTCTAGAGGAATATTAAAGCTACACTGTCTTTAATGCATCGTATTTTGTGTTAATTAGGGCGTTTAGTCATATTGCGATAGCCAGAATTATTACTGTCTGTCCATATTTAATTGTAACGTTTCGTATGACTGAACACTGTGAGATGGGTAGTCGGCAATGGAATATGTGTGTATTATTTTAGACTATCATCCTATAATATGATAGGTGTTAATAATTGTCGACGACTTAAGCTTACATAATTATTATTATAGTGATGTTTGAGAATTATAATAATACTAGTCATCGTACAGATAAAAACATGATAAGTTTGGGATTAATAGGATCACTTTTTTTAAAGATGAAAATACCGCAATATAAAAGATTTAAACGAAATAGATTTAACTGAAAACGTACGCTAGGTTACGACACAGTAAACTGAGAGAAGTGATTTGCAAGCCGCTATGATAACTCCTCTGTCCTGCAAACCAAATTGAAATGACCCTGATTTAGATTCATTTCTATTTCTATTTCGCACAAAATACGATCCTTTTGTTTAGTTGTAGCGGCGACGCGATCAGATTATTAGGACTAGCCCTTGTTTGCGCCAAAAATCTCCCGTCTCATTCAGTTCACAGGCTGATGGCTTGCTTTGATCCTACAACTGGCGCACCAAAAAATCAATACATTTGGAAGCATTTTTTTCCATCCCAAGAGATTTGTCTTTTGTAAATCACGGGGATGAAGCGAAATCGTCAACAACAAAAAATAGTTTTTTATGAGAACGGGGGAGGAATCTAAAACGTGGACTTCTCGTACAGTTGTGAGAGACGGAGGCTGTGAAAAATCCTTTTGATTCAGGGAGAAGCTGAAAGGCACGGGCAGCAGCAAGATCTCACACTTCCCTGGATATCTTTAGTTCTTGATTGGCAGTCTGGGTAATACATGGCCATATTTGTGTTCTGACTTGAGTTACGATTATAAAATCTTTACGGGATGATTCTCCCGTTAGCTTCTGGCATAGTCAGATTTTAGGCATGTCAAAACTGGGGGGTGGGATGGTTTTTACCCCAACAGTGCTTAGGATTATGGGGATTGTTATAACAGAAGCGTCGGGGAAATGTAAGCAATGGTGTAGTGGATGTAGATTTGTTACTCTGTGCAGGATTCCCCAGCCGCTCTCTGTTGTTGTCTTGACCAGTGCTTTGGTTTGTCACTCTTGACGTCATTCATTTATTGTGTTCACTAGCAGAGGTACCCGGTGTTGCCCGAGATAGAATTGATTGCACCTCCCACCATGTCTCTCTCTCTCAGACAGATTCTGTAAAGCGATATCTGCCCATATTTCCCCACCCTTAGATGCTCCTTTCTTGCAGGAAAATCGCATCAAATTGAACGTGTGTCAAAATTACAGTCTACCATGTGCATTAGCGTCTGTAGAGTTGGGTTTTTTTTAAAACATGGCCACCGGAAGACAAAGCTTTCGGAAAATTCGTTTTTCCAAATATTCGTTGACAATACTTGGGCTAGCAAACTTATTGAAAGTAAACAATTTAGAATTTCAAGTGGATAGGTGCAGAAATGAGACCATTGTTCTCGATACCAGGTTGTATTCAAACTTGATCTTCTCTGCCATTGGCTTGCACCTTAGGGAGATATCATACTAGGCCCGGTCAGACACAGTGAGATGCTGCTAGTAAATTGTATACGAACGAAATAGTGGCAGAAGCCGACTGTGTCTGACCGGGCTTAGTATAATAGGGTCTCTCCGCATTTACTAAGAAAATATAGGAAATTATGGTGTCCACTTCCTGTCTGCCAGCAGCTGTCTCTGTCTGATCGGGCCTAGTATGAACACTCCCCTCTCCACCACCTTTAGCTTTATAAGTGTAGAAGACACGTCTTTAGAGTGCAAAGCCTCTCTTTCACATTACTGCACGGTATGTTGCAACAACTATAATGCTCATGCTCTAGCACGTAAGCCTTAAATCTCATCATCAGATCATCCTACATCCTTAAGGGATCCTCCATTCCACAGAACATCCTTGAACCCGGAGGAAGAAAATGTCGATGAAAATTGAAGTTACCCCCGTGGAGTGCAAAAACGAATGATCTATTTGAGCCGGAATAACGGGAAGTAAACGTGAAAAAAAAAAAAGAAGAGATAAATGGGCCGGGAGATTCCGGTGAGATGTTTGCCCGCGCGGTAATGATATGGGGATCTGGGTATCCTATCATTTCTACGGGAAGACACTTGAATGAAGAAAATTACATAGCCAAAATGGGTGTGTTTTCCCTGGCTGAGGAGATCTCGGATCGGGTAGAGTAGGGCAGTGTAGTGGAAAAAGCTGGAAAATGAAGCCTTCATCTTCTGCCCATTTACATGGCAGCTGGAGGAGGAGGTGGGAAAAAGCGTAATGAGTGTTGCGAGCGAGTTTTTGGATGATTCAGTAGAGAGCTCAGGAAAATAAACCAAACAAAGTGGTTGCTAAGGAAGACATGAAGACGTCTCGGGAAGAGATTGAGATAACTTGAGGCTGAATTTTGTTTCGCTGACAGAATTTCAGGTGCGTAAAGATGTTGTATGTATGACACAGGCGGGGAGAGAACGGGGGTTGGGGAAAGAGGAAGGGAAAGGATATTACCCGAGACACAGAATACCGAGTCGAACCACTCCTTCTCCCACTATAGGCCCATTGCGAATGATGCCATAGAGTGTTTTTGTTTTGTACTTCCGACACCGAAAATGGCGGGTGGATTAGCTGACGAGTGTAACTTCGAGATATGTCTAAGCGGTTAAAATGCCTGCTGGTTGCATTGCAGTTGACTGTTAAGTCAGGGATGGGAAGGATGGATCCAAGCTGGTCAGATTCCCTACCATCCGTGTAAACAAGGGAGAGGAAGTGAAAGAACTGACCGAACGTCTTCCGTGTGCCTGAACACACGTGTCATTGTTTACTACGGTCAACTTTTTCTTAACTCGCCTCCGATTGGTTCGCAACGCCTGAAGTGTTCGCCGTGCAAATCAGGTAAAGAATCAAA
The DNA here is from genome assembly GCA_963931925.1 of Onchidella celtica. NCBI lineage: Eukaryota > Metazoa > Mollusca > Gastropoda > Systellommatophora > Onchidiidae > Onchidella > Onchidella celtica. The sequence goes on along the minus strand of OZ007571.1, from coordinate 8,094,192 downwards.
ATGAATGCTACCATCGCCATGGTGAGGCGTCGGTCCTGACAGCTAAAATGGCCGATATCCGCAAATGGGCCTATAAGTCATAGGTTGCGCGAGTATAAACACGGTGAGTACTACTCTTTTTCGTTGAATTATGAAGATGTGTGATGCGAACCGTTGCATTGTTGACATGGATGTGACGCGAGCAAGTCAACGGACGGAATATGACGCATTGATTCGTCTCGGTATCCTGTGTCTCGGCTATAGATAGAATGCGCACATCCACCATCTTGTCTGTCCGGACCCACTTAAGGCGTCGCGAACCAATCGGCAGCGAATTCACTACTGTAAACAATGACACGTGTGTATACGCACATGGGAGACGTTCGGTCAATTCTTTCACTTCCTTCCTCTGGTTTACACGGATGGTAGGGAATCGGACCAGTTTGGATACACCCTTTCCACCCCTGTCACAACAGTCAACTGCAATGCAACCAGGAGGCATTTTAACTACTTAGACACATCTCGAAGTTACACTCATCAGCTGATCCACCGGCCATCTTGTTTGACAGAAGTACAAAACAAAAACTCTGTGACGTCATGCGCATTCTACCTATACTTAATTGCAATAGATCGTCCTTACCTTCTGCAATTCGCGTCAACAGCGCATTCTAGCAAGATCTGTGTCATAATTATGTTATTAAGGTTTCGTGCCAAGTTACGCATGTATCTTGTCTATTATTGAACGATGACCTACTCAGGATTTAATATATAAGCTGTGTGTATCGTGTATGTGCTGTTAAAAGCTCTGTGAAAATGAATTTACCTCATGAGAATTACTCATATTACCTCATTGTAGTTTTTTTTTTTTTTTAAAGTAATACAAGGATTATCTTTTTACCATGAAGCGGACAAGAATACGGGACCTGCAACTCCATGAATGACGAGAAAGAGGGTCAGACCAAACTGAGGAAGGGGCAAGAAACACATCGAGTCATCAAAGCCTCGAATGAAGTGTTTTTTACTGTCAGAGACTGGGTGGAACTGCAGCTGATGAGGACATGGAGCGGTTGTCGAGGGTGACGTGAAGAGTGCGCACTTGACGTTCTCGCTGATGGCCCGTGGACACACTTGGCCTTCAGAACAGCCATCCGTCTTGTGACCTGTGGCCGTATGCATAATCAGTGCGTGAACTAAGTAAATACGTTGACTGGTGTTAACACGAGAAATTGTATTCATTTCTTGCGTTAACACCAGTCAATGTATTTACTTTAGTTTACGCATTGATTGTGCATACGGCCACTGTGACGTTATTTGCCTTACATACATCAGTTTGAGGGACTGACGACTGACTTTTCACTTTGGCTCTCCTGTGTGTTCGCGTCTTTTTCTCACCTCTCGTCACTCCTTACCACCTATTCCCCTCTTTATGTGTGTTTATCTTGTCTTCTTGTAGTTTTCCTTCCTCCCGTCCTCCCTGGTTTTCTCCTCCCTACATTGATTGTCTCATAATATTTTATATATTTCAGTAACTCGCAACCTTTGGCATGACCAACTGAACAAACTATACGCTCTTCAGGCCTTAAATTTGGCAGGAAGGTGGCAATTGAGATAAGGAAGATGATGGCTATAATTAAATAGTTGTTTACTTCAAGCATGTATTTAAAAAAAAATAACAATGTTTATTGCTATGTAACATCTGTATTTTTGCATGTTTGTTTCGTAATATATAGTACCGTGCATGTCATAAAAAGTAACCGTATCAAGTGTTCAGTTTGGTGCGTAATGTTGTGGTGCGCATGAGTTCTGAAGCAAGACTGTAGTTTATTACTTTTATTATACTAGAGAGAAGAGGGGGGGGGGAATCACATGATTGTTTATTCCAGGCAATGCCCGGTAGATCATCTAGTTTCCAATGTGTTTAGAAACGGATGAAAGTGACAGCCTAAGGCTGATGGTGTAGTGCGTCAGGTCTGTTTTTTGTTTCTCCTCGGTTTTAGTGTGAGATAATTATGAACTATGCAGTTGAACGGGACCTCTCGCACTTGCGAGACCGACACATGTCTGTCCTAAGTCAATGGTTCGGGCGCGTCAAAACTGTCTTGTCAGCTGGCCGATAGAGACACCTGGCGCACTGAGTCGAAAAAGTCGCATGACAAACTTGTCTCACCGCCCCACCAGTATTATAATATTTCCTTTCATCTTCTGTCAGAAGGTCTGAAGAAATCATGTTGCTGTAGGCCAAACCAGTTGTCATCCTTGTGAATATTTCTGTATAGGTAGAATGCGCATATCCACCATCTTGTCTGTGCGGCGAGTTCACTACTGTAAACAATGGCACGTGTGTATACGCACATGGGAGACGTTCGGTCAATTCTTGCACTTCCTTTCTTTTGTTTACACGGATGGTAGGGAATCTGACCAGTTTGGATACATCCTTTCCACCCCTGTCACAACAGTCAACTGCAATGCAACCAGGAGGCATTTTAACTACTTAGACACATCTCGAAGTTACACTCATCAGCTGATCCACCGGCCATCTTGTTTGGCGGAAGTACAAAACAAAAGGTCTGTGACGTCATGCGCATTCTACCTATTGTCTGTGCCGATGTTCGAGTTTACTTGTGAGCAAAATCGTGTATACTCTATCAAACTCTTCCTGAAAATAGTTTCAGACTCATCCCCTCCCCTCCCTCCACCGCACTGCTTCCACTTCCAAAAGAATAATTATGTCTATGGAAAAACAAAGAGTGGTGTAACTCCACTTCAATTGTTTTTGAGAAAACCTGAATTGGATTTCTTTTTCTTTGATTTAAATAGTAAGAGGGGGGGAAGGGGGGGGGGGAGAGAAGACACCAAATAATTAGACTATTTTGTCTCAGTGGAGTTAGACCTCTATTCCACTTGAAAAAAGGACGGACCTGAATCCGCTCATCAGGGAATCTCAGTTTCCATTTAAAGTGGAATGAGACCACTCCTTTATGCAACGTCGCAGCTATCCGAAGAAAATCAAAAGAGCAGAGAATTCGCTGACATAAAGACTTGAAATACAGTAATTCTAGTAAAAGCGGCTAAATAGGAAGATATTTATATCTCTTATTCTATTATTCAGATTCACCAAGTTTAACCTCATTGGAAACAATCAAAAGACCTTGATGGTATAGCCGTGAAAAGTCCAACGAGCACAGAACATGGATTACATAAACACTTGAAATACGATACTTCCAGTAAAGGCGCCTAAATATGAAAACAATCATGAAATCTGTCATTCTGTTGTTGAGGTTTACCAAATTCAACCTCCCTGGAAACAAACAAACGACTTTGGTGGTACAAATGTATCTAAACTTTGACACTCAAGTACTAGACTGGCTTTGTCATGCATGCAGACTTGTGAATACATTAATTTGAAACAAAACGCAAATCCCAAGCGGCCACCAGAATGTTTCAGTCTAATAGAATAATTATGTCTATCGTTACAAGACTACGGGCTGCCCATGACAACAGCGGCGTGTACAGGTTAGTAACTTCTGATTTTTTTTGGTGTTTTTGTTGTGAGAGGCAAAATATCGTTGGTGGGGGTGGCAAGTACATCGTGTATACAGTGTTATGTATCTTACAGATCTGATTATGCTATAAAGGAGGAAGATATCTTGACCCAGTTGACGGCGTGGCCATTCCACGTGGGAATCCAATGTCTCGGGGGACAATTAAAAATAGAAATAATACAATTATTAGAGGAATGGTTTTGTTATCAAACCCAAGAGCGAAAGGACTCATGTTCATAAACTGAGCTAGAAAATTCCGAGAACGTCAACATATTTTTGTGACCTGTGGCAAATAATTCCACAAAAATAATTGTTATGTTCAAAAATAGAAAGCGATAAAGAACAGAAAAAATTGGGTGCTGTGAGGAATCCAAACAGATACCTTCGCTATCCTGGCCTCTGTTGTACGAACCGGATCAATGCCCAGTGCGCAGAGCAAGAACTGACCGTAGATGCATTCAGACAAAATACTTCCGCTAGCTCTGCTGAACATCTGTGATGTAAATTAGATCGTTCAAACTGTTTTCCTGGCTGAGCTTGTCATCCCCCCCCCCCGCCCCCTGATCCACCAACCCATAGATCAGTTTTGTTGAGACCCTGTACATCTCTTACGTTAACTTGATTACGACTTGCAGGTCAGCCAAAAATGCCCTGGGACACGACAGATGACGTTTTTCGCATTAGCTATGACGTCAGAGATACTCACCGATGTACACACCTAGCGAAGAACTCTCAGACCATTCTGAAGGGTCTAATTCAATGTACACATCACGTTATTCACATCTGTTTACATGGTGCTTTAAATGTTTAAAGACTCAATCATCCCTGGATTCATTCTGCCACGTCTCTAGTCATCAAATAACAGATAACCATTCTTCTCCTGCCAAACAATCCCGCATGTGCAGCGCTGCTGACACACGGGAATTCCAGTGTTGAGCATGTAATCAGCATTGAAACTGAATTCTTTAGGGAGTGACGAAATAATTTAAGCTCGCGAATGTAGAACATTGAACAGTTCTATTGGGCACATGGAATTGATAAAGGCACCAGAGCTGACTTTGTCACCGGCAATAATGAATCCGTCTGGAACTGTTTGTTTTTTAAAATGGTTTATGGAAAATGTAAACTGTTGTGAAATTCAGTGCCCGGATAAAAAATTTTCCACATGATTTTGGCGATGTGCAAGAGAGATTAGAACTATTTCAGAGCTTTTGTCGATATGTCTGGCGTGCTGACATAAGCTGGTAGTTAATGAGTTGACGAAACAGATTTGACGTATGTGATTTGGCTCATTTTGTTTTCGGTCTGCGCGGCGGCCGTGATGCTGCTGATGATCTGGTGACAGCATATTTAGTATTTGTAAATGGTTAAACAAAGCCAAGTTGGCACGGAAGCTCTGAGACGTTTATCCAGGTATAGAATGAACTGGAATACGTTAGCATTCGTTTCCAGTGCTCTAACACCGTCACTAAAAATACTCATGGGCCGTCTACTTGCAAGACTTCTCATTCCTCGTCTTCCCGATATTCAAACGTCATGTTTCTTTTGAGTGTTTCTTGCACTTGACTAAACGTGTTTGATATTGTGGGCCCAGAGCGATCTCGGATGCAACTGCGGCAAAACTATAAGTACATAGTTACCCACTCATCAAGTTCTATCGGTCAGCGTAGAACTGAATCCAAGACCTGGGGTGAGACGTACATTTTCATCACTCCCTCATTAAATACAAAAATTAGGTCACCCTGATTGCAAACTACAGAGTATGGTTGGCGGATGTTACAAACAGCTTGACCTGATTTTCTGCTGGGCTGTTTAGCTGTATAGATCGTACGGTTTGTCTTGTTTAGAATCAGCGATTCGGGAAGAGGGCGAGAGAGATAAAGAGAAGAGAAGAGAGAGAGAGAGAGAAAGAGAGATAGAGAGAGAGAGAGAGAGAGAGAAAGAGAGAGAGAGAGAGAAAGAGAGAGAGAGAGAGAGACAGAGAGACAGAGAGACAGAGAGAGAGAGACAGAGAGACACAGAGAGAGAGAGAGAGACAGAGACAGACAGAGAGAGAGAAAAGGCAGGCTGGACGAGATAAAAATAGTCAACAAGAAATTCTTCTGGGACAGAAAACTGGCATTCACGAAAAGTTGGTAAGATGGTATTTGATGTCCTTTGGCTGGATTTTCAAAGAGAACAGACAATTTCTATTCGATATCCCAGAGGTGAATTGGCACGACACGACTGCTCGAGTGGGATTCTCGTGGTATCGCCGTCAGCGATATCGTGTCGTGACGTGGGAATTCTCGTCCTCGTCTGGCAAGCTGGCGTTATATTGCGGCTGGGAAAGACAAGAACATTTACACTCCCAGGAGTAGCATTGAGCAAGATGACTACTCAACGCCGGACAATTGTAAGACGCAATCAAAGATCGAGATTTGTCATACCATCGAGTAAGGATCATTCTCAAGTCGTCAAGGTTTCCATTTTGAACACAGCTGGAAGAACAATGATTCGGTAAGAAACATTGCCCATACATTAAAACGTGAGATCCTTTGGTACTAGCCTACTTACATTTGAGAAGTTTACAAAGAACAAGAACAACCAGTTAGTGGTGATGTTAATGGTATGATGGATATGATAACACCGTGGCCTAGAGACAAGATGCTTGCCTCTCATGCCGAAGGTCCCGGGTTTGAATCCCATTCGGTGAAGGCATGCTGGCATTTTGGGATTTTTTTCATATTTTCCTGTCCCTGATCCTATGGTAGGTAGGATCTAGCACCTAGTCTTCTCGGATAAGGACGAAAAACTCGGAGGGCTTGTGTGCACATTGCGCACGTTAAAGATACCTTGGCAGTTGGAAATTAAAAGAGCAGGCCGAACAGGCCGCTGCCCGCGGGCAAAATTCTAAAAAACGAATCCCAACCATAACAAGAAAAATTTAAAAAAACAGAAAAGTGAGGTGTAAATGCCAAAGGCTGAGAACCTCTTAAAATACAGACCAAAACACATGGAGATGACAACTAATTATTGTTAATGCTGTCCTGCACGTTTTCTGTAAATCGTCTTCTACTATCGACAAGCGAGAGCAACTTACAGGAGGCAATTGCAGTCCTGTGACTGACAAGTACAGACAGTGTAAGTGAAAAGTCAAGCGGATCTGCATTTCACCCAGATCATGATGTTTAATCGATCAAGCTACTTACTTAGCCAAGAAAAGCTGTCAAATATTCGGAGTCTATTTACATCATATGCAAATAGGTGGTTGTCTTCAGAAAAACCCTGTCTTTAATCAATATTCACGTCTCAAGGCTGTGACTTTACAAATATTGTTACAACCTCCTTTCGACCCGAAATGAAGTCCAAAAATAGAGATGGAAGTTGTAGAACAGAACACACGATCCAGTAGTATGATATCTCCGAATTCCGGAGGGACATCGTTTCGTAGCCCTAGAACAGGAAATCGCTAATAAATCTCCTATTCCAAAGAATCATATAGAACTTTTACAATGTACTATGTGAAAATGTGGATTCATAAACAACAATTAAAAAAAATTACATTAAGCCATCAGCTGTCAATCATACCTGGACTTGCAACCCCTCCCTCACCCACCGCGTTAGGGAAATCTAGTTTTGCCAACTACCCACAATGACACTTTGCAACATACATCTATTTCCACTAGGCTGTTCTTATACGTGCGTACGCACCCTAGGCATTTTGCGCTAACGGCGCATACGTATACCTACCTATCCTTAACCCCGTCCTTATCCTCAACCCTAAATCTCATGCAACCTATTCTGTGGCTCTCTCACGCTAACAAAGGTCTCCATTCACAAATAAAATTGGTTTGTTTCATTTACGTCACCCACACCCAAAATCATTGTGCGGCAACTGCGCATACGCGTTAACGATAACACTGCGGCTGAACGTGCCCATTGGCAAAGATTAACTGTAATCCAATAAGAAGAATTGAAACTCTTGGAAGAACGAAACATCATGGACTTTCAACTTCCAACCAAAGACGACATAAAATTTAACTTTTCATAGGGGTACAATTTTTATAGCGACAAGTGCAACAAACCAGTAGGAGAGAAGAGAAGGGCAAGGAAACTGTAAGATATGAGGATCCTACATCAGATTTGAGGGAACACCACAGCCGTTCTTCTGGTTTCTGCAGATAAGAGATAAATTCACTTACCACGCACACCTATTTTCAGACAATATGATTATCCTCATTATCTCTTTCCATAATGCTTTTAAGAACCACGACAAATTCTCATTGTATCCATAATTCTGTCGTCTCTCTGGCTGTTGTCCCAGCTGTCCAGACAACTCACTTATACCACTGAAAAACTCAGCGTACGTGGAAAGATTGTGACAGATTTTTGCGTTTTGGCCCGTGCTGTTTTTGTGATGGTGACACGGACGTATAGTGAGCGATAAGCTTTATACAAGGTTAATATGAAAGTAACATACAATTTCAGAAATTTATTACACCAAGATTATACCAGATATTGACCCTCATCATTTTGTATTTTGTATTTGTATTTGTATAACTCGTTAATCGCATTTGGGAAATTTGCCTTTGTGCCATTGCAGCCCAGTTATAACTGGAGCAGGCACGTCGTCGCCACAGTGCAGCGCCGGTCGTCGGCTTTTTTGTTTCGGGGGGGGGGGGAGATGAGGGAGGAGGGGGAGGGAATGGTAGGGATAAATTTTTATTTAATTTTGCCCTGTTCGGCCTGCATTTTTCGATTTCCAACTGCCAAGGTATCTTTAACGCGCGCAACGTGCACACGGGCCCTCCGAATTTTTTCGTCCTTATCCGAGAAGGCTAGGTACTCGATCCTACCCCCAATAGGACCAGGGACACGAAAATATGAGAAAAATCTCAAACTTCCAACGTGCCTGCACCGGCCGGGTTTTGAACCCGGGACTCTTGGCATGAGAGGCGAGTACCTTGCCTCTAGACCATGCACAGCGCTGTAGAAAAACCTTTGAAGTTCTAGCCATGACATCAAGCAACGTTGTGTGTTTGGCAAGGGGCCAGCCAGTCGGTCGCTTGCACAAATTCTTCAAGTGTATAGAGGCAGTCATCTGAATGAACGAGCGAGGCAAGATGTCTGCAAATGTGTATGGAAATGTGTCGGCATCTTATATAGGTTGGCTTAAACATATTTTTGAAACTGTTTTACCTCTTTTGTAGTAACCCTGCATATTTTCGATGCCATCTTGTTAAACTAAGATCATTTTCATCATCTGATTGGAACAATAAGAAAGCTACCTCAGCGGTGTTTCAATGTGATTAGCACTGAATTATACCACTGGTGCTGTCCAATAAATCTCTGATTATCACACGAAACCCTCTAAGCAAACACGGCAAATCCATTTTTTCTTTCAAATTTCGTGCTGGAGAGAATAATTATGTTCCGTGGATGGGAATCCTGTTTCAATCAGAACTCTTTACACAAATTAAACCGCCTGGAATGTAAACATAATATAGCCCAAACAAATGGGTCAGAAGTGCAAACTCACGTAGCACACTTCTTCTAAACCCAGTAATAATTAGACAGAAAAAGTAGCTGAAAAAGATAGATATTCCGGACATAGAACTGTACTTTCCAGGAAATGAAGTATCACCGGTATTAACTAATCTTAAAATGTCATTGTTTTTGCCTGAAAGTTTCACTTTCCTGAATATTTTCTTCATTATGTTGTCGGAAAAAGCAAAGGAATAATAACCCCGAAAGTCTTGTCTTGGTTGAAAATTCATTTATTGTGGAGAATTTATTTCTTTTAGTCTAAGTCGCTTAGCACAGACTTTGGACCTCGGTTTTCTTTAATAAGGTTCTCAAGAATTTCATTTACTTTTGTTTCTGATAGCGTCTCCAGAAAGTGAGTCTGAACAGTTTCCCTCTTTATTACTTATTATCTTTCACTTCAAAGTCAACAATTTGCGATTAAAGATGTCCAGCGCGACTCCTCTCTAGCCGATAGGAAATAATCGGAATATATTATTGCATTGCTGAAGACCCGACCTTTTGTGCAATCAGAGACAAACGAAAAATGAGATACAAAGTGAAGCACTCAAAGAACAGAGGGAGAGAGAGAGAGAGAGAGAGAGAGAGAGAGAGAGAGAGAGAGAGAGAGAGAGAGAGAGAGAGAGAGAGACAGAGAGAGAGAGAGACAGAGAGAGAGAGAGAGAGGGCGACTGTACAATATGAGAATTAAAGGAAGGAAGAGGATCTTTGTTGCACAAAAAACGAAAAAGGATCTCGGATTTTATTCATTGAAGCTAAGCAAAGAAAGAGAGAGAGAGAGAGATAGAGAGAGCGAGAGAGAGAGAGAGAGCGAGAGAGAGAGAGAGAGAGAGAGAGAGAGAGAGAGAGAGAGAGAGAGAGAGAGAGAGAGAGAGAGGGGAGCCTGAGAGATTGAAATCGCGATGTAGATGGAAATATTGAACGTGGACACCATCATTATGCCACAATATCACAATCAGAAGCCAAGAAAAAATGGCAATCGGGATTTTCCTCACTGCCACCACACGCTGGGACTTCCGATATGGCCATTGTAAATCGCAACGTTCGTTTATAGACATGAAAAAAAATGTGTTTCAAATTGACTGGAATCCCTATGCCCAACTTGCTCAGTAAGAGGGAATATTACCTCATTTCCAGGGTTACTCCATCTTCAGCGCCCTCGATGTGGATGTCATCCAATGCACGTGAGCTCGTGCCATCTCACACTAATGATTGCATTTGACGCCGTTTTTCAGAGCTTGGTGTCCATATAAATTCAGCCAAAATAAATATCATTGTTCTGCCGAGACTCCCGCGTCCATTACCAGCAATTATTGTTGCAATGGATATTTCTTTTTATACAAAATCTAAACAAATGTACGTGATATTCCTGGCACAAAAACAATACTTGTCATCAGCTTGCCAGAATGATAAGGCTATTCGGAAACGTGACAAAGATCAGGGGAGATAATTAGTTTGTAATGATGTGTGCACAGTAGTTCCCCCTATCTCCAACATAGAAATGGATGTTCCCCGTGAATGTGACGTAATTGTATGCCTACTGGAACATCCCCAAAATAACAGAAATAACGCATAGTGCCCATCCAGGCAATGTTCCAGTGGTTTCTCTTCTACAGGAGAATGAGAAGCAAAATGCCGAATATTGTTAGAAGCTCTTCTAGCGTCTTTTTGATAGCAGGACCAACTGGCCTTGGGATTTCGCTAAATGTTCTGCCTTTCTGTCTCCTTGACTGCCCATCATGCCCATCCCGTCCTCCCTCCTCGGTTTCTCTTCAACCAGCTCTCAATTTTGGCATAATTGTATACCGTCCTCTGTTTCAGACTCGACCCGACCCGAACCCCAGGTGTTTCTTTAGTGCTGCCTAAAAACAATAATCTGCTTCTCTGTTCGTCTGTCCGTCCGCATATCCTAGACATCACAAATCACATAGCACATTGTTATTGCAAAACACTGCTATATAACATTTCAACATATTTTTCTCCTTATAACTGCGGAGGGGACACGGTAGTCTAGAAGCAAAAGGTGCTCGCCTCTCATGCCGAAGGCACCGGGTTCGAATCCCGGATGTTGGAGTTTTGGTGTTTTTTTTCTCCTATGTTCCTGTCCCTGATCCCATGGCAAGTAAGATCGAGCACCTAGTCTTCTCGGATAAGGACGAAAAACTCGGAGGGCCGCGTGTGCATATTTGCGCACGTTATAGATATCTTGGCCCTTGGCAGTTGGAAATCGGAAAGAGCAGGCGATATAGAACGCTCCGCTGGCAAATTCTAAAAAACTAATCCCTACCACAACAAGAAAAATGGGGTGTAAATACCAGCGGTGCACCGCCTAAAATAAAGACCTAAAACATCCACCGTATAGCTTCTACTTTCGGGATTAAAAACGTTGCCTCCTTTTAACAAAGTAATGAATAGAATGAAAGCTGAAGTAAGACTCTCAGTGTTCAAGAATTTACCATAGACTTCTAGAAAAAATGTTGAAGTGATTTTTTTTTTTTTTTGTCCTTCAATCAAATAATTGTGGGGGGTGGGGTTGGGGGTGGGGTGGGGGGTTGAACCTCCTAGAAAAAATCTCCCCCACCCTATTGCACCGAAGTAACGGAGAATCTTCCACTGGTACAAGTTTTCCAATGACCCTAGTTTTGCGATCTTTGTAGTCATAGAGAACAAAACCATCAAGGCTACATCACTTTAATCCAGACAAGCTTTATCTATTCCAGCGGATTGAAAGTTCTGTTCTGATCGTGTCTGCGGATTCAAAATAGCATCATAATGGTGTACGAAGCTCAGAGACAACGAATCTTATTTTGAAGGACACAATTCACTGTGCTGATTTCTGTACAACCAGATTCATTACTGATGAATGTCTAGGAAATGAATGTAGTTGATACTCGTGCACTTTGAATTCTTTCCAGACATTTACAGATCAAATGATCATTAGTATAACCTTGAGTATAGACATGAATGTGTTTGTAGGATGCAAGCATTATGGGATGTCTCAGAAGATGTATACCCAAATGAACTGCTTAATGTTGTATGTGACTGCTCTGAACTGCGTTGTCACCAGTGTCTGGCCCAGAACGCCCCATCAATTTGAGCACATGCGATAACTCAAATAATTGCACGAGTGTCCTCTCAATTTGAGTTACAACTATTGGAGGTATCTTAATTAACATAGTATTACTTAACTATCCAATATGTGTGCACATTTAACAATTTTTTTTTGATAGACCCGGTGTTTAATTTGCATAAATATCAAATCTTGTAAGTGTTTTTTTTTTTTTATGCCTTATAATTTCCTGAAATTTACATTTTTTTTTTTTTTAACGTTTCCGATTCGGATATGGCCAACTATCTATTCTTCCTCTATCAAATCTCGCTCTTCTGCATTTTCTCCTCCTGCCCTCTCTCTCTCTCTCTCTCTCTCTCTCTCTCTGTCAGTCTATCTGTCTGTCTGTCTGTCTGTCTGTCTGTCTGTCTGTCTGTCTGCCTGTCTCTTTCTCTCATTCTCTAACTTCTTTCACGAGCCTGCCCACACTTTTGTGTTATTGTCAAAAGAGTTTGTATATTTTTAATATTTATGTTCTTCGTTGTGGTTATTGTTGATGTCAAAAGAAATCATTGACCCTAAACGAAATTATGCTTCATTGCGTGATGAGTTTTTCCTCTCCTTCATCAAGCACTCTCGGGGCTCATAACATTTGTTAATGAAGAAACAAAATCGATATTAATTTGCAAGGACGGAGAACTTTCAACTGATGAACAATGGGCAGCCATGAAATGAGGTTGAGCGAGAGACAACTGGCAAATGAGGAAAGCCTTGAGTAATAATAAGAGATGAGGAAAACGAAGAAAGATAAGGACAGTGCCAAAATGATGAAAAGGACGATAAGCAAAATGTTAATTTTAAATAGACTGTTGTTAGAGGAACTTGGTATTTTCCCTAGTAGGCCATTGCTGAGCAATGAACACACATTATTATTTTCTCTATTCGGTCTATAATTACTGTACGGTCCCCTAACAACAGTCTTCCAAATACGATCAAATCTGAAAAAAAAAAAAGTTCATGAGAGACGTCAGTATTGTAAAATAACCGTGTATTATAATTTTAGGAAATAATTTAAGTCATATAGATAAAGGTATTAGTTTAAATGAAATTTTAATCAGTGTATGAGTTTGTATGAAATGTTGGGAAGTTTGCAAAAATTAACATAGACATGGGGAAAAAATCTTGTAAAATAAACTTTGAAAAGCATGACAAAATATTGACACCGTAACTAAAAAAATGAAATGATCTGCTATAATACATAACTAAACAGTGCCAGACCCATTTCTTAGCACCGGATACTAATGAAACATGTTCAGACACTGATCCTGCACAGAGCATGAAAACGTTATCAAAAAAATCATGATGATTATGATTATAGCGGTGGTAACTGATACAGTAAACTTTTTATAGTCTGTTAGGCACAGCGAATGAGATGACAACAGTTAGTCTGAATAAGAGTTGATGATGATGATTCAACAACTTGAGTCAGTCTCTCATTCAACTCATCCGTTCTGATTTGTAGAGACTGAGTGGTGCGCTAAAATTATCCGCTTGTTAGTTGTTGTTTTTTTTCTTTTCAAAATTCCATTTGAAAACTAGGACAAATGACAAACACACACAAAAACAAGACATATATACACACACACAAAAGGGCCACAGAATCAAATGACGTCAATACAGGAGAGTCAAAGGAGAGACAACTCCAAATCCAGGAAAGATTCCAGGGCCGGTAATGCGGTTCATTAAGATCACATTTTGTACCAAATTTGTCTGAGGACTGACGCGTCTTTCATGCCGACCAGTGCCTGAGACAGCTTGGACCGACACAGTCGCTGTAAACAATTAATATCAAACCAGATAAAATTCAAAGTGTTTACAAGAACCAGGTGATATTTTTAGACCTGCGCGTCTATTGCTACCGGATTCACCGTTTGACTAGTCAAATATTAACATCTGCGTATTTTCCGAGATCACTTTCTGTATGGGAATGTCAACTACTTCGTAATTTATCAATAGAGAACGCGTATTTCTTCGATACTTTACAACCAGATTTGATTGGTGGGGTTGGTTTTAGGGCTTATCAGAGAATAATTTCATCGTTAAAATTTAATGAAAGCCCACAACAGTGTCAAAAAGCAGTATTATATGCTATTACCGCACATCCCTCCATCTTGGAGGTGCTATTCTGGTTTTAAGAAGGGGTATAAGTAACGCTGATAACAATGTGACTTTTCGGTTTTATTATACTCTCCCGTACGAGACATAATGCAACCATCCGTTAGTTATAGTAGAGAAGTAATTTCAGTGCCATCAACTATATGTTGGCACTGTTTTGTCTAGGCGTGGCGATCGTTATGACAAGATAAAAACATAATACAGTATGGCCGTCTGTTTAGGTTTTTACGGACTCTTGTGCTGTGTGTCAGTTCTGGCAAAGACCATTATTTTTAGTCACTTTGTTTCTGTGTTAATCTGACATGATTATCGCGTTTATCTCAGCCATTATTGAAAGGTAGGCCTACTTTACTCCGGAGACTGAATCTAAGAGACCTCTTATCCCCCCCCCCCCACCCGGCCCCGCTTTTTCTCCTCACCACCATAAAGAGTAGGCGAGAGCATGGACCAGATACCAGATCTAAGAAGAACGCAAATTTTCTGTGATAATAAAACCTGAGAGGCTAAATGAAGAGTTGCGGTTGTTTATCAAATATCAGTCTTTCTCTGTAACAAGAGAAGAACGTTATTTCCATGGAAGGACAAAACATGTCATGTTCTATAGAGACAGCACCCGTTGCATGTGAAGACTGAACAGATGGCGGTATCTGATGTGGCGTCCTATCCCAGATTAGTGTTGAAGTCAGTGGGGTTGTGGGATATATTAATTGGCTCCTGAGTGGTGGACTGTTTAGAGCAAGGAATAAAAAAAAGGGAGTTGGATAACGTACGCAGACAACTTTGCATTAAATCAAAGCCTAGAAATATGAAGTTTTCACCCAAATACTTTAAAAGTAATGTAGTTTGAGATGAATGAATAAAACTGTGGGTATATTCGTCCCACGCTCAGCGAAGACAATTTTCAGAGTTGAGCCTACACTAAAATTTTCTAAGCCGCATTTTTATCTATCATACCTACCTTTTCCTGTCCGTTTATTTATTTATTTATTAATTTTTTTTGCCGCTTAAGACACTCAAAACTGCGTGTTCACTTAACGAACTGCCGGGTGCGCACGCCGTGTCTAAGAGTTACAGAAGTACACAGACTCCAGTGGTGGGACCAAATGTGACAGTATTTTCTTGAAATTAAAAAAAAAAACAACAACCCAATCACACATACATTAGCAACCAAAGAAACTGACAGGGTCTGAAAATCTGGCGTAAATTTGTAATAATAAAGCTCATGATCCAATAACAGGTTTATCCCAAGCAACGCTAAATACCCCAGCTAGTCATTAATAAAATTAACATGGCCGGTTTTTCAACTTGCCACCCATACTCTACAAGACCATAAGAAACATAAATTATCGTAGTTTAAACATACGACAAGTAACACGTCTTCCATACTAGACAGTGTGTATACAGGAGCCGGAAAGTGTTTACATGTTTTTCACTCTCTTTCTCTCTTATGCATTTGATGATGTTGTTTTCAGTCTGCCCGTCTGTCAAGGGTACCCCGGGTGACAAAGCTTTGTTTACCAGATTGTCAGCTCGGGTCTGACACTTCTCATGTTTTCTGGGCAACTGAGGGACGTTCTAGCAGAGACTTTTCCTAGCCTGATTTTGTCCTTGAAGGGTTGAGTCCACAAAGCGAGTGTGAGGATGTCAGTCTATCAGACTGTACCTTCTCCGCTTTGAGTCTACAGATGTGTACCATCCTCACCAGGCATTGTCACCAATGAAGTTTCATCGATTGTACATTGTACAAGTTGTACATTATAAAAAAAAATATGTATAAGTAGACACTCTCTCCCGTCACTCCCAACAAATCGTCGCTGCCAGACAGACATTTTCAAAATGAATTTTGGATGAGGTAGACAGACAGCCATAATGGTCAGACGTCTAATTAACCTTTTCCCTGGTTGTTTTCTTATCAAATTTAACAGCTTTTTTAAACTTAACTTTTTGTTTCAATTTTTCATTTTCTTCTCTTCTTAATCATTCTGTCTCCCGTCAATATTTAATCCAGCCTTTTCTTCATCCTCTTATTTTCTTCAACCACTTTTCGGTCTGCACTTCTACTTTTTTAGGCGTGTGGGTGGTGGACGGACGCTCCTGGCAGCCCCTTCCCCACCCCCTCCATTTTCTGTCCTGTCGTTCTGTTTACATTCTGTCTGTCGTCTTGCTTAATCCTAACACAATGTGACCCTTCTCGTGTCGACGTGCCTTCTCTGAACTCAGACTCAAAGTCAAACTCCTACTTTCATAGTTAGATGAGTCCAGGATAGTGTAATCCAAACGTAACATCGAGTGCTCCAGGATTTTTTTCTTTTGGTCTTGGATTCAGGAGGCCCTGAACACTGAAACTAAGTTCCAATAATTTTTAGCTTTCAAGATTTGATCAGTGAAAAAATATAATTTTGTATTGACTTAAATTTTCATTATCCTCAGCTTTCAGAAACAAACCTAAAACGTTACATTTCCTTACAGACCATCTTGAAAACATGCTGATATACTTTCAGTATGCCATTTTGCTTCACTACATCCACTGAAATGTCTGTTTCATAGCTCGGCTCTTAGGTGTTACTGTATGTACTTGAACAACACTGATATTGCAGAATCTCGTAGAGAAAAGAGCTCTTATCCTTATCAGTTACAATTGTCTCCTTGCAATAAACGAATACTTTTTTGAAAGAAACACAATGCAGTCGTTTTTTTCCCACTAGTTTAGTAACTATTGTTTTGATTATTTTATCTAAGAAAAGCTACGACATTTTGTCGCGATCCAGAGCTGCATTTCTCGTCAAACTAAAGCTTATGGACATGGATTTCTGCATGTTTCGCATTTCTTGTTTCCACAATGATTACAGGACCCCCAGGCAAGGGGGGGGGGGGGGAGGGGGGGGTGTTCCACGTTCTTGAAATGAAGATGCTTTTTTTTTTTTTAGCGAATTTGTTTACAACATTCAACCACTTGTAAGGCTTCCAGGGAGCTTGTCCAAATTACGATTTTCCGCTCTGTGCCGAGATTTTGCGACCATTCATTCGGAAAATATCCCCGCTAGTGACCTGGAAAAGAGTGATACGGGGCCGTCTTTAGTAACCCTACTATTTTTCCTGGCTTTACAACTGCTTGATTGCATCCCAATAGATTTACGCTATGTCAGCAGAGGACTTTAAGGTCTGAACCTTGCGAGCCAGAAGTATTACATTAACCTGATCACTAACTTCGCGAACAGTTTCAGGGTTTTGGGGGTCATAAATATTGGACTGTAGCATATCAGTGGAAAATGTCTGCCCTTTGCTTTCTAAATGCGGCAAGTCACGGAAAGTGTTTTCATGGATGAGACTACTTCCCAAGTGAGATAAAAAGTTTCTAAGACTAAAGATTACTCTGCAGCCACAATCTTGACACGTTCAATGCCTGAAATCATAAACATCTATTTCGTTCCATCCTTTGAAAAAGCTCTTGGTAAATTAAAAATCAAAAATCCTAAATTGAATATCCGGGAGACAGTAAAATGAAGCGCGGCTTAAAATGTTATCGATTTGGAGATTTGGTTTTGAATTTCCAATTTTATTATTACAGTTTTTGGAATCCCTGAATTTCTGTCCTTACGACCCTCTTCATGTTTTTCAATGTCTACCATTCTTCTGATAATATCGCAAAAGGATGTAAAACTGCATTATCATAATTGAGAGAACTCCACACTGTTGCACTTTAAAATATTCTTTTTTTGGACTAAGTTTACATCTTCAGCATTTTAAATTAATCTTTTTGTTTTTTTGATTTTAAACAAAACGCTCAACTAATTTCCCTGGAGATGGAATGTACTCAACGCCAACACAGATGAAATAGAAAGACTGTGTAAATAGCAATGATGTGCTTTGATGTACTGAACCGCTATTATATCAATTTACTATGTTATTTGCGGCATGCTTTTGTAATAATATGTACTGGACTCTCTTTCGGAAACGGCACACCAAGAAATAAAGAAAATGAAAACATGACACAATTAATATTATCTGCTTCACTTTGCTTAGCCTGTAAAATTATAGCCGTACTTTTCGTTGCTTTTCTCTCTCGCACATTACGATCATCTTGACGAATTTTAACATAGTTATTTCGCAGCAATACCACAACAGATAAAAACTATTGATTGGTGCAAAATTTTATCAGACATTTTAGATTTTTAAGACACACACAAAAAAATGCCACATTGACGTAAAGATAATTATAAAACAATAATACAATATAATAAAACAGACGTTTTTATGGAATCAATGATGGTCGTTCTTCAAGATAAACTGTATAGAAATGAGGGTAAGTAAACAGAAAACGATTAAAGCAAGAAATCTTGCTTGAGAACGTCTCTCACACAGACGGTACATTCTGCAATTTTCTACACCCTAGGCATGATCGTGATCATCAGCATTTTATTCATCTTCTCCATCTTTATACAGGGCGTCTCAACAACGGTATACACAGACAAACAACTTAATGTTGTTTGCAACTCTATGAACTGTGTTGTCCCCAGTGTCTGGCCCAGATCGGCCATCAATTAGAATGAGATAACTCAAATAATATACACATCTATCCTCTTTAATTTAATTATCCTGGATGAAAATTAATTGACATTGTATTAATAATTCAAAGTGTGTGTACATTTATTCGACACATCCTATTGCTGCCCCGTTTTGAGGATATCATGATTCAGTTAACGCCATCCCTAGATTGTTTCCATTCAGTTATGCACACAAACTGTTCTTCAAACTTTCTCTTCCTTTTCACATTTAATTCCTTCTATGATAAATCTCATCTCATATGGAACAATCGAGGTACCAGAATAGACTGTACCTGATTAGAGCTACGGAAATAATTGTCCGTTGACCTGAAAGTACTGAACAGACACCGGTCTAAAGTACTGAACAGACACCAGACTTGCTTGTCTAATATCAGTCAGGGAGGACAGTGGAGAGGGTGGACTTGGATGAAGCACAGAAAGGACAGAAAGAGACAGACAGACAGACAGAAAGAAAGAGAAACAGTGACGGTAATGAAGTAATTTCACAGTGTGTACAGTGTGACCAGACAAGGCGAGGGTAAAAAGTATGTTTGTACTAGATCAGATGTTCCCGACCTTTTTATTCCCGTTTACCCCTGGCAACCTTATAAACGAAACATTTACCCTCGCCTTGTGTTGTTCAGTATACCGAGATAATAATGGCTGCCATTATCCGCCAACGTTATCGGGGGATACTATCCAAGTTTATCCGCCAACAATATCGCCCCCCCCCCCCAATAAATTTAAACAGACTGATTCCTAATAAAAAAGACTTTTATTAAAAAAAAACAAACAACAACCTGAGAATCGAACCCTCTCATGCCAAGGGTCCCGGGTTCTAAACCCGGGCAGTGCAGGCATGTTGGAAATTGGATTTTTCTCGTGTTTTCAAGTCCCTGGTCCTATTGGGGGGTAGGATCGAATAGTTCTTGGAAATTGGATTTTTCTCATATTTTCAAGTCCCTGGTCCTATTGGGGGGTAGGATCGAGTACCTAGTCTTCTCGGATAAGGACGAAAAAATTCGGAGGGCCCGTGTGCACGTTGCGCACGTTAAAGATACCTTGGCAGTTGGAAATCGTAAAGAGCAGGCCGAAAGGCCGCTGCCCGGGCAAAATTGAAATTAATAGATTAAAATTTATCCATATCATCTCCCCCCCCCCCCCCCCCCCCGCCAGAACAAGAAATAATAAAACAAGTAAAGTGAGGTGTAAATGCCAAGGGCAGCGAACCTCCTAAAATAAAGACCTCAAAACCTGAGAATCGAAACACCGACACCCGACTGACAAGCTAAGATGCTACCCACTACGCTACTGCAGACCCCCGTATAGCTGTGAAGAAATTTTTCCAAAATAAACATCACTAAACCAATTATCAGAGTATAAGCACTCTGTATAATACTAATAATAACAAGATTCCGAACTATTCGAAAATACAGGAGTTTGACGAAGCTGGTTATTATGGAACATATTCATCAGGTAAATAAAATATATGAGAAATAAGTGTCATTTTGGCATATTATGCATAACTTGTGCTATATTTCATACAGGTTATTCTCCACTGAATTAGAGCAGTGCGGGCAGTTTCTCTCCAGTTGGGAACCCCTGGTATTGCAGGATTTAGACGTAGAGCTGGAGTATTGTTACAGTTCAAAAAGGGCTGAAAGAGGGGCGGGGATGTATTGCTCACAGTCAAGTGTGTGTGTGTGTGTGTGTGCGTGTGTGTGTGTGTGTGTGCGTGCGTGCGTGCGCGCGCGCGTGTGTGTGTGTGTGAGGGGCACGATGACATTTTGGGCCTAGAGTTGGTGAAAAGAAAGATAGCGTAGACAATTAATTGGTGTGAGGAGGTAATGTGGCCATTTAAATCACTTTGTGTGTGTGTGAGAGAGAGAGAGAGAGAGAGAGGGAGAGAGAGACAGAGACAGAGAGAGAGAGAGAGAGGGACAGAGAGAGAGACAGAGAGAGAGGGAGAGAGAGACACACACACAGAGAGAGGGAGAGAGAGAGAGAGGGACAGAGAGAGAGACAGAGAGAGAGGGAGAGAGAGACACACACACACAGAGAGGGAGAGAGAGAGAGAGACAGAGAGAGAGAGACAGCGAGAGAGAGGGAGAGAGAGGGGGGGAGAGAGAGACAGAGAGAGAGAGAGAGACAGAGAGAGAAAGGGAGAGAGGGAGAGAGAGAGAGAGACAGAGAGAGAGACAGAAAGAGGGAGAGAGAGAGAGAGACAGAGAGAGGGAGAGAGAGAGATAGAGAGAGAGAGAGAGAGAGAGAGAGGGAGAGAGAGAGAGAGAGAGAGACAGAAAGAGAAGGAGAGAGAGAGAGCGGGTGGAAGCCACCCGGGAAACAAACACTCTGTATACAATACAATTTTCACCTAAAAAAACAAAACAAGTTTGTACGGCCTAAAAAACAGTTTTACAATCGCTCTTATCTTTCATTTGACCACCAATATTGCACACATGATTTCTACAATCTGATTTGAAAGAGATAATGTTGTGGATTCACAATTTCCTTCTGTGCTGGTGGAAATGTGTTTCTCAGGAATCTTCCACCATCTTCCATCCGTTTACTTTGCATCCATTTAATGGGAATCTTATCTTTATTAAGGAATCTGAAATTCACGCCAGAAACGGCTCCGGGGGCCATCTATAAAGTACGTATGGTCCATTGTGGCAGGTTTTTTTTTTGTTTTTTATCCCCAACACCTCCCCACCCCCAATGTACACGTTTCATTCGTCCCATGCCATCCCCAGTCTGCCTCCGTTACGGCTATTAGAATAATGAAATGTCGATGACAAGGCCTTGAGGTCATAGGGTTTCATGAGGTATTCTGCATGGGACAAGTTGGTCTAGAGGAAAGGTAATCGCCTCTCGTGCCGAAGGTACCGGGTTCGAATCCTGGTCGGTGCAGGGCATGTTGGAGTTTGAAATTTTGGGATTTTTTCTCATATTTTCCTGCCCCTGGCCCTATTGTAGGAAGGATCGAGCACCTAGTCTTCTGTGATAAAGACGAAAAACTCGGAGGGCCCGTGTGCACTTTGCGCACGTCAAAGATACCTTGGCAGTTGGAAATCGAAAAGAGCAGGCCGAACAGGCCGCTGCCCGGGCAAAATTGAATAAAATTTATCCCTACCCCCAAAAAAGAAAAAAAAAAAACTCGCGCGGACCGGCGCTGCACTATGGCGACGACGTTTCTGATCCAGTTGTGAATGGGCTGTGATGACGCAAATGCAAATTTCCCAAATGGGATTAAAGAAAGGCACCCTAAAAAAATAATTGGAAAACGTACTACGGGCCAAGAACAGCCTCCCCCCCCCCCCATGCCTACGTGTACGTTGTTGTTGTTTTTTTGTGAGGGAGGACAAACCACCCGCCCCCCCCCCCCCCCCAAAAAAAACTTACTTTCTACGTGGCCCCTTTGCTTACGCCAGAGCAAATATTTTGTTTGTTCACTTTTATCACCAATTTGCATCAACGTATAGTCTGCAATAACTTGCTGATCGTGCTTCCTGAAATAGAATTCTCCCATGAATTCCACCAGCCAATAAGTCTGAATTTTGCAAAACTGGACGTAACTGGCCAGATAGTAAATTACGAGTTTTTCCACAAAGAAATAGAACACTGAGTACCAGGTTAAATGTTTAATAAAATGGATCAACTTTGTTCTAGAACGTTCTGCACTGACGGATTTAGATTTTATTGAAAATAGTGCTAGGACCAGTTCCTTTTTGGAACGTCAGCAAACTCCTCAGATTTAACTGCTATAGACATGACGTCAATGCCTGTGTGCAAGTACGAGTAGTTGGTGTGTACACCTCTTCAAGCAATAGTTTCTCCACACGCAAACACATCATTAAGATCTTATTGTCTGTGTAATCCCAGCGTGCACTCACAACAGCTCTTGTTAAATAAACAAGGAATCTGATATCTCTCCCTCTCTCTCTCTCTCTCTCTCTCTCTCTCTCTCTTTCCATTCACTCTGTCTTTCTTTCTCTCTCTCTCTTCATCTGTCCATGTCTCTGTCTGACTTTTCCCCCTCTCTCTCCCCCTCTCACCCCTCTCCTTATATATACTCATTGCGGATATCAGCCATTTTAGTTGTAAGGACCGACGCATAACCATGCCGATAGTAGCATTGATTTTGATTCGTTAGCTTCAGTCGTCGCGAACCAATCGGTGGCGAGTTAAAAACAGTTCACTGCGGTAAACAATGGCACGTATGTGCACGCATATGGGAGGCGTTCGGGCAATTCTTTCACTTCCTTTCCCTTGTTTACATAGATGGTAGGGAATCTGACCAGTTTGGATCCATCCTTTCTACCCCTGTCATAACAGTCAACTACCATGCAACCAGCAGGCCTTTTAACCGCTCAGACATATCTCGAAGTTACATCCGTCAGCTGATCCACCCGCCATTTTGGGTGTCGGAAGTACAAAACAAAAACACTCTGTGACGTCATTCGCAAAGGGCCCATAATGAAAGCACAGAATTCCCGTTATTGTTATCATAAATAATTTGAAGTAATAAATTTGATTCTGTTTATAATCTACCACAACTTTCCATATATTTTGTAGCAGTGAAACTATATAGGATAGATGCAGAATCAGAAGCCAGCTATGAGGATCGTTTTTCTGTTCTTTTCAACAAATAACATTGGTCTGAAAAGAACAAAGGACGACTGGGTAGTTGAATAAAGAGTATGCCTCAGAAGCTGCAGAAAGAAGGCGCAAAGGAAAGCAATGTTATATTTTCAGGAAGAAAACCTTGACACAGTATAATATTTCAATGGACTGGACAAAGATAAGGATGGAATATGGCTGGTTACGCAACTAGTTATAATACAGGAAAAGATACGAGTTTCCAATTAAATAGATGTCGAGACTAAGACACTAGCAGACGCCTATTGTTATAGGGATAGAGTTTGTTTTTGAGTCCACAGGCGTTTCTATTTTGTCGATGTGCAACAACTTTGGCTGATTTGGTACACACATGTGCGTGCTTGCATGCAGTGCCACACGCTTCATCTCATGTAGAACCTTGTCCTATTATGGTTCAGATGACATGAGTGGGCCGGGGGTCAAAACTGCAGGTTCAATATCAGGGGGTGGAAAGGGTGGATGGATGGGTGGATGGGTGGACGGACGGATGGATGGATGAATGTGTGGATGGATGGATGGATAGACAGGTGCATGGATGGGTGAATGGACAGGTGGATGGATGGGTGAATGGGTGGATGGATTTCAAGAAGAGCAAAAATATCATCAATACCAGTGCCATTATTCTCAACAAATCAATGAAAGCATTCTTATTTCAGCTGCAAGACCATGTCAATAATTAAAGGTGCCCAGCGCGATATAAACAATACCGAGCATACCTTCCCTAAAACTCGAAATAGAGTCAAATCTCCAGGATTATACTGGAATTATTAACACACTTTGTCTGCTCTGCAATGACGAGTATTAACATTCATATATTCGCATGACCGGAAGGAATCCAAACAATCAGGTACTTCAACCGACGAGCTTCTGGTAAGGAAGACTGAAAATCCGTATAACCGACACAAAACCGAAACTGGACCGACACCAAGACGCAAGAAAATCGTGCCAACGCAAGTCGTCCACTTAGAATGACGAGTTTCTGCCTCCTGTCTATCAACTTCTGACATATTGATTATTGAAGTTTCAGTGTGGTCTTAGCTTTTAGGAACACGCATTTTTTTCTGTTTAGTAATACCTACAAATTACACACCGAATCCGCTTGATACTTTGGCATACAATGGGGAAGGCCTGTAAGTGTAGTGTGTGACTCATTTCAGCCCAAAAATGGAGACAGAACCTTGACTTTATAAGGGGACGTAATCTTACTTTCCGAATTCACTGAAATTTAACGACTTCGGAACAAAACCGATACGGCACAAATACTGATACCTGTATCGTGTCAGTATCATGACGGTGTCCGGAATTTGGATTTTCAACCTTCACATCATATATTGAGTCAACTTACCGAGTAAGTCGGTGAGTGCAAGATTCACCAGGAAATAGTTGGCCGGGCTTTTGCGCATGCGTTTGTCGGTCAAGATAACCAGCAAAACGATGAGATTACCAATGACGGCGAAGAGGAAAACAGGAACGTAGACGACTATCAGAGCGACGTTGTTGACCTGGTAGTTGTCGTAGTTGTCATACATGGCATAGATATCCTCTAATGTAGTGTTGTTGCTGATGTTGAGGTCTGCCCCTAGAATATCCATCTGAAAGAAAAATCATGATAAAACTGATAACGTGACAAAATGGTAAACTGGTTATCAAAAAGTCAACTAATCAATCAACCTATTAGTCGAATATATAAAATAATAATGCATAAAGGACATTTCATAAAGTACATGCAAAGTAAAG
Organism: Onchidella celtica; assembly: GCA_963931925.1. Classification (NCBI taxonomy): domain Eukaryota; kingdom Metazoa; phylum Mollusca; class Gastropoda; order Systellommatophora; family Onchidiidae; genus Onchidella; species Onchidella celtica. Next base: position 8,068,981 of record OZ007571.1, on the reverse strand, counting down.
AGAGAAAAGACCGAAGATGATTATGATAATTATGATGATCATACAAGCGGACAGACAGACAACCAGAAACAAAGTGATAGACAGTGTGAAAGACATGAATTATAAATATCGTTATTAAGTCTACTTTGAAATTTAAAAAAAACCACCAACAAACACAGCCGTCCAAAAAAAAAAAAAAAGTTGGCCGTCCCAAAAAAAAAAGGTGGTCTTTTTAAAGCCTTTTGTTTTTCTTAGTCGGGCACACCTCCATCCTGACCACTTTGGAAAGATAAGCACGCACTTCCATGCTGATTAATTGCTATCCAAAATGAAAATATCCGAGGTGAGCTTTATGTTCCTGAAGTCACAGTTTATATTACTCAAATTGGGCTTGTAACCTGAGCCCAGAAAACCGGATTTGTTTAAAATAAAGATTGGATTACAGCCAGAGAACGCCGATACAGTAATATCTAACAGTGGGGAAAACACGCTCTAAAACACCATCTGTATCGCGTCATCTCAATTTGTGTGATTAAAAAAAAAATTTTTTAATATAATTATATATAACAACACCAGTAGTACGGTACTGCAACCTGTTACATACAAAGTGGAATGACCCAGGTCATTGTCCCTATAATCAGATATTCTGAAACCAGGCTAGCGTGAACGTACGTGTTCATGTGGAAAACAAAATGATATTGTATTATTTTGCTTATGTGTGAGTGAAACCGATATTTTAAAGGAGGGTTCTCAGCGGAATTATTATCATGGCGTAATTTTCAATGTCGCGATGTAAAAAGCTCTTGTTTCTGATTATTGTTATTGACATTTTTGTTCTCGTTTTAAATATATTAGTTTATATTATATTATTATTATCATTGTCATTATTATTATTAATTTTATTAATATCAGCAGCAGCAGCAGCATTATTATTCCTTATATAATTATTATCATGACTGTTGTGATATAATATGTTGCTGTTATTGTTATAATTATTATTATCATCATTATGATCATTCTCATCATCGCCATCGTCGTCATCCCTATTTACATTAACATTACTATGATATCTATTATTATTGCTATTATTATTATTATTATAGTCATTGCGTTTGTGCAGATCAGGTGATAGGCTCAATTAAATTAATGCAGTTTTTTTTTAAATTCTCAGTCAGAATCACCAAATAAACAACGCAGTTCGTCTCATTGCACAATTGTAATTTGTACTTCCATATGAGTTCCTAAACTCGCGATGCTCTAAATTACAGGAAATTCACTTGATTCAATCACTTGTACAACGACTTTCGCCATGGACACGTTGGTCTAGGGGCAGTTGGTTCGATCCCCTATGGGTGAAGACATGTTGGAACTTTTTTTGTGGGGAAAAAATTCATGTCCGTGATCCTATGGTAGGTAGGATTATGCACCTAGTCTTTTTAGATGAGCACGAAAAATCGCAGGGCCCATGTGCAAGTTGCGCACGCTAAAGATACCTTGGTAGTTGAAAGTCGAGAGAGCAGGCCGATAAAGGTCGCTGCCAGGGCGAAATTCTAAAAAAAAAAAAAATGATCCTCACCACACGAACAAACGGAAACAAGAAGAGGAAAAATAAAAACATGAAAAGTGAGGTGTAAATGCCAAGGGGAGGGAACCTCCTCAAATAAAGACCTAAAACAACGACCTTCACCCCCGGCAAAATAGGAAAGTGTTAGTTAGGACAAAGACAGGCATCATTATTCTAAAAATTGTCCTTGTGTGGAACTGGTCACCTCCAACTGTTTTTTGAAAAATTGAATTATTACTTTCACACGAAAAGTCAAAACTCCCGATGCCTCAATCTTTCCCTGGGTGTTTTCAGGATTAAAGACAAACTCTCTTAACTGCCCCTGTCCACAGCATCCACTCCGCTATTTTCACGGAAAGTGACGCATGAAAAACTCTCTTTGCCTCTATAGCCGTGAGGGGCGGAGCGGAACGGATGCTGTGGACAAGTATACAGAGGCAAAGAGTCCGTAAAACTAGCCAATACTGTGGAAACGAGCAGTAAGGGAATCACGTTTGTCCGGAAGATGTAAAATAGTGGTTTCCAACCTTTTCCAAGCAATCGCCTTCGTTGGGAACCACTGATGCAAAACTTAATAACCCCAGACAATATTACTGGCTACTAGAAGAGAAAGAAATTAGAAAGTAAACTGGTTCATATTACTTAAAGACGTCGACAAGAGACTTGAATTTGTTTTACTTGCAATATCCGTTTATGGCAACAACTAAATGCGCCCATCATTCACGGTAATACAGTAGATCATAGAACCATTGTGCCCATTTTCAATCTTTCTTGTAAAATGAAGTGAAACAGAAAACTTCACATAGGAAGAAATTTCATCCTTTCTTCTAGCAGATTCGGGCATCAGGAACGATGTGACTCCAAGGGCTGACTCTAGACAAATTCAATTTGTAACGGCAATAGAACTGATGATTACGGCAGTCAAAATTACCAACCTCTACCTTTAGACAAACTTTAAAGAAGAAATGCACTAAACAGAAACAACAAATTCAGGGATATAAAATTGTGTTGTGTCGGAATTTACAGTAAAAACCCCAGAATTATTTTCCTACAGGGACTGGCTCTTTAGTGCTCTAAATTACAGGAAATTCACTTTTTCTATCTGATGAGGACGCTAGGAAAATGGCACGAGAGGCGAGAGCGCTGATGATAGATAGAAATGGCCGGTAATCCATTTCGGGAGCACTATCAAGTTTAAGTAATGAGTGCTGAAAGTCGAGGGGAGACTCCCCTGGCAGAGCGACGTGTCATATCGTGCTCAGTGGCCGGAGTGTAGGTCAGACAGGCTATTGGTGATGTCATCAGAAGGTCATGGGGCTATCGCACCTTCATCAGCTTACAGCCATATTAACATATACACCAGCATACACAATAGTTCCTTTCCTTTAGTTCCTTCATTTTGTTTTTGTCATAAACGCATACACGTACTCTTGAACACAAACATGCATGTTCGACCTCTCTCTTCATCTCTCCTCCACACAGTCACCTCACTGTCTGTCTGTCTACCTCTCCATCTCTCTCTCTCTCTCTCCTGTACAGCCCTCCCGTCTCTGTCTGTCTGTCTGTCTGTCTCTCCCACTCTCTCTCTCTCCACTTCCCTCCTTCTCTCCTCTCAACCACGCACACAGCATTTCGTGAGGTTCACTTATTTAATTCTATTTTTAACAAAACTAACATAATTCAGCATAAAATCATGCTCAGCAAAAAAAAAATAAATCCCAAAGTCGTCAGTACCTAAATACCTGGTGATGACTAACTATGAAAATGAAACAGTTATTATTATGTTATCTTTTGATTCCTGTTCCCTGCACAATATTATTATTTAGGCAGTGGCTACGTTTACGGCAGATTACGCTCATACCCCAATAGAAACAAACAAAGAAAGGAAGCCCTGCTGTACGAACGGGAGTAAAGCTGAACAAAGAAAAATGGTGAGTTGTACCTTATTTACCACAAAAGGGACCACATGAAGCGATTAAGGTAAGCAAAAGATTCAAAACTGTCTCTTCTCATGCCAGAAAAAAGCAGTATTCAGATCCCCGAGTGCAGAGATTACAAACTGCTAAATAAAAGCTTCGCATCCCGGTACCCCATGCCTCACTCAGCCACCAATTCCAGACAGGACTAAATACCAGCATACCGATGACCTACACCTGGCACCACAAGCACAGCTAAAACCAGACGCAGAAAAATCTCTAACCCATTGACTCCCAGATTTTTCTGCCGTTTGAGTTCTTTTTTTTTCCCCACTAAGCGAAATTTCACAGGTTCGTGACTGCCAGATTATCGTTAGTAAATTGCACGACCGATTCTATTTTAGACCGCTAACTTTTGTGGAATGCCAAAACGCCTACGATCAGGATCATGGTATTAAAGAATCGCAACTTTCATTATAATTACTGTGATCAAATTTATCATTTTTGACGCCCGGTTGGTTTTGGAAAGAGCTATGAACAAAAAGATTATCCGAGTACATACGACGTTAAAATAATGTCACAAACAACTGCTTTGTTTCACTTAATCCACCCAAAATAGCGATGCTTCCATTCCCCCCCCCCCCCCTCCCACCTGCCCAGGGCACAGGGATTGAGCATGTGCACTTAGAAAAAGATTGAATTTGATCCAAAAAGAACAAGTGAAATTCTTGGGAGAACGAACGAAAAACGAAATAAAATTCAAATTTTTGTAGGCGCACAAGTTCTGTGATGTCAGCTGTACCAAACCAATGAACTAGAAAATGGGTAAAATCTTGACTTCCTTACATTATGATCGGAAGCAACAAGTTTCAGTCTGAAGATACAATCTCTTTCCTCAGTGATTATTAGGGAGGTGGGGGAGGTGAATGGCTGGGGAACTGCTGACGTAACCATTCCATTTTGGAGATAACAATCAACACAAAGGCAGCTTGAAAGCAATTACTGAAACTGAAAGCTGCCGTGGGCCAGTGGGACAGGCGACAGGAGACAGCTCATTGAAAAAGAGATTTCAGTTCTGTGGAAATGTCTCTTGGTTCTGATTCAGTGAAAATGACCTTTCTTCATCACTATTGGGCTGGATTCATGCAAGAGAAAAATCTGGCCAAAGATGATGGAACATTTAAAGGAAATTTACAGCCCAGATTTCTACTTCGGCAACAAAATAATGGCCAAAAAGAAAATATCGGGTGTGGGTGTACTTTATTCAGTCAGGGTTCAGAAAATTGCAGATGGTAAAGGAAACAAAGATGCAAGAATTACTTTACTTTCATTATTATTGTTACTCTGTCTAGAGACTTGAGCTGCTGAGGAAGTCGTGAAGTGCTGAAATAATTATGTACAGTGTTAAATAAATGGCTGGTCTGAATTACTGGATCTGTAATACTGTTTAAATGTTGACCCACATTTATATTACAAGCTCCTCTTCACTTTGTCTGTATGTGCCTGAGTGTGTCTATGTGTGCGTGAGAGAGAGATTTTATAAATTGTACCAACAGTCCTGAAAATCACCTTATCTGTGTACTTTCTTCCGGCTGAAGGATTTTAAGGATTAGCAATCGTTTTAGAATGACGAAAGATTTGGCTCACGGCTATACCCGACGGAAGTACATGAGACGGAATGACGATCACTGAAGGGTTCACCTCCGGTATTGTCTACAACAGGAAATCTGTCATACGGAAGATACGAAAGAGGATGAGATTAAGACGAAACACGGGGAATATACTTACCATAAAGAAGCCATCGATATGTCAGATAGATTAGTTCCTGAAACACTGTAGACAATGAATATTATATTATTCTAAAGTCGTCTTCCACAAAAAAAAATATGATGAGACTACACTGTATTCTCTTACCACAATATTATCTGTCTTTTAAACTCTCACCAGATCAAACTGTCCCAGACCACATAAACCTAATATAAAATGTTGTACTACCAGAGACGAGCTAATGTTCCTCATCCTATCCACCGATTTGGTAACTTTCTGCTCCTTACAAGGCAATAACATTCTGTCAGCAGCCCTGGTGGGGTAGACTTGAATCACTTGTCGTCTTCCTTTCCTGTCTAAGTTCATACTCTGATAAATAGCCCTAGAGATTCCTCGGATATTTGCTTCCATAGACTGTCACTGTCCTAAAGGATGTTTCACAAACTACTAAAGTTTCATCAAAAGAACGAACGCGGCGGTTTCGGTCGCAACCACCCTTTTATTAATTTCCTCATATTTTCTTCAAAGTATTTTGCCTTCCCTTCCTTGCAGCAGTTGACACTTTTGCCTACTCTGCATCAACGTATGAGCAAAACCTCTAACTGCTGAGAATCCTCTCTGTTGGCCCTTTCAAGTTAAATCCATTGTTCTGTTAAATGAAAAATCAACAGATAAATGAAATATCTCCGAGCTCAACACTCATAGAACTCCTGCAAAGAATAAGAGGAAATCCAAGATTTATGGAATCCGAGATAATAAAAACTGGCCAAGCTCTGAAAAACCCAATGACAGCAACGTATACAATAAATATGCAAGAAAGGCAAGTCAAAAACTCAATTGGGCATGTCTTGTGAAATCTTGTTTGTAATAACCGAAACCTGAAGGATAACAAGGGTCAGGATAAGGCAGAGGGAGACAACTAGTTGATGGCCTGGCAAAATAGCATGGAAAGTCTAGAGAAAAAGCCAATAATAGTGGTTAATGACTATGAGAAGCAGGGAATTATGATACCCAAACACCATTCGGTGGGATAACTAGTGATAGGTGTCGTTATCAGTGATTTCCTTACGTATTCACCATATCTGTCCGTTCGGGCATTGATCTCTTCCGTCTACTGGTGAAGAGTGAAATAGAGTGACTCTGAGCTGTTCGATTTATGACTTTTTCATTTCATGATATCTGCCTCATGGGAGAGTAGTTGATCAAAAAACATGATTTTAATGTTACATTAGTCCTGGAAGGCTGCAAAATCAGTATTACTCTTATTGTGCGCCCTCACCCAGCGAATGATAACAGTATCTTTGCTTTAGTAATGCAAATTTTTTTTTCGAAAACTTACAAGGAAATTGGTAGTACATAAAGTAGTTCCAACAGCACATTATATGGGCTTTTTTGTGGATGCTGCGACTCATTCAATTGATAATAAGCCTACAGTTTTGAATCTGTAATAAATAAAAAAAAAAAAATTGGCAACAATGTAATAGAAATACTAAAATAAATATTAAAATAATCATCTATACTATATATATTTGTGGACTTGAGATTTTTCGTTGCAAAAGGCTTCTGAACCACTCACCACTCAGACTTCAAATTTTATATGGTGCATCAGAATGGATGTAAGGGTCATCATCATCATTGCCTTTCTCACCCTGGATCAGGGTATAGGCCACCAACAAACACTTTCCACCCCTCTCTATCATGGGCCAGCCTCTTTACATTATTCCAAGTCTTTCCGCTTCGTTGCACATCATTTTCTCTGGCTCTTCTCCACGTTCCGCGCGGCCTTCCTCTTGATCTCTTGCCCTGGGGATTCCAATCCAATACCTTCTTCGTGATGCTGTTTCCTGGCCTCCTGAGAGTGTGGCCGATCCATCTCCATCGCCTCCTACCAATTTCCTCTCTGACTGGGCTCTGTCTTGTTCTTTTCCATACAATTTCATTGCTGACCTTGTCTGTCCATCTGATCTTAAGTAGCTTCCTCAAACATCTGTTGATGAAAACTTGGATTCTCTTTATGCAGGCCTGAGACGCATTCCAAGTCTCACATCCATACAACAGGACTGACTTCACGTTCGAGTTGAATATCCTCAGCTTTGTTTTTAGAGATATATCCTTGGTTCTCCAAATCTTGCTTAAGGACGTGAAAGCTGCCTGTGCCTTTCCAATTCGTGCTTTGACTTCTGCCTCTGTTCCTCCCTTATTGTCAATGATACTACCAAGATAGCAGAAGGACTCTACATCTTCCAGTGGTTGATCTCCTACTCTGACTTGTGCGCTTGGGGGTGCAACAATTCTTAGGACCTTCGACTTCGCAGGATGTATCCTCAATCCAATAGATTCTGAAATTTTCTTTAGAGCTGTAGTCTTTGCTTGCATCTGGTCGTGTGTGTGCGACAATAGTGCCAAGTCATCTGCAAAATCTAGATCGTCCAGCTGTGTCCATGGGGTCCATTGTATGCCATTTCTTCCTCCACTGGTGGTTTCTTTCATAAGCCAATCAATCACCAGGACAAACAGAAATGGGGACAGCAAACAACCCTGCCTAACACCAGTCTTGATATCAAAGCTGTCAGTAAGCTCGCCATCGTGTACGACTCTGCAACTTGTCCCCTCGTACATGCTCTTGATAAGGTGCACCATCTTCTCTGGGATTCCATAATGTCTCAATATTCTCCACAGTGTTTCTCTATCGATGCTATCAAAGGCCTTCTCGTAGTCAAGGAAGTTCACTATCAGTTGGGAGTTCCACTCTAGCGACTGCTCTACTATGATTCTCAGCGTGGCGATCTGGTCGGTGGTTGATCGATTACTCCTGAAACCAGCTTGCTCCTCCCGAAGTTTTGGGTCTGTTGCATTCTGTATTCGCTTGAGAATAATCCGATTGAAAACCTTTCCTGGGATGGAGAGAAGTATGATTCCTCTGTAGTTACTACAATTGCTGAGGTCCCCTTTTTTTGGAAGCTTCACGAGGTGTCCTTCCTTCCAGTCCTTTGGAAACTTGCCTCCGATCCAAATCCTCGAGAATAGTGAGTGCAGACCCTCTGCAGTCCCAGCAGCATCTGCCTTCAGCGCCTCTGGTGGGATCTGATCTGGTCCAGCTGCCTTGCCTCGATTTAACTGCTTTATGGCATCATTAATCTCTGCTTTAGTCGGAGGGGCGCAACTGATCGGTAAATCATTTCTTGCGGGTAGAATGTCGGGTGGGTTACTTGGTGGAGGTCTGTTCAAGAGGCTGTTAAAATGTTCTATCCATCTTTTTGCCTGAGCTTCCTTTCCAAAAATAGCTTTCCTGTTGTAATCCTTGACCGGAACTTCAGGTTTTCCATATTTTCCAGTAAGAGTCTTTGTAGTCTGGTAGAGGATCCTCATGTGTCCTCCTGTTGCTGCCTTCTCTGCTTTCTCTGCTAACATTCCTATGAACTCCTCTTTGTCTTTTTTAATTGATTTTTTGACCTCTTTAGCTGATGCTCGGTACTCTTCCTGGTTACCAACTCTTGAGCTTCTTGTACGACTTGCATTTACCTGTTCTTTTAGGTCTCTTCTTATCCTTATCAAGTCCAGTGATTTTTGACTGATCCATTCCTTGTGTTCCACTTTCTTTTCCCCAAGAACATCCTGACATGTCGATGTAAATACTCCTTTTACCTTAGCCCAGTGAGTCTCCAAATCTACTGTCTCTTCGAGGTCAACAAGGGGTTTGAATCTATTCCTCAGTGTCAGCTGGAACTCTTCCTTCTTGTCTCCATCCAGAAGGCTCACTTGAAACTTTCTCCTCTTTGTTCCTGCTCTGGTACCTTGTTTCTTGAGGCGGAGTTTGAGTCTTGCCAGCAGCATGTGATGGTCAGATCCAACATCAGCTCCTCTCTGCACTATGACATCCTCCAGTGAGCGTCTGAATCGTCGGGTGATGCAAAAGTGGTCAATCTGGTTTTCAGTTACTCCATCCGGTGAAATCCAAGTGGCCTTATGGATCCTCTTGTGTGGGAATACTGAACCTCCAATCACATAGCTGTTAAATGCGCAGAAACTTGCAAACCGCTCTCCATTCTCATTCATTTGTCCCAAACCATTGCACCCCATAATGTCCTCATACCCTGTATTGTCCTGTCCTATCTTGGCATTGGCGTCTCCCATTATAATGTTCACATCTTTTCTTGGCAATGTGTCAACTATTTCCTGAAGCTGGTTGTAGAAATCATCCTTGTCCTCATCGGTTGCTTCATTTGTTGGGGCGTATATCTGCACAATGTTCATGTTGATGTTCTTGTTCTTTGTAGTAAATGATGCCAATATAATTCTCCTTCCGTAGGGTTCCCATCCCCTCAGTGACCTCTGGGCGTGCTTGCTCAAGATGATCGCTACTCCTTCTGTATGCTTTTTGTCCTCCCTTCCAGAATACAAAATCTTTTCCCCAGAATTAAGTTGTTTCAGTCCGGACTGTATCCAGCGGGTCTCGCTAACTCCAAGTATGTGCAGTCTGTATCGCCTCATCTCCATTGTAACCTGGGCACTCTTTCCTGCTTCATACATGGAGCGGACATTCCACGACGCAATCCGGAGTGACTTGTTTGATGAAGGAGCAGTCAGGCCAGTGGAGTCCTTTCGGCTTTGTCCATTGTCCTTCATTGAATCTACAGGTGCAGATGCTCCCCCTTCTCCCAAGATAAAAGACTGATTTAAAGTATTTGCTTGTGTTTCTGTAACTGGTTTATTTTTACAGGGTGGGTAGTTGGCCCACCGCCAACTGGCTCTTCTCGGGAGACCAGGACCTTTGCACCTTTAGTCGCCTCTTACGACACGCAGTATCACGTCAGATGTATTCTTTGCTGTCCCTCTTCTGCAAGAGGGCCCCGCATCTGCACGGGCAGATGTAAGGGTGCACAGTTTTTAATAGAAGTCTCAAATCGGTTTAGTTTTTTTTTATTGGAAATTTATTGTTTCCCCAATTTTAGATCTATTTCGAGTAGTGGTTCGCCATTTTAAGGTTTCGTTATCACTTCCTGCGATGTGTTCACTATCAAACACACTAACCCGTGCGCAAATCATGCTATTTTACGGGATGCGCAGGGTGTCAACTCACAAAGGCAGAGCAGTAAGACTTATTTAAAAACAAACAAACAAAAATCAAATAAACAAATAGGAACAGGCAAAATGAAGCAGGTCCATAATAACTACCCAGAACTGAAACTAATATTCAAACCGATTTATCCCGGGCAGGGCCGGGGACCTCAGCTAATTATATATTGTTTGCTTTCTGTGTACAAAACACGACCTTCTATACATTTTTCTAAAACACAAAATGCATTGCCAAGTTTGTGACATCCGCTTCAAAATCTGGTGAATTCTCAATTTTTTCCCAGCCATTTCAACCTGTTCCATATCACGAGATCTCCCTTAAAAACCAGAAACATATTGTGATATCATTCGACATGCCTTTCCTTTCAATACCTACGCTGTCACAAGGGAAACAAATCTGCTCGCCCCAGAAAACCTCCGCCCTGTATTGTCTGAATGTCCTCATGCTCTCTTCTGTCATATATTCCCATCGTGCAGGATGAATAATGAGGTTTCCCTCAGTGTCGATGCAGGAATAAAGTTTCCCTGACGTCTATATATAATTTCCAATGCCCGGCATCATCGCCGCCCCCAAAACCCAATGCACTCGGTCACTCTGACCTCACCAAATCCCCCTCATGTTTCACGATAATGACTTTTGCACTCTGAAATCAGACGGCCATACATTACATATCTCTCAAATCCATTTCCTGCAGAATATTACACCTACTTTCCTACATCTGTCACGTCCATTTTCCCCATTTTATCACTAGAAAACGAAAAACAAGAAAAATTCCCTTCCTTCTACTTCATATTACGTGAGCATTTTGCATGAGACAGGATACAGGGCCCAAAATGACATTTCATTACTTGTGGGGTCTTGACATTCAAAGTCTTGTTTGTGCAGTTCATCTGCTTAAATTATTTTTGTATTTTTGTATTTTGTATATTTCTTTAATCCCATTTTGGGGAATTTGGCTTAGTGTCATAGCAGCCCAGTTACAACTGGAGCAGACACGTGCAGGGCCGGTTTGAAATGTTTGGGGGATGGGGGGGGGGGGGGAGGGAGTGGTAGGGATACATTTTATGTAACTTTGCCCGGGCAGCGGCCTGCTCGGCCTGCTTTTCTCGATTCCCAACTGCCAAGGTGTCTTTAACCAGCGCAACGTGCACACGGGCCCTCCGAGTTTTTCGTCCTTGTCCGCGAAGACTAGCTGCTCCATCCTACCTCCCATAGGATCAGGGACAGGAAAATAATGAGAAAAAAAATCCCAAAAATCCCAACATGCCTGCACCGGCCCCGATTCGAACTCGGTACCTTTGGCATTAGAGGTGAGCACCTTGCCTCTGGACCACCTTGTCCCCATAGAGTAAGAGATATAATTATGCAAAAAGTACCACCCATGTACTTTGTTTTTGTAAAAAGTTTGTCTTGATGTATACACGCTGTTTCGTAGTTATAAGTGACAATACTATTCAGAACATGAATAACGAAAAACCGTCGAGTGGTAATTAAGATAGTTATTAGGAAGCCATTTCTCCCTTTTCCGTACACATGAAGACCCAGCTTTAAAGGTAATAATTTGTAAATCAGGAAACCAAAGAATCCGTAACAATGTAAATCTGCGTTTAAAAGAAAAAAACCATAATCCATTTTAATATGTGAAGAGAGTGACATTCTCACAGTTAATGATTGTGTCAGAAAGAGGGGGGAAAAAAGAAAAAAAAAATAGAATAGATTGATCCCGAAGGAAATTTGCTTCTAGCAAGTGCAGAGGGAAAAAAATGGAAAGAAATAAAGGAGAAAAATCATAAATTAAATCCGGTGAGGAAATGGCCGAGAATCAGGCTGTTTGATGAACAAAGACACTGCAAATGGCAGATTTTTTTTTCACGCCATATAGAGATTTGTCAAGTCTTTGCTACATTACCTAAAAAGCTAGGTTTGTGTATTGTTACGTGACAAAAGATAATAGTTGTCGGAATTCATCACAGATTATTATTAGTTTTGTTCTCTCGTGATACCGGTATCTCGAGGGAACCAATTCCCAATACTCAGTATTGAAATAACCCGTACATTGCCCCTCCCTCAGGTCTCGAGAGACCAGCTTTTTTCATACTAGGTCACAGTTGCCAGATGGAAGTGCCCTGACCTTCGTGCCCGTGGTTGCTTACTGGGTCGTGCATAATATTCGAACTTGACTGATGGACAAGGAACTTTTACCGTAACTAAAAACGTAATCATAAGTCATCCTGACATGAGATGAAGTGGTATGTTCTCGTACCCTACGAATTACAGAATGGTTCGCTGGGTGTCTTAATAATATCTGAAAGGAGATGTAAAGGTAGGGTTTTGGGTAAAGGCAGTAATCAGAGTTAAGATAGGATAATTTTATGTTGCCAAGTAGGACAATTTATGACGAGAGAGAGACACACACACATATTACAGAGGAAGGACGAGAGAGAGAGAGGGACAAGGAACTTTTAGAGAGAGAGGGAGGGAGGGGCGAAGGAAGGAGAGAGATGTGGGGAGAGAGAGATAGAGAGACAAAAAAAGAACAACAAAACTTTGCTTATTAATTGCGAGTTTCTCATACGCCATTCTCCCCTATGGTTTGCAATCGACCTTTGTGTACTGGCCCGACTTTGTGTCATGGAAAAACAACATTTCCATTTCGACAATGAACAACAGAAAACGAGGAGAGAATGCGCCCCGATATACAATGCTGTTATTTCTTGTCTAGGGAAACCTCATATGGCACATGGCAGGGAAGCAACGAATTCACGAACCATTTTATTGAGCATTTCGGAGGATTAATGAATTCCTGAGAACTTTCTAACACGTTCTAAATTTTTGGGAATCAACAAACTCATTAAAAAATCCTCAAATTCCACATGTCAGAGAATCAAAAACTCCATGAAAACTTCACATTCCACAATTTCGTTGAAGCAAAGAACTGAGATATGTACAGACAGACACATGTCCAGAAAGAGTCATATATGAACCAAGCCGTGTGGTAGATATCCGAAATAAGACTACACTGAGTTCACAGGAAACTAGAAGTATGCACAATGCAAAGCCGTGAGGTGAAAATACTACGTAAGCATAGCAAGTGTGTACGTGGTATAAAATCAGATTCAAAAAGGAAATGCTCAAGAAATCTAAAGTACATTATAAAAAAATCCGAGAGGGATTGGAAGAGATCGTCACAGATCTGTATGACACGCAGCGTTGCGGGTCCTTGGGATTTTTGCCAAGATCTTGGGATTTCAGGGGTTACGGTGGGATCTTGGCATTTTCTTTTCAAAGACCTTCAGATTTCTCGGACATTTGTATATTTTTATTATTTATCTATTAAAAACACGATGAAAAAAAACAACAACACTGAAAAAAAAAAAAGACTTCCAAGTTTCTGATCACAAGCATCTACATGTAGATAAGACTTCCCTCAAAATGACGTAAACATACCGCTTTTACAATGCTTTTTGTGACTTAAAAGGTCAGTTTGAGATTGCTGCATGTGAGGATTTTTTGCACAGCATGATCTCCAATCTAACCTTCAATGTATAATCTAGTGAAATTGTAGATTTTTTAATGTATGTTTCTGGGTTTGGAACAAAATCTTGGTGTTTTTTTTTATGCGGGATTCTTGGGATCTTTGAAAATCTTGCCTGCAACGCCGATGACAAGACTGACTTAAGAGATGCAAGACACTATGAGCAATCCTCTCAAATTGGTAGAACATCCACTTTGGGCACCCCGCCAGCATGGTAAAAATCTGGACACAAACTCACAGACACATGTAATCATCACAGATAGATTCATGATTCATAACGGGAACTTGGAATTATTACAGAATTCGTACCAGCGCTTACTCCATAACTACCCTCCACTCCTCATCTGTGTTATTCGTTTGACTGCTTCCTATCTCCCAATAAAGGGCTTCTCACCCCGCAGTTCTGTATATAGCTACATTTCCACTCTGATCCATACAAAAAAAATGACGTAACATGAGAAAAAAATAATAACATGAAATGTCAGGATATTTGCACCAAATGAACAAACCGAGCATACAGGTATACAACTTCCATTGAATATGTTTTTAAGTTCCTCTGTCCTTTTTCCTTCTTCGTGTCTGTCCTACAAAAACTCGCTGTCTGCTTGCCAGAGTCTGTCGTTGTCAGTTTGTCTGTCTGTCTGTAAAAAGACTGTTGGTCTGTCTGCCGGTCTGTCAATAGACTGTTTGTCTCTCTACCTTTATTTCAGAAATGCTTGCCAGTCTTCCTGACTCTGCCTTTTGTCTGTCTGTCCATCTGTCTGTCTGTCTGGAAAAACTATCTGTCTGCTTGCCTGGGTCTTCCTGTCTGTCTGTCAGTCTGCCTGTCTGTCTGCCTGTTTGTTCGTCTTTTTGCTTTTGCAAAAAACTATACAATGCAATGGAGCAAACGCAAAAAGCATTAAGGTCACACCGGTTGCAATATCTTTTATGCATAGAAATGTCTACGCATTTGAAGTGTACACGGCGCTCTGGAAGCGGAAAAACGTGAAATCCCAGACGAAAAGGAATGAAACTCTAAACTTGATATCACGTTACCTCCACACACTGGGAAAATACTGTAATATCCCCCCATGTTATTGGACACTACAAGCCACTAACAAAATCTTTACACGAGATGCAAAAACATTTGGCGTGGCGTCCTGCTTTACTCCTGTCTTTAATAAGATAAGATATGACAAGATACAACTTTATTATTCTGTTGTCAGGAAATTTGTTGCCACAGCATCAGTAACAATATAACAGTAAATACAATATCTAGGGCAGGTCTTTAACACATACCGCACACACGCACATTGCTCAGACAACGTTACCAGCAAATAAGAACATTACTCACACACACGTGACACTGTCAGAACAATCCATTAGGAAAACTAACAACAGCATACCACATCAGGAAACACTACGACTTCCAATGGTCGATAGTATGCAAACTTTCAAACACTCACACAGTCCAAGAACAGAATAAGTTTAAAGACTGCGAAGAGCAGAGAAAAAAAAAGCTGCTGTGTTGTCGCCACTGAGCGGCTCCAAAGAAAAAAAAATGTCCATTTATTTGTGATGTCCAAAAGAAAATATTCGCCTTTCAAATGTATACCGAACAGAGAGATACAGCAAAATGTATACCGAATAGAGAGATAAAGCAAAATGTATACCGAATAGAGAGATAAAGCAAAATGTATACCGAACAGAGAGATAATGCAAAAATGTATACCGAACAGAGAGATAAAGCAAAATGTATACCGAATAGAGAGATAAAGTTAAATGTATACCGAACAGAGAGATAATGCAAAAATGTGTACTGAACAGAGAGATAAAGCAAAAATGTATACCGAACAGAGAGATAAAGCAAAATGTATACCGAACAGAGAGATAAATCACGTGTCATTTTGTAGCATGATGTTAAAGCGTGTATCTGAACTAGATTGCCGAATATGGTCTTTTTCTGTACCAGGGCATTAGGGTCCGCATCAAAAACCTTTCCGCAAAATGTATTTTTAATGTTCCCTAGTGAGAAACAGACATTTCCCCTCCTTCAGATCAGCCAAGTTGTCCTCTCGGAGTTGTTGTCGTAGATTCTAGATAAATGTCTCTCCCGAAAATCTGGGCTAGAGATTTGCTGTTGTAAAACACCCGCGGCAAGGACAAGAGTATGTTATGGATCCTTCATTGGATATGACTGTCAGATCAGTACTCTACGGAGCGCCCGGTGACCATGGTATATTAATTTGTCATAGCCTGGGTACCCGGCTTGGCCATGTTCTTGTGGTATGGATAATAAATTTTATCATTTACATCTGTATCTCGCTAGTATGTTCGCCCTTGGTTTGGCGAGTTTGGGAGTGGTTGTGGCGATCTTCTGTGTCTGCAGTTCCTTGTATTACGTTGTGTTTGTTCATGTTAGCCGACCAGATACCTGAGAGAGAGAGAGAGAGAGAGGCAGAAAGACAGACAGACAGAGACAAATAGACAGGCTGACACAGAGAGAAATAGACAGACAGACTGATTGACAGACAAACAGACAGACAGAAAATCAGACAGACCGGCATCAGATAGATAGATAGATAGATAGATAGATAGATAGATAGATAGATAGATAGATAGATAGATAGATAAATAGATAGATAGATAGATAGATAGATAGATAGATAGATAGATAGATAGATAGATAGATAGATAGATAGATAGATAGATAGATAGATAGATAGATAGATAGATAGATATAGAGAGATAGAGAGATAGAGAGATAGATAGAAAGATAGATAGAAAGAAAGATAGATAGAAAGATAGATAGATATGCACTAAGACATGTCCTCTCCATCCAGCTCGTCACTGTCAACACTGAAATTGCCTGTACCAGCACACCAAGACTTTACTCCAATACATTTGATCACCACCAGCCATGGAGATTGACAAACATCAGCGGTAACGTTCCCATTGTCATAGGTTCCAAGCACGGTGCAAGACACTGTCAAGCGATACAATGAAGGAACTAACTGAAATTGCCAACATTGGCCGTGTACTACAGGGCGTTGGGGGACTTCCCTAGGCCCTCCATCTTTTCCCCCAGCTCCGTTTCTTCTTCACCATACAGATCATGGGGCAGAAAATAATTGAAAACCAGAGATAACAGGGTTTTCGGGATAGGCTGTTGTTATAAGTATGTACGCACCCCACGCTTTTTGCGCCAACGGCGTGTACGTATAATGTACCTATCCCTGACCCTTTCTTTATCCTCTGCCATAAATCCTTATCCAATCCCTAACCCTGTCCCATACCCTTTCAACCAAAAAAACAGGAGGAAAACAAAAAGAAAATCTGAAAGAATAATTAATTAAAGCTGTTGTTAGGAAGATTTCAGGAGGAGCTCTCCAGCTCTGGAGTCACAAAAGACTTTAAAATACGTACCCTTAGCGCAAATAATTCGGGGGACGTGGGTACACGTAACAACATTCTTCGGGAATGGGGGAAAAAAAAGTGGGCTGGTGAAGGGGGAGAGAGGATTATGTCAATCAAATTTGATTGAATGAAAATCACTTTTGAAAGTTGTGCGGAGATTTGAGGTGACTAAAGCATACCAATGTAATGAGATAAGCAGGAAACGATCATTTATTCGTGTTTGTCGAACATGTCAGAAAATGCTTAGGGAAACCCTTGTAAGACGCCGTTATTTTAATTGTGGTCTTTAAATTTGGCGCCTTGCTGTTCCTGATTTGAACTGGGATCGAACGTTACATTATCTTTTCTGGTGATGGGATAATTATGCACCTGGCTACAAATATTGTTTTTCCTCTACATGATTCTGTTTCATTTATAGTTAATATGTATTTTATTATTATGTGTCTCCTCAGTAGATTTATAAGCATTTGTAAACCAATGTTTCTGTAAACTATGCACTTCAGTATTTTAGTAACTAAATTGCCTACATGAATCATGAGGCCCTTAGGGAGCACTGGGGCCTTTATCTTAGCGGTAGGCCTTAGAATTTCAGCTCAAATTAAGCTCATCACATTACACCATCGATGAGTGCCAACTGTGATCTGTGTAAGTGAGAGCATGATCACAAGTATTATAACTCTTGTACAATTCTCTTAACGAACTCTCTATTTCATTGTTTTCTTTGTCATAATGATCAAATTAGTCCCGCCAGATGGAGCATGAGACTGACACACACACATCCCGCAGTTTATTAGGATAAAATGTTAATTTTTGCTTTGATGAACGTCCATTCGAAGTTGTTTTGCATGCCAGATCTCTGCGTGGACATTTTCCGTTTAATCGTAAATGCTGTTTCGTTTATTGCCAAGGCCACAAAACAGAACATAACTGAGGCGTGAACTAAGGAATAAATTTATTAGGTCTTGCCACAAAGTTGCTTAAAATTACATAAATTCACTTATATCCGTCTGATTTTAATGCACACAATTAAATCAAAATGTCAGAAAACAGACAAACGTAATTAAATTTTGTTTGATGTAATAAGTCCCATTTCGTAATTTCCTTTGACGTATTTATGAATTGTATCATCAGCCAAATGATGGTTTTTTAAATTATATTTCCTTCACTTTTCACAGACTTTGTTGTAACAAAGATTTGAGTACATCGACCTACAGTTTTGTCATTACATAGCCACTGCCTTCTATTTAATATTTATTTATTTACCTTTTACTTATTTCTTGATCTGCTTCGCAACATACAACTTTTTCTTTTTGCCCAATTTTGACTTTGCTTATGGCCCTGCTGCGACCCCACAGTTTTTCTGTGGTTTTTATGATATTTTATCCATTTATACATGTATTTCTTTATTTCTTTATTTCTCTATTTATTTATTGATTCCTCCTGCTCTAATCCCATTTCTTCCCCCTCCCTTCCTCGGCGTTCCCTTAACAAATGACAAAAGTTCAGTTAAATTCTGCTACAATGATCATTGTTTTTTTTTGTTTTTTCATCACACACACAGTAACTTTTCTACAAGTTTTCAGTGTCTTTAGACCTTCATTTTAGGAGATTCGTTGCTCTTGGCATTTACACCTCACTTTTCTTCTTTTTATTTCCCTTCTTCTTGTTTCTGTGTGTTTTGCTGGTTGGGATTCGTTTTTTTTAGAATTTTACCTGGTCAGCAGCCTTGCTCGGCCTGCTCTTCTCGACGTTCGACTGCCAAGATATCTGCGCAACGTGCCCTTCGAGTTTTTCGTCCTCATCCGAGAAGACTAACTCGATCCTAACTACCATAGGATCAGGTATCGGAATCTCTCCCCCCCCCCCCCCCTCCATGCCTACACAGACCGGGGATATGGAACCTGATCCCTTCGGCATTAGAGGCGAGCATCTTGGCCCTAGACCAACGTGTCTCCCGTCAGTATGCACTGATATAGTCTTCCTATCTTTTACACCTGTGTCTCTAGACCATTGGTTCTTCCTGACCCGGGCCACGTTCCTTCCCTTGACATCTCAGGTGTCCTCAGTTCCTTCCCTTGACATCTCAGGTGTCCTCAGTTCCTTCCCTTGACATCTCAGGTGTCCTCAGTTCCTTCCCTTGACATCTCAGGTGTCCTCAGTTCCTTCCCTTGACATCTCAGGTGTCCTCAGTTCCTTCCCTTGACATCTCAGGTGTCCTCAGTTCCTTCCCTTGACATCTCAGGTGTCCTCAGTTCCTTCCCCATTTCGAATTGTTACCTAACACGAAGAGCCGTCCACAGGACCACACGCGTAAAATGGTTTGTACACCTCTTGCGAATGCCGATCTACCAGCCTGCCCATTGGGCATACAACATGCGATTCTCTGGATACAAGCCCAGAGGAAGACCGGGGAAGACTTGGACAAGTGGCGTCAAAGAAGCTCTAACGCATTGAATTACATGGATTAATTTCCCCTTTTTGGTGGTTTCATGTGACGTCACGGTTCTAGTGCTGCTACAAAATTTTGAATTTTATTTTGTCCTTGGTTTGAAGCTCCCACGCCACGTGTTTCGTTCTCTTCCAAAGTATCAGTTTTCCTTTTTGGATTGCAGAGATAACCTTTACGAGAGCGCAGGATCAGCCGACGTACATGTGGACGGGAGGATCTTTACGCTTAACATCACAATTTTGGGTGTCATGCCTGAAACAAACCAATAACGTAAACCAGAGCCGTTCTCCGTCTCAAACAATCATTTTCCGATAATGGTTCCTCACAGCTCTGTTATAACAAACTGCACCCACAACTTTGTAAAGGGTGAACAGGGTTTGCTGTTAAATTAACGTCATTTGCCAGTGGCTTTGAATTCAATAACCTTCGAACTTTTTCTCACTCCATGACAACAGGTCGAATGTTGGAAAATTAAATTGTGGGTTCCTCCAGGCTACTGGGAAATTCACTTTTAGAGGCATATGCCAAACTGGTCCAAGCTTTATGTTGTTACTCTAGCAAATATTGTTGGCGTAATGCTGATCGGGCATCTTCACTCGTTGTTGTTTTTTTGTCAGTGTTTCTGAAAGCAGCATCAATGGAATTAGCTTAGTAAAATGTGACTATACCAAGCCCGCCCTCGCCCCCCCCCCCCGCCGAAAAAAGCCCCTTCCAAAGAGACAATGGAGTTAGCAAAAACTGGGAGAAACAAAGCCATCAGCAAGCCGTTGAGAAAATGATATCAATCTTCTTCTTCCCTTCTTCTTCTTCTTCTCCTTTTTCACCGTCCACTCGTTTGTACCGTCGGGGGTATCCCCGGGGGAGAAAGAGCTGACGGTCAACAGAGAGCCGTAGAGTTTCCAGAGATGGGATGCTGTGTGCTTTCAAGGTTTACTTCACATCTTTTAGCCAGGTCTTCCATGGCTTTCCTCTATTGCCATGAACTCTGACATTCTCACCCACAAGAACGTAAGGGTTCAATGCCATCAGGGTCCCTCATTTCTTTAACCCTACTACTGCTTAAATGCCAATTAAGTGGGCGATAAAATAGCCGAAGTGTTCTTATATTCTCTCTTACAGATATGTTGTATCTAAGTCGGATAATTAAGAAAATTTCCACTTCTGTGCTGCCAGAGGCAAAGAAATCTCCTCGCTAGAATATAATATATGCTTAGCTGGAGTTTATAGATAAGTTTAGGGTTTGTCAGAAATACCCAAATCATGAAATTGCTGCTAGGCATCTCAAAAGCCAATGGATAGGACACAATAATTTCCATGCTGGCAGCAGTACGGTTATCTCCTGGAATCTTAAAATTGAGAGTATGTTGATGTCTTTGTTAGACTATCATGCTACGCCTAAGGTTGAATTTACATATGTACGGACGCTGAAACGCCATCGGAACCGTCAAAAATCCTCCAGTAGTGAAATAGAAAAAATATTTTCATGTGCACGGAAATGTGAAAAATTTCTGTGCACATGGAAACAATCTTTCTTTTTCCTACTTGATGATTTTTTAAATTTTTTTTTTGTGCTTTTCCCTTCCCGTTTCTGTTTCCCTAGACATGAAAAAAGCCTTTCCTTAGATGTTATTTTCATGCAAGAAAACTGAATACCCTTTGACCGCTGGCATCGCCTTTTGCGACAAATTCGTATTTCTCGAATGATTGAGTATTCATGGCCCGTCTCTCCATCATTCTTCAACCGCCAAAAGATCGAATCTCATTCTATTATCCCGCCTTTCTCCCATGGCACCATCAAATCATATCTACCTGTCTATCCATTCAGGCCAGTTTATATATTATTCCGCCCAATAGCTCTCAAGAGAGGTCATAGAATTAGAAGCCTGTTTCCAAGCTCTTTACTTGCTCTTATATCACTGTCCTCCACATAAAAGTTTCTCTTCTTATTATCTATCTACTTGCCTCATTTTTCTATTCGCTCACACCTCCTCCTGTTCTCCTCTCTGTTTCCCGATTCTTCTCTCCATCTATTCCTGCCTTCGTTTTCCACCTCTCTTTTTCTAATCCATTATATCTATACTAATAAACGTGAAACCTTACGACAATGGCAGCGCGCCTTTCGCTACTCCTTTGTTAATGCTGATTCGGTGGCCCTCAAATTTTATACAACGCTTAGTATAGACTGTCGTCGTGTCGCCGGCACAGAAAATACCCCCAAAAAAAATGAATAACTCGCAGACGTTTGTATTAGTTTCTAGGTTGCGACACATTGCCGTTCGATCTATTTTTTTTTTTTTTGGCAAATTAATGTAATTGAGATTGGTTCCTCTATCTGTATCACACTCACAAAGCAACTTCCGGTTAGGACTGGTTTGAATGATGAGATTGAGTTCTAAGACTATCAAGTATGAAACTTTGTATGTGTTTTCTCAATGTGCCTAGACTAGGAAAAAGAAAGGATCTGGAATTGGAAGATTGACGCTGCAGGGCCAAAAGTACAGGTTTGTGTTTTCAATAATTATGCCTAGGAAAATATTATAATATTTCTTTTCCATTAACACATGACGTTATCACTTCCTGCGATGTGCAAACAAACTAACCCGTGCGCAAATCATAGCCATTTGACGGATGCTGGCGGGACGCGCAGGACGTCAACGCGCAAAGAGAGGGCAGTAAAACGTATCTAAAAACAAACAAAGACAAATAAAATAAAGCTAAAGGAACAGGCAAAATGAAGCAGGTCCATAATAATCACCCAGAACTGAAACTAATAAATCGATTTATCCCGGGCAGGGCCGGGAACTCAGCTAGTTATACAATAATACTACTTACTGTAGTGACACCATCGAGTCTAGCCTTGCGTGCGTCTGCTGAAAAATTGTCTTGGTGTTTTTCCGAGAATAGAACCTGGGACTCAGATTTAGGATTTAAACTCACTGCTGTAACCCATCACCGCCACATTGTCTCATTTTGGTTGTCTGTCGATGTTTGGTGAGATCATGTGTACATCCTTGACTATCCATGTATGAAATCAAGCCTACACCATCACTGTTTTTCACCTACATTTCGCCATGATCATTATGTATACAGTATTTACTATCCTCCAGGGGCAACAGTAAAATCATCGTTCTGGTAATTCTGATCTGTGAAAAACATAAGGCAAGTGTCTTTTATGGTGACAGATGAAAACAGTTAACTTTTTAACTGCTTTACCATAAAGCTGCAAGTGTCATATGCCTGGTTAATTTTAAACTTTTCTGTTGCAGGTCTTCTACACGGTCAGTGGCAATTTGTGATACTGAAATATATTAATTTTCTTCAATGATTTTATCTTTCCTGGAATTTCATCAGCAAGATTTCCAATGGAAAAATCACAATTTCTATTGTTGGCTTTTAAGAAGTTGTAAAACAACGCTGCAAACCCTCAGTTTTGGACATCAGAAACCAAATTTCTCGTCTGTGCCAAGTTCTTGGGAAGAAAATTTCAGGTCACCGGGCCTGGATTCTAAAAGCTCATGACGTGGGAAATGCTCAGATGTATGCCAAATATTATTATACTATTCGTGTATGAAGAAATTGAGTTGGGATAATGGATTTGGAGAGAGGGAAAGCAAATTTCGTTTGTTTTAGTACCCGTGAGAGGTCGTTGAAGACAAGAAGTGTATGTGCGTGTGTGTCTGTGTGAGAGAGGGAGAGAGAGGTGTGTGTGTGTGTGGGGGGGGGGTTAATCTAGGTCAAACCTTAATATTAGTGGGACAAGATCTGAGTGACTGGGTGAGTCTAGTGAGACAGTATTAGGCATCCTTCAAGAAAATCTTGTCTGTGGATCTGCCCAAGCCGTCCATTAACCCTGGCATCGCCCAGACCCGATCTGTCAGAATTTTCACGCTTCATTATTTGATGGCATTTAGGGGCTATATTCGTTCAGCTGAAGATCGCCACCAATTTTCCAGTCCATCCGAGGTATGGACATTGGGTGGATGGTGTCATTAAAGATTGTGTCCGAATATAGCTCAGTAATCGAATGATCTAGACGAGAGGGACTCAGGGCACTTTTCCTGCCTGGTCACATCTCATACCACCATCAAGACAAAGGTGAGTCAAAGTGTCCAGAACAATAGGTAAAAAGGACACCAGGACAAACGTGAGTTAGAATGTTCAGAAGTATGGGCCAAGAAGCCCATTTCATTCCAATGTCTCAGGACAATGATCATTCAGACGTTGAGATAAAGTGGAGAATTTAGATTTAGACAGACATGGGGGGGGGGGGGGGGTCAAAATGAAGAATGGTGCTGGGTGATTGCTTCATGGAACTTGAACAGTTACATTCAATACTGTGTTTTCTAATTTTTAAATTGCGGTAGGCAGAAAGGAGCTCAGGGAGTGGATGACCAAGTGCGACAAATCTTACGGTTTGGATGTAGATCTAGCTGAGATTTTCATGTACTAAAAAGACAACTCCTGTAAGAGCACAAAGTGGTTCCGCTTTCGTTTCCTTTCGCTTTTAATCGACTGACGTCTCTCGGAAAAACTGCCGAAAGCAAACCGAAAAGAAAGCCAAATTGAAGCCACCGTGTATGGGCTCTTAGGCTGCTCTGTACGTAAAACTGCCTGCGAGAACTGGCTTTATGAACATGTTGGGTGTTAATAAGTCCACTCACCAGAAAAATTATAAAAAATATATAATCTCTTGACTAAAAATAACTGTCACGTGTAGGGTGTTACATACCTTACATTTTTATATTCTTTTAGTAGTCACAACATAACAAGTGCGTGAACTATCTTTCCTCAGCACTTACCATTATTACCATTTCATTGCTTTGAAGTTCACGCTGCTGCTCACTCAAGCAGAGATGAGATATTGATTATCTAAATTAATGATTTCTATAAAGTACGTCTAGCCGGCGAGCTCCCTGCTGTAGCAGCAATAATCTAATCAGATAAACTGGTAGTTCGAGACGCTCTATTTCAGCAGTTACCAATCTGGAGCGTTTGACCTCAATAATACTACCTTACTGACTCATTACCGGTTCAAGACCGGCGGGTTATCGGTGGAATGATTTCCGCTTCATCATTATGATATTTCACAGCTTTGATGCCACTTTCTTTCGTGATTACAAAGTACCAAATTACAGCTGGGATCCAATAACCATCAGAGAGAGTTTAATATAGTTTTACTGTTTAAAATCGTCTTACTCGAACGTCCAAAGAAATACAGCTGAAATCTGGAAGGAATTTAGACGGGAAGAAAATATTCTGTGAATTTCTCATACCATTAGGCGAAATATCTCGAGATACTGATTAGTTCATGTTAAAACTAGCCAAAATTTCATTGTTTTATATATACGTTTAGACCAACCACTAAAACAACTCTTTGCTTGCACAAATAGTTGCTTCTCTGTGACCTTTATTTTTCATGACAATAGTTATGATTATTGACTTTTAATGGAATTGTTTATCGAAAAAAAAATCATTCAGGAAATAGAGCAAGGACAATTTACGTAAGGGATTTTTATAGGTCGAAACAAATTCCGCTCTTAGACAGTATTACAGTATTACCCCTAAACGGTTCACATGTGGGGGCAGATAGATTTTGCTACCAGCACCCAGAGGACAAAAGCACTGGTTACCTAAAATGCTGCTTCCTTAGAAGAGAACGGTGAATAAAAAGACGTCCTGTAATACTTATTTGATCTCCACGGCTCAAAACATGACACACAAATGGAGATCTCCCGATTGGTATATTCGGTTGAAAAAGTCCTGAGTAAATATATTTTTTTTCCTTGCAATTTCTTTGTTATACTGATTTTTCCCCACGATATTTCTTATATTCTCCAAGGCCTCGCTGTCCAGGTCATGGTGCCCTTAATTTGCACTTTAATACACAAGTATAATCTCAAAAGAGCACGACACTTAATTTCCATCACAGAGGTCAGGGATGCCAAAAAAAAACAAAAAACTCACGCCTGAGGCGAAAGCAAATTGTTTTCCATTACAACAATCACATCGGGGTCGAAATGACCGGAACATAATGGGAATATGGTAAAAATGCCTATGTAAGTATAAAAGAACCGAAAAAAAATGTTTCGTTTAATTTCTGTATTATTTGCAATTTGTTCATGAAATTTCATTCATTCTGCAATGATCTCCCCGCCCAGGCCAGAATGCCGCTAATTTGAATTGTAATACACAAAGAGGCTCATAAAAGAGGACACTATTTTAGTGTTCAGTGGCTGGGATATTCAGCGTTGCTCGGGATAAACTTGAAACTGGGGTTATGATTTTGCAAAGTTACTTCAGATCTCCCCAACCCCGCCTGTGTCTATGGATGCATTCTCGTACTTTTTATATTGCCATAAAGCACTGTCACATTAACCGGCATCATAGGAGACTATGCGCTTGCCTGTAACTCTGAGACACGGTGTGCCCAATGGACAGTTCGGCCGTAGAACAAGGGACAGGAAAAAGTCGGAGTGTTTGATAAAAATTCAAGGTGGAAAAGATAGGACACTACTTTGAAACTTGTCCTTGTTGAGCTCACTACAAATGTGTCTTCCTCTTCTTCCTCTTCTTTAAGCCTCTTGATTCCTTGAGGAACATAGGGCCGCAACAACACTCCTCCAACGCATGCTGTCCTGGCAGGTCCTCCTTAGCTCGGTCCATGTCACTCCGGCTACCTTCACCTCAGCATCGATACTCCTACGCCAAGTCTGTTTTGGTCGACCCACTTTCCGCTTTCCTATCCACAGTTTTATTTGTTGTTGTTGTTGTTGTTGTTGTTATTGTTGCTGTTGAATTTGTTGCTGTCGCTGTTGTTGTTGTTGTTTTGTTGTTTTTCCATTCTCCTGTAAAATTTTGATTTTCTGCGCATTTGTACCTCAACACTCCTCTCATTTACATTCTCCGGCTCTTAAATCACTTACAACCATGAAGATCAATTTCAAATCTCTGGTGAGATCAGTATTTATATCACAATAATTTACCTGTTTTTACTGCATTCAGTCACAATGACCGTAGCAGAATATCACAGTATCTGGTTATAAAGATGGCTGTGTGATTCTGGGATGACCAAGATGTCCTCCATGCGATAGTGAACAGTTCAGGTCGTTTGAGCGACAGCAGACAATGTTTACCAATACTTATAGAACAGGATCTGAACAGGGTTGAGACTAAAGTCATGGAGCAAAGACATGCATTTTGCATAAAATTCTGCATGCATGTGTGTGTGTGAGTGTGTGTGTGTGTGTGTGTGTGTGCGTGTGTGTGTGTGTATGCATGTGTGTGCTGATGATTAACACAGAACTTTTTTTTAGCTTGAGTTTTGTGGTGACGCTGGTATAGGCGGGAATATTGATGTTTCAAGTGAAAATTTCGGTTAAGTAAACTTTTTTTCCCTTCTTCCTCCCTTACCCCCCCCCCCTCCAGCCCTCACCCCATCCCACCTCGTGTATCCTCGGCCATTCGAAAATCTGCTCTCTCCCCAACCCACTCAGCACTCAGAGCAAAAGTTTTCATTTCCCCCAATGCAAACAGTGATTGTCTACATGATTCTCATACAAACTGACCAATTATGAAACAAATCTGAAAGAGATCTAGAGATTCTTGTTTTTATCCCCTGGCCATGTCTATCAATAATGTGTCGCAGGTTCATCCAGGAATACGGCAACCCCCATTAATTCGGCCCCAGGGTAATGGAGGAGCGGAATGGAGTCTGTAATTCACAGAAGTTTTCTGACAGCATATTTTAACAGACGCTTTTCAGAAAGAGAAATGGCACGGCGATTCATCAAGCTTTTAATGATTTGAGTGCAGCTGCCCGTCTTTGAAACGAAACCGGAATCAATTTCCCCTTCCCCCGTTTGTGGCCAGGAATTCTATGTTGTCTTGATACCTTTCCGAAATGTCAAATGTAGGATAACATGTCTTGTTGTTGTACCGCTGGGGTGTCCCAGTCTTAGGCCTGTATTAAGGAAATATATTTTTTTTTAACGTTTTATCAAGGAAAAAAGGGTTTGATTTGAAACCAGAGTGTAACAGGCAACATCTTGCAATCTAAATTCATCATGCCGCAGGACTCAAGTTTCAATGTTTATCAGGTCAAATCGAAGATTTGTATACAGGAAAAGTAGATCAGGCTGTGTATAGGTCTTTATTTTAGAATTGTTCGCTGTCCTTGTCATTTACATCTCACTTTTCTTGTTTTTATTGTTCTGGTTCTAGTGTGTGTGTGTGTGTGTGTGTGTGTATGTGTGTGCGTGTGCGTGCGTGCGTGCTTGCGTGCGTGCGCGCATGTGTGTGTGTGTGTGTGGTAATGATTGGTTTTTCAGAATTTTGCCCGGGCAGCGGAATCGTTCGGCTTCACTTCGCCCTGCTTTTCTCGACTTCCATTAACGTGCGCAACGTGCACACGGGCCCTCCGAGTTTTTGGTCCTTATCCGAGAAGACTAGGTGCTCGATCTTGCCTACCACAGGATCAGGGACAGGAATTTTCCCCTCCCAAAAAAATTCCAACAAGCCTGCACCGACAGGGAATCGAACCCGGTATCTTCGGCATGAGCACCTTGCCTCTAGACTAGCTCGTTCACTTGTAAAGTAGACCATGCTGACTGTGTTGTTAACTAATGTACTAGTAGTCTGGCCAGGCGAAGTCATGGTGGAGAGGATGTGTGGTGATTTCTAATTAGGATTAACTTTTCAGTGTAACAGTCACTGTTCTGTAAGAGGATTGCTGGCTTATGTACGGGGTGAAGGGCAGGGTCATTGAATAATCATTATTTATTACTGTTCTACTTTCAACACCAGACTGCAAGATAAAAATCCTCCAGGCTGAAATACGCAAACCAACAGCAGCAATGGACATAGTAAAATTCATGCTACATCAAAAGTGGAATTGGGCTGGACATGTGGGAAGGATGAATGACAATGGGTGGGCAAAACGCTGCACTGAATGACAACCAATGACAGGAAGAAGAACAATAGGTCGACCTGGAAGAAGACGGCAAGACGACATAAAACAGAGAGGAGGAACAGCCTGGATGGGGAAAACATCAGACAGAAATGAATGGAAATCATTATCGGAGGGCTACATTGTCGCGACCTGATTTTAGTATTGAAAATGCGGTGTTGGGTCACGGTGGGTCAATATGCACCTCGTGACATACATCCTGCAGGGGTTGAACAACAACAACAACAATAACAACAACAAAAAAAACGCCTAGGTGAAAGGTGAAAGGTGAAAGATGTCTCCTTTCATACTGTCACAAATCCCAGACTGGGAGATGTAATAGTTTATGACAGGACAACAATCACGAACAAACAAGTTTAACACTTAACAACACAACCCATCAGACTCACACATTTATTAAACATAATTATACATATAATAGCGCAATTACATACATTATATTATTGAAATGACTTGCCGTACAACGGCCTTATTCTCACACACACGCTCCCTCGGATCCACAATCCGGTAGTTACTCCTAAAGGCACTTCGGCCTCAGCCTCTCCCCTCAGGGTCTTAATAATACATTAATGATTCACTGGCACCGCAGTCCCTCAATATCACCTTCCTATTGTCATGCACCTTAGCACTCCCCTAGCACTTCAGCAGGGCAATAACACATTATTATTTCCGTGGCCATCAACATGGCAACAACATAGTATCAGTTCACTAGCCTATCAACATGGCAACAATATAGTATCTCATTCACTCTCATATCTACGTCCCTGTCCGTGGCCTGACTGCCACGACTTTATGTGCTTCTACTGTCCTGCCCCGACAGTCTCACTTCTGGCCTATGTATGGCCTCCGGCCCTATGCTGGCCTATCACTTGTGCTCATCGAGGTGGCTCTTCGGCCCGGCCCCGACACCTACAAGAATAACATTACATTGGTATAATACCCTACCATTTCTATTCACTCCACCTCTCCTTACAATCCATGAAGCGTACACACACTAGTTCACCTTTCACTCACCACACATCTTACGGTAACACACCTCCATCGGAGTACACACTACTCACTCGCGCTACAAATCCATGAACTCACTTTCATCTATCGCTCGTGGCGCACATTGCTATATCCAATATCAAGGACTTCCACATTCCTCACATATACTTATTCACATCATGGTAATAGACGAATATAATATAATACATCAATCATAATAATCAATCAACGTTCTACATACCAGTCATTACTGGAAAGACTTTCTCCTAGTCTTCTCGACTGCTCCCTTTATGTCTGCCCGATGGGCTATTATTCACAGATCCGCTCCCTAGGACCTTCTAACTTGCAGTGATAGTTATACAGCGCTTTCGCCTCCTTCAGACCCCCCCACTCATGACATGCACGACTTTCTCACTTGTCTCCGTGCGTTAATTTTACTCTCCTCTCCCCCCGTAACTATTAACTATCGCTCACTCCACTCGTGACATCATCCCCCACCCCAAAAAAATTAATGCAATTAATTTCAAATCGCATCAAGATGACTGTCAACGAGTGAGCCTGAGCAATACCTACATTAAAAATGACCTACCAATGCCCCCAGCACATAAAATACCGGGATCAGGGGAAAATATGGGGATCAATATGCCATGCATTATGCATATATGTATCACATCATCAATAGCTAACTAAACTTAATAATACAGAATCGAAAACCAATCAACCTATCAACCATTCTTCATATCATATTTATAATGTCAATATTTTAAAGTCGACTTATTCACACAGATCCTGTCAATGTTCCTGTCCTCTGCTGTATAAGCTCCTGAAATCTTCCCCTAGGCTCGACTAAGGTAGTCGGCGATATGATTGCTGGTTCCTGGAATTGGTTGAATAACGAAGGTATACGGCTGCAAAGCCAATGCCCATCTAGACAAGCGTGGGCTGGACGAACGATTCTTCGACAAAAATGTCAGTGGCTTGTGGTCTGTCTGGATACAAAATTCTCGTCCCATGAGATAACGTCCCAATTTCTGGACGGACCAGACAATGGCAAGACACTCACGCTCTATCACAGAATACTTTCTTTCTCTCTGCAATAACTTCCTACTGACATAACATACAGGATGGAGACATTCGTTCTTCTCCTGTAGAAGACAAGCGCCGACACCAGAGTCCGACGCATCCGTTCTGAGGATAAAATTAGATCGAAAATCGGGTAATATCAGAATGGGTGACGATGATAATGCTGTCACCAAATTATCAAATGATGTCTGACATTCAGACGTCCACTGGACCTTATCGGGTTGTCCCTTCTTAGTAAGGTCAGTAAGAGAAGATGACAAGGAGGAAAAATTTGGAATGAACTTTCTGTAATAATTTAAAATTCCCACTAAGCTTCTGACTTGTTTCTTTGTTTTAGGGATTTGCAACCCTACTAACTTGTCAATTTTTGTTTCTTCAGGTCTCTGAACACCTCTACCCACAATATGTCCTAAGAATATTATCTCTGGACATGCCAAATCCATCTTTGCGGGTTTAGCAGTTAACCCAAAATGACGTAATCGTTGAAAAATTACTGTTAGTGTCTGAATATGATCAGACCATGTCGACGTATGGCATGCTATATCGTCAAAGAATGACACGACATTAGGTATGTCCTTCAACACTAGTCTCATTAATCGTGCAAACGTCGCTGGCGCGTTTACCAACCCAAATGGCATGACCTTAAATTGGAATAATCCAATGGGCGTTTGGAACGCCGTGTATTGCTTAGACTCCTCAGTAAGCGGGATTTCCCAATACCCTTTCGTCAAATCTATCTTGGAAAACCACGTGGACCCGGCCAATGAAGCTATTAATTCCTCCTGAAACGGGATAGGCTCCCTATCGCCTACCGTAATAGTGTTCAATCTTCGAAAATCAATACAGAACCGCACCGACCCATCAAGTTTTTTTCACGAGGACGATGGGTGATGAATACGGCGATGTTGATGGTTCTATCACATCTAGCTTCAACATTGACTCAACTTCCTTTATGACTCTATCTCTCGAAGAAAAAGGCAACGGATACGGTCTAAGAAATACTGGCTTATCCGAAGTCAACTTTATTTGGTGCTGGATCACCGTAGTGCGACCCGGCAAATCCGTAACAACATCCGGAAATGACGCTAACAGGGTCTCAAGTTCCCTACTCCTTGAACTCGTAAGGTCAGGGTTAATTTTTACGTCCCTGTAACCTTGTGTCGCAGTTAACTCCGGCAATTGAATTTGTAACTCTTCCTGCGCCTCGGTGTCGCTTACGTCACAGTCCAACTGGTCTACGACCCCCGTACAAGCGTTAGAGAAGACAGTCTCCTCTGGTCCTGCCTGTGCACACAGATACTGTGGTCTCTCATAAAATCTCTGTAGCATATTAACATGGAAAACCTTACTCGCTCCATCAATGTGGATAGCGTAATCTACCTTTGAAACAACTCGCTCAATAACATAAGGGCCTTTCCATGTCATCACTAACTTATTATGGTCCGTAGGTAACAACAACAGGACCTTGTCTCCTGGCTTAAAAATTCTCAGTTTGGAACCTCTATCTTTATAGTCTTTTGCTCTTTTCGAAGCGATACTAGAAGCTTCTTCTGCTATAGTGCGCGCTGAAGATAGTCTTTCTCTTAAATCAACAAGGTACTGAAACACCGAAATCTGCTCATCGTCTCCCGATGATGGCGACGTCATCATGTCCCGAAGAACATCAGTTGGGCCCCTAGGACTACGACCGTACATCATTTCGAACGGCGAGAATCCCGTTGACTCCTGCCGTACCTCTCTGTACGCGAATAGCACTGCAGGGATATATCTATCCCAATCTTTAGGGCGATCAGCAGCTACCTTACGCAGCATCGACTTTAACGTCGAGTTCAATCTCTCGCACATGCCATTAGCCTGCGGATGATAAGGGGTGGTAGTGATGGGTTGTATACTGAATAAGCGGAACAATTCCTTCATCATCTGCGACGTAAATTGCGCGCCCCTATCAGACAGAATTTGCTCTGGTATTCCTACCCTAGCGAAAATTGCAAACAACGCTTCCGCGACTGCCTCAGACGTTATGGTCCGCAGAGGAACCGCCTCTGGCCATCTCGTAGCATTACATATGACCGTTAAGAAGAATCGATTCCCCCTATCGGTCGCTGGGTGAATGGGGCCAACAAGGTCTATCGAGACCTTTTTAAACGGTTCCGAGACCGTGGGGATCTTCCGAAGAGGGGCCTGGGGTGTACGACCCTTATGCGTCGTCTTTTGGCACGCACTGCACGTCTTACAATAGACCTGCACATCTCTGTGGATCGATGGCCAGTAAAAATTTTTAAGAACCCTTTCTTTGGTTCTAGCTATCCCCATATGACCCGCTAATGGGACATCATGTGCCAAATGCAATACTGTTGCGATCAGCAACGCTGGCACAACGACCTGCTTTAAAATGGAGGACACCGTTACATACTTACGGAACAGAATGCCCGCCTGAACAATAAAGGAGGACGACCCGTTCTTATATCTCCTCGTTTTCTCGGTTCGCGCTTCCCCAAAACATGGGTTTAATGATGGGTCCTCCCTTTGTAATCTCGCCAAGCGCTCTGGCGTGATATCTAGGTTGACCGCTGGCGTCGCCAAAGGTCTAATCTTATCTTTATCCGCTACCCGTCGACGTGTTTCGACCGCGGCGCAAAAGTCAATACCTTTTGATTGCGACCATGCTTGCACGTTCTCATCGGAAGGGGAACCTACCCGTGATACATTCCCAATGATGAGCTGGGCGCCTGGGAAGCAACCAACGACTGCCTCGACTTCCCCGCTAAGGAAAGGTGTATCTATGATTATTCTTGCCATGGGTAATTTCTCAATGGCCCCCGAAAATTGGATGCACGGGACAGTCTCACCTGTAAGCTGTGAATCCCGAATGCAGTCCCTATGCACTCCCACAACGGTAGATCCAGTATCTCGTAAAACCGAGACCGGTTCGTCCCCAACAAACCCCGGATAAACCCTAAGACCACCTCCTGTATGACATGAATTTATGACGGGGATCTTTCTCCCACAAGGTAAAACACCGGAAGATAATAACTTCTCACAACTGGGACACTTAGAATACTGTCCGCCTCCGTTGTCCGATGTAACACACGCAGCCGCAACTATCGCTCACTCCACTCGTGACACATACAATGTTCATTATTATTATTGTTCGTCTCAACTATTTCACGTACCCATATTTTTTTCCGTTTTCTCTCTCCCGCTCTCTCTCCCTCCCTCTCCTCTCTGTCTGTTTGGCTGTCTCTCTCTCTCTCTCTCTCTCTCTCTTTCTCTCTCTCTCTCCCTCTCGATCTTTCTCTTCCTCCTTCTCTCTCTCCCTCTCTTTCTTTCTTTCTCTCTCACCCTCTCTCCCTTTCTCTCTCTTTTTTTCTCTCTCTCTCCTCCCTCTCTCCATTTCTCTCTCTCATTCGACTATTGCCGTCTGTTATAATTATAACAATAATGATTGAGGTCATATTGGCAGCAATGGCAGGGAGTGTTCATTGTTACTATTGTTCGTCTCAACAATTTCCCGTACCCACACTTTCACTGTTCTCTTTCTCTCTCTCTCTCTCCTTTCTGTCTGTCTGGCTGTCTCTCTCTCTCTCTCTCTCTCTCTCTCTCTCTCTCTCACATACACACATACTCTCTCTTTCTTACTCTCTTCCCTCTCTATCTTTCTCTTCCTCTCTCTCTCTTTCTTTCTCTCTTTCTTTTTTTCTCCCTTTCTCTCCTCTTCTCTCTCTTTCTTTCCCTCTCTCCCCCCTCTCTCGTTCATTCTCTCATTCGACTATTGCCGTCTATTATACTCACAATAATAATTACTGAGGTGATAGTAGCAGCAACGACAAGAAGGGTGAAAAAAAAAAAAGGAACAAAGAGAAATATATTAAGAAAAGGATGCAAAAGGCTTAGCGTTGATGGTACCACGTCACGACCACAGCTTACATGGCAGTGATTGTTGTTTGTGGACATAGAGATGTAAACCTCTTTGTTTCTTTACAAGGTGTTTCCACCTACATGTAAAATGCGATGGGAACAGTTTATTTGCTAGCTTAAAAAAGAGTTCAAATGGTGTGAAAATGGTTGATCTAATCACCTAAGTTTTTGTGTTACAGTTCAGTGCTCTGCAACGGGGGCATATCAAGAATATGAGACCAAAATAAACGAAAATATAAATTATATAAATAAATAAATGAATAAATCTATACTGTATATTAATTAAACTAGCGCCATTTTTAACAACACCCACCGCCTCTGATACAACTCAAATTGGCGTGAAATTCTGCTGGAGCATATCTTTCGACCTGAAAAGAATTTCTTTTGCAGGTCTGGAGATTTGAAACGGCCGAGAAGTTTGTTTTTTTAAAATTTGCTTTGTGTCGCTGACTGATCACCCCCGAAGTCCCATGACGCCATCATTATTCGTGGTTGTTTTGAATTGGTAGAGGCTTAAACTGAGTGGGCATGCCTTCGTGCCTACAGTTATGAATTGTTAACGTTAGGCCTGTTAGCACTTTGTTTCGTCGTCTATTATAGTTGATAGGGACAAGAGAAGGGATGGTGGCCCGGCGGGGGGGGGGGGAGGGGGGGGGGCTGAAGAATGAGATGGAGATGGTGGGCGGGGAGGGTTGGTTCGCATGACAGCATTTATCAGAGGGGGGGGGGGGTCACAGGTTTATCCTGAGTGATGCCAGGTATCTCGCCTAGTCTACATCATAAAAATATTTTAAAAAACTCGCGGGACTTTTAACAACACCATCCAATTCCCTTTCATACAGCTCAGATTTGTCTGAAATTCACAGGTGCCTTCCTTGGGATCTGTACAAAGTTCTTTTCTTTTTTTCAGTTTTGAAGATGTGGAATAGTGAGGAAGTAATTACTGTTGAGTTTGCTTTGGGTCACCGATCCGACCCCCCCCCCCCCCCCCCGCCAAAAAAAAATTCCAACATGCCTGCACCGACCGAGGATCGAACCCAGTACCTTCGGCATGAGAGACGAGCACCTTGCCTCTAGACTACCGTGTTCCCGACTAAGTTCTGTTTGTACTGATGTGAGACATTATTTCTTACGGTAGAATCTCACAACAGAAATCACTGGAGATCAGTAATCGGCCTGCACGACTGGAGAATCGAATCAGCTAGCATTACCTGCGCAGATCGGCCAAACCCTGAGATACGTCAATTATCGCATGTACCAATAACAGTAAATAAAACCGTACCGAGGAGGGCACGACCTCAGCTTCCTCCATCTTATCCCCTATCTCATTTCGATCTATTGCAAATATAGCGTTTGGAAACTGCGTGTCGTCCTCTGGCTGTTGTAAAGGGCGTATGGTATTTTACATTATAAGCCATTGCTGAACAGTGAAAGCAACTTAGTATTGTCTGAATTTGGCTTTGTGATTAAACTACACGCCTCGAATAACATTCTTGTCCTTTTGAGATTTTAAAACATCAAGTCATGAAGACATGGTTTGTTGTTTCTGTCACTGTGTATTCTAACATTTGTTTCTTGAACGTCCGTTTATGTACTTTTATAATAAATCTATACCTGCCAGTCCGTGTTTGCCAAAATAATAACAATTTTACTTCCAGTGCTTTGCTGTGGACCACAAATTCCTCCTGTCAGATCAGTATACTACACTATATATGTCTAAAACGTCCCCTGCGGTCTAAGTGGATCAGAATTAAGGTGATAATATGTTGATCAGTTAAGAAATGTTTGATTATCAGTTTCGCTTGCCAGTTATAGAGACACTTTTATTTGACCACAGGTTTGACTACCAGTAAATAGTAGAACATTGACTCAAATAAACAGGGCGAGATCACGGGTCTCTGAAGAAAAAAAAATCTTCAGGCGTCATAGGGAAAGTGACTGAGAGAAGACGAGGCCCAGAGGAAGAGGGACAAATTACAAACCTGTAATATAAGCTGGGAGTAAGTGTATGTGTGTGGGGGGTGGGGGGGGAGAAAGAGAAAGAGTGAGAGGGAGAGAGAGAGGAGGGAAATAGGGAAAGACAAAGAAAAATAAATGAGAAAGAGGGAGAGAATGGGGAGAGAAAGAGTGAGAGGCGAGGGAGATACACAGATACGGAGAACGAGAGAAAGAACGGCACAGAGAGAGAGAGAGAGAGAGAGAGAGAGAACGAGAGTGGAAGAAAAAGACGAGAGAATGACGTCAGGAATGAAAATAGTAAGTTTCGCCAGTAATTACCGTTGTAAACTCTCAATGAAACTTCAGTAAATCTGCGCATCACTTTCTTATTTCATCCTCACATATTTACATTGTTATATATACCTCTCTCCGACGCTAACTCAGCCGTAACACATCGTTTACTATCGCACTGGTGCGTTTTCTTTGAAGTGCCAATTCACTGAATCCCATAAAGAACGATGCCCCATAGTCCCGGGCTC
The DNA here is from genome assembly GCA_963931925.1 of Onchidella celtica. Taxonomy (NCBI): domain Eukaryota; kingdom Metazoa; phylum Mollusca; class Gastropoda; order Systellommatophora; family Onchidiidae; genus Onchidella; species Onchidella celtica. The sequence goes on along the minus strand of OZ007571.1, from coordinate 8,031,865 downwards.
TCAATTTGTCACGCTTATCGCCACATGGGCACACACGACCCCAGGTTATTACTGCTTAATTTGGGGACAATCAATCTTGCTCAGGCTAACCCTATTCAGATCAGCGAGCAGCTGGTTATGGCTTCCAAACAAGGCTTGTAAGCAAACATACATATTATCCAAGGGTTCTTACACCACTCCAACGGTTGGGAACCTTGTTTTTCTATAGCAATCAGTACATGGCTGAACCAAACGTGCACATCTCTTTATAGGTTTTCCCTGAAAATCTTTGTTTCCAAGAATGGTTTTTAACCCCACAGATTTCCTGCAGTTCGTACCTACATCGTCCCGTCCTTATAAAGATGGCATTGGCACCCACAACGGTGCTCTGTTTTTCCAGCACTTTTAGAGTTAAGATTGAGTGAGTCGGCAATACAGCCGGCTTCGTAATCCTACCAAAGATAGTAGGGTGTAATCATACTGACTAGTCCACCTGAGCAAGATAAATGGCCCTATTTTGTACCAACCCCAAACGAATAATTATACCTAGATCTAGGTTACATTGATAATGGCACCGGGATTGGACGCAAAAACTAATAGAACTTATTGTTAAACAGTAATAACATCCTTCGTAGAATACACAGATGTGAGAAAGTTTATTTTCGAGCAGCAATATATAAAGATAGGCGAAAAAAGACATTTTTCTGCCATACCTCTCGATTTTACTCAATAAAATTGCATCTCTTTATTGCGGCTGAAAAAAAAAAAAAAATAGGTAAATAATATTAAGGACTGAGTTTTTTGTCTAAAGTAGATATGTCCGCGTAACCTATCCCCAAAATTGTGGGCAATATAGTAATACAAAGTTTCAATATTTATGGTCACGTAATCACCAAGTTTTAGATCAGTCTGCCTCTGCACCTTTTTTTTTTTTTGCTTTATTTTTTTTTTTTTTTGTCCCTTAGCCCATTTCAGTTTTAAAAAAATAAATAAATTGTGTGTCCCATTGCGATCGGAAAAAGTTGTTATACATTATATACAACAGGATTTTAATGTTTAATCCGAGCTAAACATGGAAACCACTAACACGATATCAACAACCAATAGTACAGTTAGTCTATACAATTAAGTAAAATTTTAGCCCACATGTTCAAGTCCTACACTCCACCAAAATATTGCCAAGCCCCGCCGATGGGGCGTGTGCCCCATCTTCAGAAACACTGTTTTAGATATTTACATGTTCACACTGTAGCTTCAGTTTAGTATAATGATTATTAATTATAGTAAGATGCATTCTTTCGCTCGCCGGTTCCTGAATTTGGTCAGAATAGCCCCGTGGGTTTAGAACGATCCCTGGGCCAGAATAACTGTTTCTACAACTTTATATTTGTTCGCACAGAGCTGATATCAGAAATAAAATAAGATAGATAAGAGCAAACAACAAAATGAAAATAGCGATGTTATTATTGTTATGCACACTCAGAAAACAAACGGTTAAAGCACATCTGCTTCCAAAGGCAAATTTTCGGTTTAAGTTTCCAGACCATTGGCCTCATGCATGAACTTGGTGCAAATCCACCCATTTTGTGTGTAGTAGTGTGTACGGCCACCTTGGTGTAAACTCAAATTTAGTCGCTATGCATGAACTAAAGTTACACCTACCTCTCTCCAAGCCTTAATTGCCGCTTATCGCTGTCACAAAAATTGTCATTGCGCATGCACAGAATTTGTATCGGCCAATCCCTGCCTCGAGAAAAAAAAAAACGCCGATCAAAACAAAACTAAGAGATCTAGGATGAGTGGGCAGTCATTTTTTTCCTTGGCACGAAGTCGCGGGTTGGAATAAAATATTAGTTACTTCCTTTCTTTCTTTCTTTCTAGCAGACGCCACTTTCCCAAGCTAGTTACGCATTGCGTAGCTGATTTAGTCGTCCTCAGGAGAAAGTGTACAATTATGAACCATTACCATGTGGGTGTGGGCCTAGGCAAAGTTCATGAATACCAGGCAGCGTTCTGTACCGACGCGTAAAGCCTCCACCATCATGTAACCAGTTACGTATTGTTCATGCATACGATCGCATGTTATATCACTTTTGGGTCACCTTCTTTGTAAACATGTCTCTTCGCCACTCATATACATTACATGTTTAGAGTTACCATTGATTAATGCTCTCCTGTAATGATTTCCCAGTGTAGGATTGAAGATTGATCTTAATGCGGATCATTTTCCCACATTCATTACGCAGCACGTATAAATATTATCTGAGAAAGAGCGCAGTGTTTTCCAGGTGTGATGTTTCCACTTTCTCTCACTAACTTTCTTCTGACACCAGCCGTGATGGGCACGGCACAAACACATTAAATAATCGACTATCTCTCTTCTATAAGTTATAACAAACGATATCTGTATTGCTTATATATATACAATAATTATTAATTCATTCAATAATAATAGGAACATAGGTCATACAATTTCATTTGAATTTCGATGGAATGAAGTTGATGCAAATCAGTACATGATAATTAAAAGGCTTCGTAATATTCAATTTCTAGCACATTTTATAAAACACACGGGTACATTCAGCTTAAGGAAACCTCTCCTTTAGGGGTGTATGGCGCTATCTGGGCACTGGTTCTTCCTCTCTACTCTGGCTTGGCTGCCCAGTTAGGTCAACAGGTATCGGCAGGTACCGAGGCGTTCTCACTACAGGCCGGTCAGCCGAATGTAGGTCAGACATGTAGTGGGCCGTCTCGCCGCAGAGAGACTGACTAGCATTAATTAAATAATACGTTTAGTACTACATGTATTACTAGAACAGAGGTCCACATGGGCTAGCTCAGATACTAGTAATGAGAAATGTGTTCTAACAAACTATCGCGTTTTCGGCATTACTTAGAACACACAAAAATGTTTTTAAAATTATGATAAGTGAAAAAATTAAACACACAAAATACCTTCATTACCAAATACTACGTGCAGGACCAACGATGCTTGGTTCAGTTTAAAAAAAATTACATAAAATCATATGATTCATAAAACTGACAAATTGACCAAGCGATGAAGCATGGTTCAATAACACAACTGTGCATGTACTGATGTAGATTCATTTTTTAATTCTAGATCCAGTGTGATGTGGAATTTGAGTGAATGAAAATTTCTGTGTTGTTTAAGAAACAGAACCTCATTTGAACAGTATTCGTGGTTTAATTCTGATAGCCTGCATAGAATGGCACCAGATAAAAGCCGTCATTATAATGCAGTGTATACCAGGGGAAGTTAATAGCAATCTTTCAGACACACACTTAAATAACTCCCTATCCTCATTCAGTCATTGCCTTTACCACCACCTTCACCCTATACCAAACAAAAATGAACATGAATGGGAGAAAGAAAAAAGACAAACTGTACAACATCAATAGCACTGACAACAATAACAATGAACTAAATGTTATTTTGTACTCACGAATACATGTAGTCTGTAATGTGGATGCAGGCATTATAATAATTACTCCAGGGATTTATTGTGATTTTGACGTCAGTTTAGCAATCTTCCTCTTTGGATGTTTTCGCTTTGCAACTGGAGGCAGAACCGCTTCAAAAGAATAACCAAGTGAATGCAAGAAGGAGATCCTGGTGCGTGTAGATGCGACTGTTCTTTGGGGTATTTGTTAGTGTTACAGATCTTTTGATGAGTGCAGTCTTCTTGTCATCATACTGATCCGATGCATAAATAAGCCATCACAAAGCGAAGAACTTCATCAAGTTGACTCCATGACTTAATTTTCTTTATAAACTGGTGAAAAATCCTCTTCACACTGCAGTATGCTTCATAGTCTAAAATTAACGTCTCACTCTCAACTTTGCTTATAATAGTTATAATTTGAAATGAACAGAAAACTCTGGTATTGGACCGGTTCTCTCATGGCTAAGGAAAATGTAATTGTTCGGTTGTTTAGTACTCGTTGCCAAAAAACCCAGGTCTTTTAGTTTGCGACTTAACAGGTCATGGAAGCTCTCAGATTTTAGTGAGTCAAGTTCGAGAAACTCACTCATTTCATCGATATCCACTGCGCAGGCCTCTTGTGTAGACATTTTTCTGCGGCGTGGAGTAGTGGAGGTAGAAGTGGGAACACAAGATGAGGGAACATTAGGAAACACAGATGGGGGCACAGCTGGAACATAATGCCGAGAGGAGGGGATCTTAGTTGTAGGAACATCTTTTGGCCAATGCAGGGCGCAAATCCCCATGTTTCCAATAACATCTTCTACATTCAGTTTGTTCGGTAAGCTTGCAACCCACTCGTGACACTTAGTTTTGTCCTTTGGAAATCCATAGATTGGTATTTTCTCTTTGGAATCATCAGTTTTATAGCCTGTTTTGCAGCCAAACACAGAACACTTTCGTCCCATTTTGAGTGAATATTTGTAGACCCCTAGTCCAGTTCATGTAAAAAGTAGAATCTAGATCTAGATCTAGACTAGATCTACAGTCAAGGCGGTTTCCTACAATCAATAATGCAGCTCACTCACAGCCACCGTACAGCACGAAACACCACAATTTACAATGCACTGATGTTACAGAATCCCAGTTGATGTGATGAACTAAAACAAAAAAATACAGTTTACAGAATCCTTCGTTCTCTTCTTGACTTGATGAAATGAAATCAAGAGACGGATAAATGAAGGAGTCACTTCTATGTATATTCTGATCTGTCTAGATATCTTAAAATCTTTATAATCCACGAGTTCACAAGTTGAAGCATGAGTAGCGAATGTGTAATGTAAACTGTCTTTGAATTTCGGGAAATACAGACCGGGTCGATGCCGTACTTATTTCATTTATGGTATCGAGTCTCACTTTACTCTCTATTTTATATTTGTCATGTCGTATCGATTTGGAGTATCGATATTGTCACTGAAAAATCAGGGGGAGTAACTGCCCTTTGTTTCTGAGTGAGGCCTGGTGAGGCTAGCCAGTGGTCGGACCACTACATGTCTGACCTACATTCGGCTGACCGGCCTGTAGTGAGAACGCCTCGGCAGGTACCAATAGGTCGGGAAGCCAAGACGCCACGATGTCGTTAATCAAAGTACAAGAAGTTGAGAAGCCAAGAAGGTGTTGTTCTTCCTCCTCACTTAGCAACAGCTCAAATGCCGACAAGATACCAAAGATACCACGCTCTGACAAAGGATGTTTGCGGGTTCCCTGACCTTCCCCACTCACAAGACTAGTACAAAGTTACAGTTGCAGTTGTGGTCTCCTCTTCGGCACGAAGCTGGTGAGTGCTCTCAGCGGTCTGAAGTTGGAAGGAGCGTTCGGGGATTTATACCCAGTCAGGTAGCGTCCCAAGACGCTCACCGAGTGTACATTAGTTATCCTAATAGCCACCCCCGTCGACTCCACGTCAAATACTATTGAAGCATCTCTACCCCCCCAAGCAATTCCCAGGTGATCTCATCGTCAAGTACGGCGGTCAAGTAAACACTACCCTTTTCGGGTGTCAAAGCGCTTCAGTTGCATCCCATACTTTCCCCCTCTGGCCTACAATAACTCTGTCTCCCCGTCGTCAACTATCTTCCCACGCTAGTTATACCTTGCCAACCTGTCACCCTGTTACACCAGGTGTTGTCCAAATCAGCGAAGACAACAACAACATGTTTCTCACCTGGGTTCATGTTTACTCAAGGTCTTGCCACTTCAAAAGTGTTGCTCTACGTGCAATGCAATTATGTATCCACTTGCTTACATGAATGTTTCCAAGTGTCGAGAAATATAAAGAGCTCTGTCCTAAGATTATGAAAGCATCTTACTATAACTGAGCTAGAGGGTGAACCTGTAAGCAGCTAAAACCTCGCGACTACAACATCAAAATAATGAAACTTGGTGTACTGCACCAATTTTTGACGAAGAGTTACGTGGACACATTCATTTTCGACAAAAATCAGTCTTTACTATTATTTATATTAAAAAAATTCTGAGCCGCGAAAACAGAAACGCATTTTCATCGGATAGAATCGAAAAATTGTGACCGGAAACTGCGCTCTACGTCACTATTTACACATTTCCGTACCAAAGTCGTTTTATCACATCGGTGTATTCTGCAAGGAATTGTGGTGTAGTAAAATGATTTATTCGTCTTTGCATCGGATCCAAGTGTCGTTACCTAGATGCGACCCAGATCTAGATATACAGCTGGACTCAGGTACAAGGAACATTTGCAAGATTTACCTTGCCCGGGTCGGCTAGTGATTGCAATATCTGAAGAAAAAATATCACATGTTCTAACATAATTATGATACGATTATCTGTTTAAGTAGAGAAGGTGCAACAGTTTACAGATGAGATGAATTTTTAGTTTCGGTGGCGTCTCCGTTGTTTTTTTTTTTTTTCAAGTGAATCAAAGTCCGGGACAGATCTGGGTGTTTTTATTCGGGTTTGTCTTTGACAATAGGCTGTTGTTAAGTTACTTGTACGTACGATGCCCAGGTGTTTTGCGATAGAGGAGCATAGTTACGTATACCTACCCATCCCTAACTCCGTCCTTATCCTCAATCTTCAATCTTATCGAATCCCTAACCCTGCCCCTTACCCCTTCAACAACAACAACAACAAAAAAAAAACAGGAGGAAAACCAAAAGAAAATCTGAAAGAATAAATAATTAAGGCTGTTGTTGGGTGTATTTCTTGAGGAGCTCGCTAGCTCTGCAGTCACAAACGGCTTTAAAATACGTACCCCTAGCGCAAATAACTTGTGGACCGTACGTACAAGTAACAACAATAAAAAAAAAAGTTTATAAGAAAGTTAGAAACAGTTACGGTACTCTTCTTCTCACGTACTGACGTATCGATAATTTTGTTGGTTTGATCTGAATTCTCACAAAGAAGTATCGATATTTTAACAGTTTTGAAGTTATAATGAGAAAGAAACGGTTTTTGTAACATCCAGAAATAACAAAATGACCAAACCTTTGAAACGCTCTCCTGTAAAATGAGAACTGTTGGTATCGCAATGCGTGAGATGGACAACGACTTGCTTTTTCCGGGGGGGGGGGGGGGTCTCTCACCCTCTGGAGACCTCCTGCGATCTGCCTCTCCGAAGAGTTTTAATTTTTGCTTCTTTGGTTTTTACCCTTGTTTATGACAAATAATGTAACATAGCGTGACAATATATCATAAAAACCACAGAAAAACTGTGAGGTCGCAGTAGGGCTACATGCAATGTTAAAATTGCGCAAAAAGAAAAAGTTGTATGTAGTGAAACCCTGTGTGAGAAATAATACAAAGCAAACTAAAGAGAAGACAGAAAGTACACAAAATGTTCGGCTTTCGCCTAATATAATATCCCAACTCAGTGCAAATGTACTGAGTTTGGAATCTGATCTATTTACAATCAATCGCCCACTAGGCTTACCATTACATGTAATGTGATTTATACTAGCTAAGACCAAGGTCCGGTCAGAGGATATTTAAATAATAGTGAAAAGTTTAGAAACCGGATCAGTTTGTCAATATTACGTTCTCTAGTAGGCTTAACCGGCCCTGCATGCATCAGCTGGAAGAATAATTTACTAGTGGTAAATAGTAATAATATTATGCTACATTCCCCATGTGGTACGAAAGGGGTTCCAGATCAGCTGCTGTTTAAATCCTCAAAGCAAAAAGTATTACATGTAGTTCATCACTTTTTTTCAACGTTACATTCTATTTGAACTCAGAATTTCAGAGAACAGATATGTTCATTGCACGAACGAATTACTCAGTGCGTAGGCAGCTGATCTTGACAGAGAACGAGTGAGCAGTGCAGGGACAAGTTGGACGAAAAACAGAGAAGAATGGAGATCTCTGGCGGAGGGCTACATCCTGCAGAGGGCAGACAAGGCCGAACAAGACCAATTGCGTTGCTCGTAATATTCATTAAGTTGCATTCTATTGACAGCCTGACGTTCAGTCATTCCTTGTTGTTTACTAAAATTACTTTGTGACTAAGAACTGAAGATGTTAGTTCAAGATCAGGGTTAAGTCACATTAATTTGCGTCATTTCCAGAAAAAGACCAAAAACTTTGGACTTAACCTTGTTCGTGCATTGGTGTGGCCCACTTTCAAATCAAACTTTCTAGGCTTTCGTGAACGATAGAAGGGTGATGTTAGATAGCCCGTTGTTTGGTGTTTTTTTTAATCTAGTTTCCACTGATGTGCCCAGTTCTATTTTTTAGCAAAATGTGACTTAACTACGTCCTTGAACTAACTTCTTCAATTATGGTACACTAGTTGTATAAGTGGTCGAGTTGATGACACACCAATGAACTTGACCGCAAAAACCAACGGAGATTGTCACATTTACCCGTGCATATTAAAATTTTATTCCACTGGATTCGGTGACTGAAGCTATTGGCGCATCTCTAAGCCTCGGCCTGCAGTAGCCGATTTTGATAGGTCAACTGGTTGCATAGTGACGTCACGGCATCGAGTTTCGATGAGATCCAGCTAATTGGCTGGTTCGTGATAATTGTCGTGACATCACAATCCAATTACTTGGCTGATCGAAATCGGCTGGTTCTCGCCTACGTAACTCGTGCGTTTATACGACCAGTTCCACCATAGATCTCCGTAAGGCAATTTCCGTCTCTGACCAGCTGACGTAGGTGTGGCTGTCAAATACTGATTAATGATTAGGACCCAGGTGATGTATTTGATCCGTTGATTGTGCTAAGTAATAGGGCGTTGTGAAGACCTGGCAGCTGGTCAATAGCTTTGTAACACTCCTCCATGCTGATTTTGCATCAGTTCCTGTTTTACGAGTCTCAACAGGCTGACACTTCCTAGTCTGTGCCCGATCGGGATAAAAATTATATGTCTGCGTCTGTCCACCGGAGATTATTGAACATCCCTTTCGATTTAGGGATTTTGTGACAATATTGGGCTTTACTGGAACACATTTGTTAATAAATGCATCGAAATTAATGGAAACATGGAAAATGAAGAAAAGACAAACAAGGAGGAAGAGAATTTATGAGGGTATCATTCTGTAATCATGACAATGACAACACAATGAAATCTGTGGTTTTCGTTGGTCGTATCTTCGTGTCCTATATTTATTATCTTCTCAGTAAGTCATGATATAATTATTATTATACTTCAAGTTGTTCATTAGGCAAATAATGTCGGTGTTAGACATTAGCGCAGGACTTGGCCAGGGATAATGGAGCAGCCAGTAAGCTTAGCTCAGGATTCTGTCTTAATTAACCCGTGGTGCTGTAACTGGTAATTATCGAGGCTGTTTGTGCCACACGGAAGTTTAGCCGTGACTGTTTTATGGGAAAACAATGTATACCCCCAAAACGCAATTCTACCTGCGATACAAAAAAGCAGTTCTCAATTCCGCCCTGCTTTATTCTTTATTCAATTATCATTTTGTGATGATCAAAAGAAATTTTCAGTCGTCCAATATCAGAACCCAGATAGACAGAAAAGAGAAAAATTTGATTCTATATAATCATTTTGAAAGCGCTCTTGACTTAGAGCCAGAGTAGCATGTAGGATCTTTTGTCGTAAAACGGCGGAATGGGTGTGGTGGAGAGATGGGAGCTCTCATGACAAAAGAGGGCAGTCACGAAGGGGTAATCGGTTACTCGGAACAAACATTACTACTACAACTAATCGAAACAGGTACCGTTTGTGTGTAATCGTATGGACTGATTGAAGTCCGATGCAAATGCGGAATTAATGTCTCATCACTATCAAGGAACAAAGGGGCACTTTTAGATGGAATAAAGCCTATACAAACTCATAGCGATGCTACCATGAAACTTGGCTTGCTCGCCTTTCTCCGCATGTCGAGTTTCATAAAAGGCAACGTTTCTGGGGTTTCCCGCAGCTTTCATAGCAAAACCAACGCAACTTCCGACCAACCAGCCAACCAACCGACCGATTTTCCGACCGACCAATGAACCAACCAACTGAACGACGGACCAACCAACCAACCAACCTACCAACCAATCAGCCAACTAACCAACTGACCGACCGACCAACCAACTAACCAACCAGCCAGCCGACCAACCAACTGACCGACCGACTGACCAACCAACCAATCAATCAACCAACCAACCAACCAGCTAACCAACCAACCAATCAACCAACCAACCATTCAGCCAAACAACCAAATAACCAACCGAACAACCAACAAATCAAGCAACCAATCCAACAAACATAAATACAGAAACAAAAAAAAAACTGGGCCAACACAGAAATCGATCACTAGACAATACAATTTCCTGCTGACTACAATCCTAACGCAGCCAGCATGACAAACAACAAAGGCAACATTATCTATAGTGATCATATTTCTGGTATAATTACTGTCCTAAGGTCACAGACCTTTTAGGTCCAAATATTTTAATACCACGGCCTAATCACAAAAGGAAAACAGGAACTGTATATGAT